>JAYESA010000002.1:67449904-67785060 GCA_036927795.1 Iris macrosiphon
TGAAGAACGCCGGGGCTACATACCAACGGGCTATGAGCGGTATATTCCATGAACATTTACGCAAAATAGTAGAATGTTACGTGGACGACATAGCCGTCAGGAGCCGCCTCAAGGATGATCACATTCAAGACTTGAGGGCAGTATTCGAGTAAATGCGCCAACATTAACTCAAGATAAACCCTACGAAGTCCTTCCTGGGTGTATCTAGTGGCAAATTCCTGGGATTTGTCATCACCGCCAAAGGCATCCAGGTATACCCTGACAAAGTCCAGGCCATCGTAGAAATGCGACCGCCCCGCAATCTGAGGGAACTTCAGGGATTTCAAGGCCGTCTGGCTTATATCCGGAGGTTCATATCCAACCTCTCGGGAAGATGTCAGCCCTTTTCGCATCTCATGAAGAAAGGTGTATCCTTCGTATGGGACAAAACTTGTCAGCAAGCATTCGGGAATATCAAACGCTACCTCACCAGTCCGCCAGTTCTGGTGCCTCCCATCATGGGGAAACCATTCTTGCTGTACGTTCGAGCGATGGATCATTCGCTAGGAGCTCTTCTCGTGCAAAAGAACGACGTGGGACATGAACAGGCTATCTACTACCTCAGCAGGATGATGGTCGGAGCCGAACACCGGTACAACCCAGTGGAGAAAGAATATTTGGCTCTGATATTCGCTATCCAGAAGACGCGGCACTATGTCACCGGCCAGACTATTCATATCATCTCCAGGATCAACCCTCTTCGAGTACTGATGAGCAAACCGAGTGTTCTTAATTCCCGACTCGCAACTTGGGCAATGCTGTTAACGCCATATGACATGGTATACGTCCCGCAGAAGTCCATCAAAGGACAAGCGCTGGCCGACTTCCTAGCTGCTCATCTGATCCCGGAGGCCTCCAAATTATACGAAGACATTCCCGATGAAGTTGCAGAATATAATTCTGCAATGGAAAGTGACACATGGCAACTGTTCTTCGACAGTGCCTCCAGGACTGGTCCCCAGGGAAACGTGGTTTCAGGGGTAAAAATCGTCCTGGTCACTCCTGATAAACTCGTCATCTACCTGGCATACTCTCTTAATGAACCATGCTCCAACAATGTGGCAGAATACAACGCTCTGTTAATCGGGCTCCAAGTCGCTAAAGAGCTGGGGGTCGAGCCCCTGGAAGCTTTCGGTGATTCTCTGCTTATCGTCAATCAAGTCAGAGGAATATATGAAGTCCGAAATCCAGACCTCATCCCCTATCACCAAGCAACGGTCGAGATAGTCGTGACATTCAAAGGGTTCTTCCAAGAGCATGTACCTCGATCTCAGAATATGGAAGCTGATGCCCTAGCCAGTCTAGCCGCGGATTTAGCCACTCCTATAAGAAGGCAGAATTCGGTAATCCTTCTTAACAGAGATTTATTCTGTGTAAAGAACAACTTTCACATAGAACACAGCTACGCTGTGAACACAGATCCCCCTGGAAGAGACTGGAGGAGTCCCTTCATAGATTTCGTCGCATACGGAATCTTGCCAGAGGACCCCAAAGAAGCAGTATCCGTCAAGAGACGATCATTACGCTTCTATTCGATGCATCTTCACAATGCCTATATCGCCGGACCTACGACGGACTGCTATTAAGATATCTCTTAGACGACGAAGCACAACAGATTATCCGGGAAGCTCACGACGGCATATGCGGAGCGCATCAGCCCGGTCCTAAGCTGCAGGATCGTATCAGGAGAATGGGCTATTACTGGCCCACTATGATCGCAGACACGATCATCTATGCAAGACAATGCAGAGCCTGTCAGGTTCATGCAGACTTCATACATCAACTGTCTGAATATCTACATCCTACGGTTGTATCCTGGCCTTTCGAAGCATGGGGTATGGACATCGTTGGTCCTATTCACCCGTCTTCTTCCAGAGGTCACCGGTTCATACTGGCCATCACGGATTATTTCTCCAAATGGGCAGAGGCGATCCCTCTTGCTAAGGTAAAAGCGTCTGACATAATCAGCTTCATCAAGCACCACGTTATTTATCGCTTTGGGATTCCCCAAAGGATAATCCATGACAATGGGCCTCAGTTCATCAGCCAAGCGTTTCATCGATTTTGCGATAAAAATCGAATACATAATATTGCCTCTACGGCATATTATCCAGCTGCTAATGGTTTGGCGGAAGCTTTCAACAAGACCATTATCAAACTCCTGAAGAAGTTTGTCTCTTCAAACAAAAGAGACTGGAACGAGAAGCTGGGCGAATATCTCTGGGCATACCGCACAACGGTACGGACACCGACAGGTTGTACCCCATTTTCACTGGTCTACGGAAGCGAAGCAGTTCTTTCCATCGAAATCCAGATCCCGTCGCTCAGGATAGCCGTGGCTAGTGAGCTAACTCGAGAAAAGAATGACCTGTTAAG
This sequence comes from Iris macrosiphon, assembly GCA_036927795.1. Taxonomy (NCBI): domain Eukaryota; kingdom Viridiplantae; phylum Streptophyta; class Magnoliopsida; order Asparagales; family Iridaceae; genus Iris; species Iris macrosiphon. Next base: position 67,452,320 of record JAYESA010000002.1, read on the forward strand.
GCTTCAAGAGCTGGAAGGATTAGACGAGAAACGCATCCAAGCTCAACAGTGCATCGCGCTCTACCAAGCACGCATTTCTAGAGCTTTCAATCATAAAATAAAGGAAAGAGTGTTCAAAGTCGGCGAGCTAGTCTTAGCCTTAAGAAGGCCGATGATTCTCACCCACAGGAGTAAAGGGAAATTTCAGCCCAAGTGGGAAGGCCCTTATGTGATCGAGGCAACCTTCTCGAATGGCGCTTACAGGTTAGCCCAACCTAATGGAGACCTATTAATGGCTCCTATCAATGGTAAATTCCTGAAGAGGTACTATGCTTAACCTCCTCTACCCCAAAATAGAATATAGCGAGAATCTCGAATCCTGACAAAACTACTTCCACGACGAAGCTAGCTAGGTCATAATTCTATCATGTCCGTATGACCTCTTAATAGATATGTCCTGCTAGGAGTTTATCAAGAGTTTATCACGTCCATACCACCTCTGATATTACTCTCACCTAAACCTGTCATTTACATTCCGAAATGATGGGTCCACAAAGTCAGAAAAGATTCGCTTTAATTCCAAAAAGAGCAGAATTACATTGGGGAAGCTAAAAGCAAGAAAGGGTACATCATTGCGGGGGAGCAGTCAGATCGCGAATCAACTTCGCTAGTGCAGCTACCTTCTCGCCCCTGGAAACCAAGGCATCAGCGCGGGCCCGTTCCAGTCGTGCCTTAGGATTGTTCGTAAAGGCAAGCTCGGCCCTTGCCCGGAGAGAGCCAGCTCGGGCAGCTTCTGTACGATCCAGGTCTCGTCGCGCGGTGCTCAGTCAACCAGACGCTACGCCCAGACCTGCCAGCGACTGAGAAGCCCACTCCTCTGCCCGGGCGAGTTTCTCCTTCAACTTGCTGACCCTAGCTGCGTTCCCTTCGTGCTGGGATTGGCACTTCGTCTCAACAGCAAGAGCCTCCCCCACGACAACTTTTCTTTTATCCATCTCCAGCTTATGTGCTTTGATGGAATTATCTAAGCTCTCCAGCTGTTTGGTAAGCCGCGCAGTCATGAAGTCGTATTTGGGCTGGACTTCGGCTTCAAAACTGCCCCGAGTCAGCTGCAAGTATTCGTTAATAGGTTGCTCCAACCCATTAACCATCGCCTCCCGGGCATCAGCTACCCCGAAATCGCCAAACGCTCTGACGGCCCCAATCAAAAACTGGGAAGCCTTCTTCAGGCTCTCAAAATCCAGATTCTTCGCCAACACCATTATTATCAGCGTGTTCAAATTGGCGTAGAAGGTGCCGGTATACAGCTCAGTCAGCGCAACCAGATCTGGTTGGACGCCAGGAGTGGCTGCGATATTGGCGAGTTCCCCTCCAAGGACAATTGCAGACGAGGTGGCCACAGCCACTGCCTCGGCAGGGGGTACGACCGAAGAAGGTACGGCAACGACGGTCGAAGTCATCGCCGTTCTCACAAGTGGTGAGGTCACGACGACGGGTTCGTCCTTCTCTTGAGGTGACGAAACTACTCCGGGCGTACTGGCCCCCGAAGCCACTTCCTCATCGAAGTCGAACGCCTCCGTATCATCGTCAGGAGCCCGAGCAGAGCCAAAATGTGCTTTAACGTTATACTCCCCGTGGGCGCCATCCCCTGAAAGAGGACAAGAAAGTTGATATCAATATGATAGCAATCTTTCTAAGAGGAGACATAAAGATGACCTTTACCCGTAGCCAACGGTATATATGCCGCGTCTGCAGCCGATATAGCTATATCACGCCTTAATGACGCAATACAAACTGTCATACCTGGAGAAGGAGGTGGGCCAACCGACATCTCTAGGAGCTCCATCAAGCCTCCACCGAGACGTGTTCGAGGTTCGTCAGCTGGAACGTCGTCGGTCATGCTCACGGACGTAGCAGGAGTTTCCTCCGTTGCTGGTCTAGAGGAAGATTCTCCCATTTGCCTCGGCCACGCGGGCGATCTCATTCCACTACCAGAGGCAGTGGCAGCAACGACGGCAATGGCAGCCTCAAGCAGGAGTCCTCCGATACCGCCTGCCGAAACTGAGGGCCCCTCTCCAAAAGGCCGGAAGTCTCCAACCAAAGAGGCATCCCCGACAGAAGAGGCAGCAGGTTCCTCTCTAGGAGCCTCAATGCCAAGAATTCGGAGAGGGCGATCGACAGTCTTCTTCTTCCTCTTGCGAGGGGAAGTCTGCTTCAAAACAGAGGCCCTGCGCTTCCCAGAGATCACCAAAGCCCCCGCAGGCGGAGGCACTTCGCACCTCGGTACCGACACCAGAGGCTCATACGGAGTGACGGACTCCTCGCCCTCGTCAGATGAAACCGAGGGGACTTCGATTCTTCCCCCAGGCTTGGAAGAAGGCACCATGAAGCTTCCACGCGTGTCAAAATCACGATGGAGGGTATTGATCGCCACGTAGAACTGAGCATACGAATGGAGGATGCGCAGCTCCGTGGAGAGGGTGGCGACCGGCACAATGAAGATTGCTCCCGTGCAGCCCATGATGAAGTACCGCCATCCCCTGGCTCCATCAATGAGTCTGCCCCTGGACCTGAAGCAGGTGATGGCATTGCCCACGTGCAGTTGGTCGTACCCAAACTGCCTGGCAAACCGACTGGGCAAATAAGGCTCAAAGAAGCAATAATCCTCGCTTCTGTACAGCAAATAGGAGGGTCTGATGCAGACCAACCAATTAAAGGCCTCCGGAGAAAGATTAATCTTTTCTCCGCCTAAATCCTCGAGCCTGATCCCCGACTGATTACGATGTATAGAAGGGACAGTACAGAAGAGCTTTCAACAATGACCAAGGCCCAGCGTCAGCCGACAGTCCACGACTGTGTTCACGTTCCAGAGGGAGCCCTTGTAGTTCAGCAGGAAACTACCCCCCGCACTGCTACCGGGACCGGAAGACATCACCCTGGAGTTGTGAAGAATTAACCATCCCATCAAGTACATGTATGGTAATTCCACCCGGAGAAAACTCTCACGCTGAGCTTCGTCGACGAGCAGTCCATCAGTCATGGCTCTCAGTCCAGCCTGTATACGGCACACCATGGCAGGAAGCAAGCCTAACCTTGCCCCGAACACCAGACGGACGGTAGGCCATAGGATGTTCCGATGAATGTGGTCCGCGGACGCGGTGCCAGGCACCACTACTCGACGCAGCCATAGGAAGAGAAAGCCAGCCAGCTTGGCTTCCTTAGACAACGGCCTGCGGCAGCGCCTCAAATAGCTATAGGCCTTAGTGCCTTCAGGGTACTTTCCTACCCCGTCAGCGAGGAACTGATCTGGAGCTTTAGCCTCCTCCATAAGATCCTCAACGACCTCGGCACTGAGCACGCCCAAGCAGTTCACGGGCTCATGCTTATCCCCCGAAACCTTCACCGACTTGACGGCCCTGGCCCGGTGGAAAAAGAGGTAGGACATCCACTTAGTGGTGTGAGCCAAGTCAGAAGGCTCATTATAGAAAGCAGTGCACGCGAGGTAGTGGCACATCAGCTCCTGATACACCTCCACAACCCGAGGATCCGAGTCCTCCAACTCCTAGTTGGTAGGAACATACTCTTCATACGGGGTATCCCCCATCGGCAGTCTCGAGATCGCTGCCATTTCGTGGAGGGCCAACCCTAACTCCCCAGTGGAGTGGCGAAGGTCCCGGTGAGCGAAATGTATCGCTCCATCAACGCCAAAAAGAGGTTAGGGTTGGGAGGCAACCCAACACTCGTCATGCTCATGGCGGCATACAGTCCGATGATTTCCAGCTCTCTCCGAAAATACTTCAAAGCCCAGTCAACTAGGCAGGACCATCGGAGAATTGTTGGGGTAATCCACCCATTGCACCGAGGATTCTCCTTGGGGTATACCCCCCCCCCCTCGCACCATGAAGTCATTACAGAAAGTCGGCAATTGCACCGGCAGGATCATTGAACTGTCTTCACTCGGGACGCTGCCCGGGCACAGTCCCCTAAACAACGTCACGACGCCAGTGGGGCGGCTGACAAACGACCCCCGATCGGCTTCTTTCAGATGAAAGATCTTCCCTGGCTTCCCGTGAAGATCAGGAGTCAGCGTCCACGATATCCTCCTACGATGTGTGGCATGGAAGAAAGCCGAGATGGGATAATCTCTCGGCATCGTGGGCAAATACAAGACCACGCTCTCGGCAGGGAAAACCCAGGGTTCTCTCTTGGGCTTCGTCTGGGACTGCTTGTCTATCATGTCCCCAAAGAGGAAGGCCGGCTTGAGGTACTGCTCCCCGCCTACATATGTTAGGGGCTCCCCGTTGATCATGCTCAGCAACATTCGCTCACCCTGAGCCGATATCGAGATCCCCTTCCATTCGGGATACTGGGGTCCAGAGATAGGAAATGTCACATGCGACAGATCCTCCAAGTAGTTCGAGTGCAGCATCCCAGCAGCGGATCCTATCACCTCGGCCAGCGGAGACTCTTGCAAGTCGACTGCAAAAAATGCAAGGAAAACACGTCATTACGAACCTTGCAACGTAAAGACCAAGAAGCAACAGTCTGTGCTTTACGCCAAGACTGTACAAAATTTGGTCATCCTACGCCAGGAGTCATATCCTGAAGCGTAATTGGTGGTATACCGTCCGTGCTTTACGCCAGACTGCTAAAATTTTAGTTATTAAGCTGGAGGTCCCATCTAAAGCGTAAAACTAAAATTTTATAGTATACACCAAGTCTTCGGCAGCCAGAGCTTTTACGCTCATAAATGCGAAGATATGGAGTTTTTACGCTGACACATTAGAAATGTGGGCGTAAAAGATAAAAACGTCTCCGTGCGTCATCTTCCTCAAAGAGGCTATCAGCACAGAAGACGACCTAGCGCGGTCACGTTTAACGTGTGTGAAGAATTTTTCGTCGTTCTTTGTCGTTCCCAAATGGCCATACCTCTAAGGCCGGGTGCGCTACTCGTCGGCAGAATGCTTCGCTCAGAAGAAAGTTTGCCTCGACCGACCGGAGACTCCCTCGTCGGGGCAGAAGGACGAGAAGAAGAGCCTATGCTCTTTCCCTTGGTAGAGAGGGTTTGCTTCGGCGCCATTACTGGAAACTTGGAGTGCTCGGAGAAAGAACGAGGGGAAAAACTTAAAATCAAAGCTCTCTCTCGCAGAAGACGGATAAAAAGTTTCTCTCTCCAAAGCTCGGGATATATATAGAGTTCGGGTCGACTCCTCGAATCCTCAGGCCGCTCCTCGAAACCCCCAACCAGACCTCACAAATTAATATTTGGTTATGATTGGGTGCTACGTCAGCCCACTACTCTCGAAAGACGGACAGTCAGCAAATTCAAAGAGTTTTTTGTGCAAAAATAGGTTAGCAGTTCCTATGCTAAGGGGCTTTTCTACGCTCGACAGCAACAGATCTACGGTTTTACGCTCGCAAGCTACAAGTCTATGGTTTTACGCCCGGATGCCTTTGTGCTCGGTAGCTTTTATGCTCGAGAGGCCACAAACCTACGACTTTTTACGCTCAGCAGGTACCAAATCGATGATCTCACGCTCGGTGGCGCTTAGTTTATGCTCAGAGGCAACAGATCCGCAACCTCTACGCTCGAAAGATTTCTTTCATTCACAGGCTACAAATCTACAGTTCTACGCTAAGGAGCTTTCTACGCTCGACAGCAACAGATCTACGGTTCTATGCTCGCAAGCTATCAGTCTATGGTTTTATGCCCGGATGCCTTTGTGCTCGGTAGCTTTTACGTTCGAGAGGCTACAAACCTACGACTTCACGCTTAGCAGCTCCAAATCGATGATCTCACGCTCGGTGGCTTTCTACGCTCAACAGGCCTACGAACTCAAGATTTTCAGCTCATCTACGCTACGGATATCTAACTTTTCGCATATTCGAACTCAAGACGGTCAATTACAGGAGTTCACATAGAAGATACTCCTTCTTGGCCTCAATATATCCCAAGTACCCGAAGCATACAAGAGTTCAAACATTAAGAAATTACTCTTCTCGGGTCAATTGGAGGTTCATCCAGACTCCAGTTTGAATATCTCGTCTATCAAGATGGCAAACTCAGTTTTGACAGCCATTCCTTGACCCTGTTCCAAGGGATTTTTTGAGAAGTCACTCTTGAAGACGAAGTCTGAACAAAAATTTTGTTCATCAGAAGTTCAGAGCTCTACGCGGTTCCTCAGTCCTAGCAACAGGACAGTTCTAGATGTTCAAGATGCTCAACAGCGTTCTATGGACTACTCGCTATGCGTAAAGGACAGGACCTAACACTCTTTCTACAGAGTCGGTGTACAGAGTCAGACGTGTCGAAGCTACATATATTCAGACTTCAACAGCAACGTATGGCAAGATGATCATATGAAGAAGCAAGACGATTCTTATTAAATGATTAAAGTCATGATTACATATGAGGGAAATCCAATCTACAAGGGTTTTCTTTTTATTTTCATGATTACATCTGAGGGAAACTCCATCTACAAAGGATTTCCCTATCATCGTCCGAAGATCATACCGAGAAGCCGCTCTGACGGGGTCTCGCGCTGGTGATGGTCTTCCTCTTCTTCCAAGAAGATGATCAGTGGCAGGAGGATACAAAACTGGGCAGATGACCCATCCTCCAAAAGAAGGAAAGCAGGGCAAATCTGCTTTCCTACAGACCACCGCCACTCCAGCCGGTCTGTCTGCCTCTCGTCATCAAAGGTAATGGGAGAAGGTGCTACTTGCAAGCAGCGTGGTGAAAAATGATTCTTCGTCTCTCCCGAAGAACCACCACATAAAGTTGCTGATTATCCCGAGCAAGGGAGGCTAAGATATCCTTCCATGATCCATCGTTGCAGTGGACACTTGCTCGAAGTCGCCGTCTTTTTCGGCTCCTTACACGCTGGAAGAACATGATCTTCTTCTTCCTCAAATCGACCCGGCAAACTTCGACGATAATCTCTGCGTGATGATGAAAATGTGGGGAGAACAGGCTAACTCCCCCAGCCTTTTTATAGGCGAAAGAGGTCACACCGGTCCCCAATAAATCTGCCATAAAGTCAGCATCGACCGTTTCAACGCTCCATTCAGAAACGTTTCGAGTCACGAGGTGCGGTTCATGCTTCATTCAAAGTGTTCCAACTTCCGAGAAATTTGAAAGCTTTGAAGGGGGTCTTGTAGAAGCATGAAAAATATGCCGGATGACTATACGCGGCATATCGGTGCAGAGCAGCGTAAGCAAAGGCATTCAGAGCCATCAGGCTTGCAAACAGAGCATTTTCCGCTAAAATAGAGCGTGAAACATAAAAAGCTTAAAGGACCATCCGCGTAAGGCAGTACGTCTAAGCCGCTTCAGCGTAGACAGGGTGCCTCATCGCCTCCAGGGCGTAAAACTCATCCCTTCTCATACGCAGCATTGAAGTATACAAGAGACGCTTCGTATTCCCCGAAGTGAACCTGTCAGATCCTGCGATGAACCTGTCAAAGCCAGCAATGAACCTGATGTCTGGACTTCTGACAAAGGGATACGGCTCGACTACCCAAGCGACGGCTATAATGATGGCACAGCACTGCGAACTAGGCTGTCAAATACCGCCGCCCCCTTTGCGTAAACTGCTTTTCCAAGCACGGAGGGATATGCTGCCTTGTTTTACACAGGCAAAACGCGAGCTGTTTAAGTTCTGTAGTAGACAAACCGCCTGCCCCGCCAAAAGCTGCACTCCGTACGGGGTTCAAGGCACGTCTCTTCGCCTAATGCACAGAGCGGTGACAGTTTTGCAATGTACGTCTCTGCGACTGATGCGCAGAAAGGGTTACAGACCGTCAAAGAATACGCCTCCACATTTAATGCGCAGGATGGTGGCAAATCTCGGCATTTAATGCAAGGGATTTGATTATATCTTCAAAAGCCATAATTCCGGCTAAGACGTCCACATCAGCACTGTAGCACGGCACGCAGCGGCTTCTACGCCCATCTAGCCTCTGTGCCCGTTCGGCTTCTACGCCTGTTCGGCCTCTGTGCCCCTTCGGTTTTTACGCCTGTTCGGCCTCTGTGCCCCTTCGCCTTCAACACCTATTCGGCCTCTGTGCCCCTGCGGCTTCTACGCCTGTTCGGCCTCTGTGCCCCTGCGGCTTCTACGCCTATTCGGCCTCTGTGCCCCCTCGTCTTCTACGCCTGTTCGGCCTCTATGACCACTCGGCTTCTACGCCTGTTCGGCTTCTATGCCAGTTTGATAATTATTTGGCTTCTATGCCATGGTGACAGACATTTGGCTTCTATGCCAACCTCTTCTACACAATGGATACCTACCTACGTGGCTTTTACGCCGTGATCTTAGTAGCAATTGTACGCATTGTGTCCCCTTAGTTGGACCCGCGTCACACGTTCATTCAAAAGATCATCTACACGTAGGCATTGGTTACTTTAACCGTTGTGTAAAAGGGTGCTATACTTTCCACTCCTTGGTTGTTACACCGACGGAGTGGTCACTGTCACTAAAACTCTATAAATAGAGACCTCTATCAATGAGAAACAAGGTCGAAAAACTTCAAACTGGAAGATCGAACAAGATCTCAAACTTGAAGATCGAACAAGGTCGAAAAACTTGAAACTTGAAGATCGAACCAGGTCGACAACAATTAGAAGATCGAAAGAGAGAGAGATAGAGAGAGAGAGAGAGAGCACCCGGAGCTCAGTCAAAGAGTAGGGATCGACGACTTTGGCATCGTGCATCCACCCTCTCCTGCAACCTTCGAAGCTGCTTCTTCTCTTCTACGGCACTTCTTCAACATCGTGTGGTCCAAGGGCTAAAGTGATCGACTGCAGATCAGACACCTATAGCAATATCTACCCAGATTAAATAAATTGTACTCCCATATCCTCATATAGGATCAAATTGTACAAGTTTGTTTGTAAACCAAAGAAGGCGGGTTCTGTGTAAACCCCATATTGAATACACTTTTATTCTTTCGTTTAATACCACAAACACCAGCATTCTTTAATCCAAAGGGCATGACTGTGTAGCAATATACCCCCAGTAGTATACGGAAGGCAGTATGCTTCTCATCTTCAGGATGCATCTTGATCTGATTGTACCTTTGAGAATCTGTCCATGAAAGATATGCGTTCAAAATCGCATATATTGTCGGTCATGACGTCTGTAATGGGAAGAAGGAACTCATCCTTGGGGCAGGCAGCATTAAGATCTTGGAAGTCGATACAAATGCGAACTTTCTCGCTTTTCTTTATGACCGGTACAACATTGGTGACCCAATCAGGATGTTATTCTTCTCGGATGAACCCGCAGGCTATCAACCTCATATCCGGGCAGAACCGGCGTTGGTGCTGCTTTACAGGTTTTGAATTGGGCAGTATGTTGAGCTTATGGGTAGCCACTTTTGGATCAAGACCTGGCATATCCTCATAATTCTACGCAAAGACGTCGATATATTCTTTTATCAGCTGGATCATCTCTTCCCATTCTTTTTTGGAAAGATTGTTACTGATAAATATCGGCTTTGGTGAAAGTTCATCCCCAACATCGATTTGGATAACTTTATCTTCAGTGGGCGATTCTCTCTGCTCGAACTGGAGTTCCTATTGTGTATCCATTTGCTGTGCCCAGGAGTCATTTTCAAACGGTTCAGATTCTTGTTCATCTGCTTCGAAAGAATCTATCAATACCGAATTTACTGATAATGCCCGTTCGAGATCAGTATATGAGCCGGATGACGATGAACTATCCTGAGAATAGGGAAAGGTATCCTCACTTGACTCAGAAGTTGCAAGAGACGTGGTATACCCTAACCCGAAGTTAGTTTATTAACGGTAGGGATCACCATGCAACGGCATTCGCCTGCCTTTCCTATAGTTGAGGCCTGGCTCTGACTTCAGATCATAACCAATGCTTTGCATAATCTTCAAAGCTTGTGGGCTATATCTGTGAACCTGCATTTTCCCAGCATCGGACTGGTGAAAATCTTCTTGTACAACCGGACTGCTCCGCATGCGACCGAAGACTATTAGATGCTGATTGTTGCTAATAGGCGGGATAATAAAGATAGAATCTTTATGTGGCCCGTATATCGTAATGACATTAGATATTGACGCTGCTTCCCATATATACGGATGATAGGAGTCTATAGGTTCCAAGAATTTTTGTCCTATAGACTCTAAATCGTTATGAGGGGAGGATTCTTGGTTTGAAAATTGAGCATCAGTATACTGGAAAAGAGAATCTTTATTATTGTCAGAAACCACGTTCCCAGTTGTATTTACATCAGTCGGCTGCGTGCTGCGCCAAAGGTTGATGACCAAAGGTGGAGGCTTCTGATTTAGAGTAATCACTAGGGGATCACTTTCTCCTCCTGATTTGGTTTCGTTCAAGTGGATAGCCATGGCTTCCATGACTTTCGGACGGGTAGTTCGCCCTTTCACTTGGATTGACAGAGGTTGCTCAACAGATGGTTCTCCTGGCTCCCAGTGGAATTCCTCCTCCGTCTTGCCTGACACCTTCTTCATGTAGTCTTGCATGTATAACATGGCATCAGAATAGTAGGACTCTACTCCTTTGAATGGGTTAAGGTCAGCAAACTCCGTTTTTACTGTTCTTTGGGCATCTACATATTTGAAACATTGATGTAGAGTCGAAGGAACAATGTTGTCATCGTGGATCCATGGTCTACCCAACAGAATATTGTAGGATACCTCTGAATCAATGACGTAGCAGGTAGCCACTGATCTAAGGTCACCAATCTGGATCCTCAGACGAATCTTCCCCAACGGCTTAATTTTTCTAGCGTTGAAGCCCACGATTGTAGTGGTGGTGTAAGCCAGTTCGCTTGTAAGAATCCTTAACGTCCTGAGCAAACTATGAGGGATGATGCTGATCGACGATCCCGGATCTATGTGAATCTGGTCTACCTCCATGGAACCGATGTATCCGGTGTAATAGAGGGGCCTGTCATGCTTGCCATGTTTCAACAATATGTCTTCCTGAGTGAAAGTGATCTTAGGGACCACTTCCATTACACTATGGCATTGGAGACATGCCACAGGCTCTTTATCGGGGGACTTAAGCTGAGTCAAGCATACATCCACCTGCATTAAAGCTTCACTCAAGGCTTGACGAGTGTCTTTGGATAGCCTGAGTAGCTCAAAAATGGACAATCTGGCTGGAGTATTAGCCAATTGGGCCAGGATGTCGAAGTTATATGGCTTCTCTAAACCTTTGTTTTAAATATTCTTCAAAGGTTTATCGAAACAAACTTCTTTCTACTTGCCCTTGTCCGCCAAATTTGCTCTAAAAGGACCTGTCTCTGGTATGACAGGTTCAGGCTCTGGAAGTTTGGCAGCCGAGGTGTCTGCCGCTGCCTCTTCCTGATTTCCTCCATAGTCCTTGAGGTATGCTCTCCCTGAACGGGTTCCGGTAGCCAAAGCCTCTTCTTCTGATGTCGAGGATATTGTAACCATATGGCATAGTTTGCATCTTGAGTTTTTTTTAGACTTAGCCTTAGCAGCTTGAGTCTCTTCCTCGATCTCTGACACTAGATTAGGATGAACCCACATAATATCACCACACTGGGTAGTTAGGGGTACCAGGTCAAGATTTTGACCCCTGGCCGGAGGGAGATTAACAATGTTCATCATCGTTCTGGAAATAGGTACAAAACCATCCGGGACTTCTCAAGGAGGAAGATTGCCGAATTGCAGAGAGATCATGTTGGCGGTGACCGTCTTCTCGCTATTACTCAGAGTGATGGCCTTGGCGTCGATCAACTCATGGATTTTCCTTTTTAGTACATAATACGCCTTTGTAGGGTGATGTATGTACCTGTAGAAAATGCAGTACTTAGGGTTATTGGTACTGCCGACTTCATTAGGCCACTTTACCTCGGGGAGGGTGAGCTTGCCGCTTTTGACTAGACAATCGAATATACTCGAAATATCGTCGTCGTCAAAAGAATATTCTTTTTTAGACCTAGAAGTCCCAGGATTCATCTTCGTAGTCCATGGAGTATGTTGCCTGGACTTGTTGATCGCCAGAGCTTCTTTTCCTTTAGAACCACGAGGATGGTTGCTATTGGAGGATGACCTCTTCCCTCTATCAGAGGTAGAGATCATGATTCCATTGTCACGCGCCTTCTGACTGTTATCTTCAGCGGCTACCGCTGAGATGATAAATGAGGGCCAATCATGGAACTGATATGGTCCTGTGAACACCGAGATCAGTAGAAGCAGGTTCTTCCTACAAATGTCCACCAAGGCTGAATCTGGAACTCCGGGAGGCATCTACAAAGTAGCATATCGAAAACGTTCAATAAAAGTACAAATGTTCTCTTTTTCCTTCTGTTTTACTTCGATGAGCGAGGACATAGACTTGTCCATCCCTCCTTCGTAGAATCGAGAGAAGAACAGAGTCTTGAAATCTTCAAAGAAAGTAATGCAGTTGTCCGCAAGACTACGGTACCATTGGTAGGCCACTCCAGACAAACAGCCCTTAAATACTCGAGTGAGAAGGGCGTCGTTCCCTTGCAGCAATACCGTCATCATGCTGAAGTATTTTATGTACTGACTTGGTGACGTCTTTCCCTCAAACAAAACCATAGCCTGTGGTTTATATTTTGGCAGGAAAGGGATCTCGTCCCAGATAGCTGGGTAAGGCTGGTTGATTCCCAATTTCTTGAGCTGGTCCTTATGCTTCAAGGTATCAAATTGGGCTTTCAATTCCCGAACTGCCTGCATCGGATCTTCAGTTAGGAAAAGGACCGCAGAGAGGTGAGAGGTCAGTTGTATTCTAACTCCAATAGGAGGCAATACATTCTCTGGGTTCAGAGGTAGAGGAGCCGTTGACTCTTGATTTGGAGTAGGCTCCTGGTTTGTGTTGGATGGTGGCATATCCACCCCCACACGCAATTGAGTAGGAGGAACCGATGCTTGAGCTATAGCAGCTGCATGTTGGGTCAGCATCATCTGGTGCATATTCTCCATCATGGAATGCATATCTTTCAGTGATATCTCCAATACAGCGATGCGTTGCTCAGTACTTACTAATGGGGAAGCCTCTTCATGTTCATCTCCGATGGCATAGACCCCTATTTCTCTGGGTGCTACCAAGGGATCAGTATAGACCTCTGTGAAGATTGAGTCTATACTGTCAGTATCACCTTCAGGAAACTGGCGACCTCCAGTGTCGGAATCGGAAGAATACGAAGCTGATTATCGCGACCTCGAACGGGTGTTTCAAAAGACACCTACTTCAATATTCTCCAGGAGTCTGTTAAATCTCCTTTGGCTTGGAGTTCTAGAGGGATGACGTCTTGAACTGGACCATCTACCTCATCATAGAGGGTAGATGTATTTTTATGCACGAGGCACGTTTGGAATTTCTGAATTGGCGCTGAGGCATTATCAGAAATTTTGTCTGCCACGTTACAGACGGGAGACCGAGTTTTACGCACTGGGTGCAGTGTAGAATTCTGGATTGGCACTGAGGCACTGCCAGAAGCTTTGTCTGCCATGTCACAGACGGGAAACAAAGTTTTACGCGCAGGGCGCGGAGTTTCTAGATTGGCACTAAGGCACTGCTAGAAGATTTGTCTGCCACGTCACAGACGGGAGACAAAGTTTTACGCGCAGGATGTGGAGTAGACTTCTGGATTGGCACTAAGGCACTGCCAGAAGCTTTGTCTGCCACGTCACAGACGGGAGACAAAGTTTTACGCGTAAGGCGTATAGGTTGCGATGAAACAACCTTGTTGGTCGGGGAGAGAGAGTCCGCAGGAAGGGTAGAGGATGTCCGGGGCATCCATACTTTATGCAGCTTCTTATTGTCTTGGATCGAGAGGGAACGAGAGCCACCCCCTGCTTGAAGCATGTCTTCATAAGCAGATTGGTCGAATTGGACGACCAGAGTCTTCTTCATTGATCCGATGGATACAGCATCGTATTGAGCAATGGCCTTCTCGTCAGATGAGAAAGTAGTCCCCAGCATAGTAGCCATTTTGTGTTTAATAATAAATGAAAGAAATTGAAACTAGATTTATACGAAATCCTTTCTTTGTTTATAAACAAGAAAAAGAAGTACAATTAATCCTATACGAGGATGTTAAGTACAAAAATTTAATTCTGGGGATATATTGCTATAGGAGTCTGATCTGCAGTCGATCACTTTGTTCCTTGGACCACACGATGATAAAGAAGTGCTGTAGAAGACGAAAAAGAAGCTTCAAAAGCTGCAGGACGGATTGAATTTTCATTGCCAAAGTAGTCAACACTCTATGGATGTACTCTCTTTTGAATTCAATCTTTGTCTGTGACTCCTGAATTCTCTCCACTTTCCTCCGACCTTGATTCCGACCTCTTCAAAAATTTGACCCCTATCTCCTGTGGATGGAGGTCTCTATTTATAGAGTTTGGTCACAGTCGGCGTAGAACAGCGGAGAGAGCTGCACCTTTTATGCGACGGTTATAATAACTGCTACCCACGTATGAATGATCTCCTGAATTGGCATGTGACGCGTGCCCTATTATGAGGTAATGCGTATAATCGCTCATCGAATATCACGGCATGCAAGCCACATAGATAACTGCCCCTCGCGTAGAGATGGTTGGCATAAAAGCCAAATAACTGTCTCGTTGGCGTAAAAGCCAAATAGTTATCTTGTTGTCGTAAAAGCCAAGTAGGCGTAGAAGCCGAATAGTTGTCAAGTTGGCATAGAAGCCAAATAGCTGTCTTGTTGGCGTAGAAGCCAAATTCTGCGTAAAGCTTGATGCTGCTTGGATAGGTAACCAGCGTAAAGATAGCCAATTATCCTTCTTTGACTGAGGTCTTGAGCGTATTCTGGGCCAAATAGCCTTATCACGCACCTTTGCAAATATAGCCTGAGTTGGCATATTTCGAGGAAGTAGCATACGGCATACTCCTATAGTTGAAAATAGCCAGGTCGGCATATTTCGAGGAGATAGCATACGGCGTACTCCTATAGCTGAAAATAGCCTGGTTGGCATAATGTGCAGGGATGGTGATGTGAGCATATTAGGCCTAATTATAGCTCTCCCAGTCATTAAAAGTAGAACCAAATCTCATGCATTAAATACAGAGATCTGCCCCCATCTCGCGCATTAACTGCAGAGACGTGCCTCGAGTTCTGTATGAAGAGCAGCTTTTGACGTGGCGGTTGGTTTCGTCTCATCCTGAGCGTAAAAGCTCATCTTTGCCTGTGTAAAATAGGCAGCGTATTCCTTGAATGCGTAAACGACGTCTTATATCAAGGATTATGTCACTAAACGACAGTTTGGGACTCTGTGCAGAATGATCATTACAGCCGTCCTCTTGATCGTCGTGCGGTACTCTTTGTTAGGAGTCAGGTTCACTATTTCGTCTTACAGGTTTATTCGAGGAATACGAAGAGTTCCTCGTATAATTTCCTGTAGCATTAAAAGCAGACAGGTTTTACGCCGAAGTGGCGATGTAGCAACCTTTTTACGTCGAAGCAGTCTGGAAATACTGCATTACGCGGGTTGTTCTGGAGCTATGTTTTACGCTGAATAGCGTTGAAGCTCTGTTGTACGCCAATGGCTCTGAAGTCTTGTTTTACGCCACCCAGTGCTGGAGCTCTGTTTTACGCTGGCTTTCTACATGTTGAGGGTTTTACGCATATAATTCCCTATCGTATTTTTCATGCTTCTACAATACCGAAAAGAAATAAGCTAGTCTTGATATTAAAGCTATTAACGCTCTATTATGTGCTATAGGCAAAATTTAATTTAACAGGGTCTCCACTTGCGAAACTTCGTACGAAGTATGGAAACTTCTTAAGGTCACTCATGAAGGAATCTTCCAAGTGAAAGAATCAAAGATAAGTCATCTAATACAAGAATATGTAGCATTCAAGATAAAGCAAAATGAGACAATCACTCAAATTTGCAAAAGATTTCTCGATATCGTCAACCCTCTATTATCACTCGCAAGGGGTATAACAATCACGAGAAGATTCATAAGATACTCAGGAAACTCACTAAGAACTGGAATCCTAAGGCCACCGCAATCATAGAACAGAATAATCTTACCGCGATGACCCTCAAGACGCTCATGGGCAAGCTGATGACTCATGAGCTGGATCTCAAGAAAATTGAAGAATCTACTCCCAAGGAGAAGACGATCGCTCTAAAGGCACATCATAAAAAGATCACCAACTATAATTCCGACGATAAGAGTCTCAAGATGAGGAAGTTGCCCTGACCCCCAAAAACTTCAGAAAATTTTTAAAGCTTAAGAAATCAAAGAAGAAGGAGCCAACTGACAACAGAGATGAAGGGCCTATATGTGTCACGATCCGCACCCGGTGTAAGGGTACAAGTCGGAAACAACGCCCAGCCTCCGTCGTAGAATCGGCGGTAGAACGTTGTCTGGATAATTATCTAACAATATAATGAACCACAAACAATAACAATATACTCAATCACAGAACTAAGATGGAAATGAGCATAAATCAGATAAAGAATAGAATAGTCACAATACAACTCATGAGTCTAAAATAATACATCAATTAGTCTGAAGAAGTAACAAAATAAGCTGGAGACAAATCCAGTACAAAAGAATACTAAGAAGCTACTACACTCGGGTCAACTGTCTCAGTTGGGATAAGTCCCTCCTGAGCCAGGATCTCAGACTCTATACCCACAACATCCTGAGGTCCATAATAGGTAGGGTGCCACTCCTCAGTGTCATCTGGAAAAATATATCCAGTCAGGAAATGAGCAGAGTACATCTCTAACAGCAGTTCTAATCAATGATAAAAACTATGTAGCAGTAAATATATGTGAATATATAAGATGCACAATAGATACGAGAGATACATAAAATAAGAAAATACTGGAATTAATACAATAATGAGCAATATGCCAATGAACAAGAATACTAATGACTAAGTGTGTGAGTACCAGCTTAACATGTGATTGTCTTGGGGCAAGATACAATATATATGGCCTAGCTAATCATATGTGCGGTGTATGATCAACACTATTCAGTAATCAGTACTTGATACAATAGGGGTATTAATCATATATCTATACTAATACTCCCTACCCTCGACTGGTATAATAGATCCAACCACGGTATGATATGGTACGAGATTCCCCAAGAGGATAGCTAGTCTTCCCGAGAATCGGTGTCTGTACATGTACAAGATAACCAATAAAATAATACTTACACCATATACACCATATACCAAGGAATAACATCTCATGACGAGATCCGGATATACCAATCTGTGTAACCATAGTGTCAAGAGAACATAGATATTTATACTAGATACAATGAACATAGAGGATATCATAAATGAGAAACTATCAAAGAATGTACTCGCCTTAAGTCCAAAGAATAGTCTCACATATGTATGACACGGTGCCTCGAAGACCTAGATATGGAATACAACATCAACACAAGGTTCCAAAAAGAGAATAAGTTAAACTAGTCAACTTCTAGGCCAATAAGTCAATTCTAAGTCAAAAGTCAACTATGGTCAACTCTGAGTCAACTATGGTCAAACTATGATCAACTATCTATTTCTAGGTTGCACAAGTCTAACACAAATATCTTGTTAAGATACTAAAGTCTAAGCCAAAGAAATCTTATCATAAAAGTCAGGATACCGTATCTCCGGATACGTAATTTCCAAGGTAAAATATCACAAAATAAATATCAAACAATTATTTATAGAATCACAATTACAACATTAAATAGGTACCGTGGTTTTGAACCAACTTGGTATCTCAACAATAATCACAAACTTGATACCCAAACCCAATATCTTGGGTATCCCCAATTATCTTGGTTCCTCAAGGTAATTCCCAATATCTTGTTATATTAATTACCCTTACATATATATAATACATATACTGAATATTATATATATAAAGAAATTAGCAATTAAGCATACATTACATCAATATTAATACATATATATATATATATATATATATATATATAAACATATGAATATATAAACTACCCATTGTCACTAAAAACTGTGCTGAAAACTGATATTCTGATACGCTGGCTTTTTAGTGACAGTTCTGCCTGTCACTGAAATCGTTGTCGCTGCTGTTGTTGAGTTTCTTCACTGATACTGCTGCTTTGGTGACGGTTTGCAACCGTCACCGATCCTGCCGTCGTTGCTGCTGTATTTCCCGCTGCTGCTGCTTATTAATGACAGCGGCTGCTGTCATTAATGCCCGCCACTGATACAGCAGCTGTTGTTGCTTCATTTAATGACAGCGGCTGTCATTAATCCTCCGTCGCTAATACACAAAAAATTATATATATATATATATATATATATATATATATATATATATATATATATATATATATAAAAACTCATAATAAATATATATATATATATATATATATATATATATATATATATATATATATATATATATATAATACCAATAAACTATAATTACACCCCCCTATTATTATGTACATATCATGACATAGCAACAAAACACACATACATAAATACATTTATAATTATACATCCATGCATATGTATAAATAATCACATAGCAACTATATGTAATATAATTATCCAATTAAATATACATATATACATATTGTAACAACATATACATATATACACCTAATATATATACTATAACATATATATTTATACATGTAAATAAATAATTACATAATATACATGCTCCTAGTACATACATAATACATAGATCTAGGATACAAGAAGCACAATTATATATACTATAATATATATAATATCTATATATATATATGCATAATTATAATCTTCATGAATTAAGAGCACAAGAATTAAATCTACATATAATTACACAACATATGGAGAGTATCACACCGTATCCCACTATATCTAGGATACGCATGTGACACGAGTCCACCACACATCCAATTGCACCCCGAAGGACACAAACAAGTCACATATATTATTTATGAATAATACGAAGTGTCAAATATAGATCTACGTATCCGTGTCAAAATATGACATGTACAAAGTCCCGTGTCGAAGAAAAAAATCCTAAATCAACACGTATCATCAAATTGTTGGGATACGACCTACATATACCCCAATTATGGATATAATACTAGCCCCAAATATACAAACACATGCCAAATTGATCTATAGGATCAATTGACATACACAACAATTGTCAATCTCGGAATTCCTCCAAAATTGACACAAAAAGTACCATAACTTTCTCAATAGGCCTCCTATGAACACAAAACCAAATCCTATGGGTAGCCTATGCATATGGGTTAATTTTCTTTGGTTAAATCTCATATTTAGAACTTAATTTAAGGGAAAAAAAAACTAAATTATACCTATTGGGAGATTGATTCTCAATGAAACCTCAAATTTAGATGAAATTGCCTCCAACTTGTAGATCTTTGCTCCTCTTTGTAGATCCTTGCTTCCTCCTTCTAGATCCTTACTTCTTAAGTCTCTAAGGGTAATTTAGGAAGTAATTGGAATAAAATTTGGTAGGAAAATAAAATGGGAATGAAGAAATTTGGTAGAGGAAAATTCTAGATCTAGATTAGGAATAAAAAGAGGAGAGAGAATTTTCCCTCTTTTAAATATAGGCAGGCCCCTTTCCTCTCCCTTAAGTTATCATGTAATGTCCATTATACCCCTTGGGGCCTCTCATAAAAAATAATTAAGGAAGGAAGCTTCTAGTCTAATAATTTAATTAATTTAATCCATCTCCTTAACAATGGGCTTTCTAAATGGGCTAAATTCTAACCAATTAATTCATGTTGGTCCATGGGTCCAAACTAAACTAGTTAGGTCCACTAATACAAGTCCAAATTTAATAACTAACATCTAACAATAATTAAATAATACAACAAATAATTATTTATCATGCATAATATTTAATTAAATAAGAAATTACTAAAATACCCTTTCCTAGAAAATGTGGTAGTGACAAGTCTACCCTCCTTAAAAAAAATTGTCCTCAAAATTCAAAGACCAAAACTACCCCCAGAAAAATAACAGAACAGAACTAAAGAATCATAACTAACTATGAAAGATCATAACAATGAACAGAACATAACTAGGAAATAACATACCTCAAGGCACAAACAAATATGGATAACACTCTCGTATTTCATCCACTCTCTCCCAGGTAGACTCACCCAGAGAGTGATGCCTCCATGCGATGCACACCAAAGGAATAGTCTGGTTCCTCAGCACCTTCTCTTTCCGATCCAGAATCTTAATTGGCTGCTCTAGATAGCTAAAAGTAGGGCCCACCTCTATCTTCGAGTGATCCAATACATGATTAGGATCTGCCACGTATTATCTCAACTATGACACGTGAAACACGTTGTGTACTTCCTCTAATGCAGGTGGTAAGTCTAGTCTATAAGCAACTATACCGACCCTCTCTGGAAAAATGAAAGGTCCGATGAATCGCGGACTAAGCTTTCCGTCTCCACTGAAGCGAATCGTGCCTCATGTCGGAGAAATCCTCAAAAATACCAAACTAGCCACCTAGAAAAAAATACCACCTTAAGAACCTAATCTATAACAAACAACCAAGAACAAGCACAAAACAAAATTTTAAACTATACCTCGAACTCCAAAGGTCTCCAATGGCTATCGGCCCAATGCCGCTGTGTGTCCTGCGCCACTCGAGGTCTGTATCTGATCAACTGAACCTTCTCTGCTGCATACATAACCATCTCTGGCCCAAGCAAAACTCTCTCTCCAACATCGTCCTA
The DNA here is from genome assembly GCA_036927795.1 of Iris macrosiphon. Classification (NCBI taxonomy): domain Eukaryota; kingdom Viridiplantae; phylum Streptophyta; class Magnoliopsida; order Asparagales; family Iridaceae; genus Iris; species Iris macrosiphon. The sequence goes on from JAYESA010000002.1 coordinate 67,473,046, forward strand.
AGAAAAAGGAGTATGACACCTCTGACCGTACAGAGCTTCAAAAGGTGACATCTCTATACTGGCCTGGTAACTGTTATTGTAAGCAAACTCTACCAAATGGAGATAGTCATCCTAAGAACCCCTAAAATCTAGTACACAAGTGCGTAACATATCCTCGAGAGTCTGAATAGTTCTCTCCGACTGCCCATCTGTCTGGGGATGATATGCAGTACTGAACTTGAGTTGAGTGCCCAAACTCTCATACAAACTCCTCCAAAAATGTGAAGTAAAACAACTATCCCAATCCGAAAATATGCTGACAGGAACTTTATGTATCCTAACGATCTTCCTCACATACATATCTACCAACTTCTCCGTAGACAAACCCACCTTGAAAGGCAAAAAGTGGGCCGACTTGGTCAACCTATCAACGATGACCCAAATCGCGTATTTCCATTCTGGAGATCATGGAAGTCCAGACACAAAATCTATAGTAATGTGTTCCCACTTCCACTCTGGAATGGGTAATGGCTGAAGTAAACCTCCTAGCCTCAACATCTCAACTTTCACCTGCTGACACACTAAGCATCTGGATACAAACTGTGCCACTTTCCTCTTCATGCCAAACCACCATACACTCTCTGGCATATTCCGATATGTCACTACCACTTCTCCATGTAAGGGTATTTCTGTAATTTAGCTGTTTTAAATAATTATGAATTTAAATTTAATTGCTGAGTTTTGTAACTAATTATATTGTTAATAATATTTAGTTTTAGGTCTAACCCTAGAAATCCATTAGGACAACCCTAATGAGTAAACCCTAGTTTGTAAACCCTATTCTAGCAAACCCTAGAATTTTAAATTTAAGATGGAACCCTCAAAACCCTAGACTGACTTAACCTGAGTCTGTTAGGTTCTACATGACTTAACATAAAGGTTTAGTCTAAAAGCTAGGCATAGAAACCCTAAAACTAGGTTTAATATAAATAGAAGCCTCTCACAAAGCCATCATTCATGTAAACAGGAGAAACCCTAGCCTCCACTAGAGAAAACCATCTTCCCTCTCCAAAAATTCGAAACCCTAACCCTAGGTCCCATTTTCTCCTCCTCCAAAGCAAAGAAACAGAGAAACTTGGCTCAAGGAGACTTGGGAAGGAAGAACTTTCATAGGGAACCATCTCTCTGCAGGTAGAACCCTATTTTATACATGTAATCTCTATTTTTATGTCAATTATTGGCCATTAGGGAACCCACCCCTTGCTGTGTAATTCGATTCTAGGGCTTTGGATTAGGTTTTGGTGACCCACATGGGGTTTTCCCCAATTATTAAGAACCCTAACCCTAGATTTGGTTTGTAGACAGATTTTTCCCCATTTTCATGTAGATATAAATTCGATTTTAGGGTTTACTTATCTAGGTATTCTAAATTCTTTATATTGATGTATGAATCTATATGTATAGATATGTATTGTGTGTTGGGGGGGGCTTTCATCTGTACATTAGGTTTGAGGAAGAACAGGGTGCAGTCGGGTATGTACAGTGTGGTTAGGTTTCATTGTGTATCGGGTTGAGAGTTTCTGTGCACAGGGGTTTGTTTTCCTTGCTGTGGATATGTGTGAGGGGGGTGTCCTTGTTCAGTATTGTGTCTGTGAGTACCTGTGTCAATGTGCAGATATCAGTTTTTTGTTGTGAGGTTGTGTGCATCAGTAGGTTGTATACTGTGTGAATTGGAAACTGTACTGTGTGCAGTGGCTGTGCTGTGTAATGTCAGCTGTGGGGGGGTGCCAGCCAGAGAGGCCTGGGTGAGAGTGAGTGAATTCCCAGGATACCTGGATCAGTATATGTGTACCTATGTTGAGTATCAGTTGATTGAAGAATAGGGTGATGTAGTCAGTGACTGTTTGTATCTACTGTGGGTATGTATCAGTAAATTATTAGTTCTGTGGGTTGCATTCAGTGAGAAATTTTAGGAGTTTATAATCAGTGAGTTATGGTATGTAGCAGGGTGGAGTTTTGGTATCAGGGACTAGAGGTTATTGGCTGTGTGCGGGATGACTGAACCTAGTGTCTAGTGTTTATGTATCAGTCAGTGTAGAATTTCAGTTAGATATCTGTGTGCCCTGTTTTGAGTTGTGTATTAGATTCATGTGTAGACTGTGTTAGTTAAACTCTGTGTAGCAGTTTTATGGGTGTGTGTGCAGTTGAGTTCCTCAGAGTTATAGGTGTCAGTGAGTGTATCCATATGATTTCTGTGTGAGTATCCCATAGCTGGGGGTTTAAGTATAGGTAGACTGTGTTGGTATCAGTTGAGTATCAGTCCAGATGGGGTGGACTGAACATGGTATTAGAAATTTGGTTAGGGCTTGGTATCAATGAAGGGCAGTGGGTGATAGGGATATCTGTTTGTGGCTGTGCATTGGTTGGTTCCTGTGGTTGGGTGTTATGTGTATTCCTTAGTATTGAGTATCCTAATTACTGTGTGTGTGTATTGTGTTAAGAATTTGTGTGTGTGTGTAGGTAATTAAGAGGCAGAAGTTATGTATTCAGTATGGATGTATCAGCAGTAAGAAGGGGTTGGGCCAGGTCTGTGTGCAGGAATTTTACACTGTGTGAGTTGTGTGTTAGATACCTGGGTGTTTTGGTTGTGTCTTAGTGTAGTGTATTAGTGTAGAATTCCAGATTTCAGTGAGTATCAGTTTTAAACTGTGTGTATTAGAGTGTCTCTAGGATACTGAATTCTGGGTATGGCAGTGTGTGGATGGCTGTGTATGTGTGTGAGGTTTCTCAGCAGTTGTGTAGTGCAGGTGTGAAGATGAGGGGTCATCAGTGTGCAGAAATTGTTTTGTGTGTGTGTCCAGACTTGTGCCAACTGTGTCTGTGTGAGGTGCTCAGTTTTTAACTATGTATGGAGTTGGGCAGTGAGTTGTGTGTGTCAGTTGGTGAGGTAGAAACTGTGCAGTTTCAGTGTGGAGTTGTGTATCAGTAAACACATGTTGCAGTGGATTAGTATGGTGTATCTTAAGTATTAGAGTGGTAACTTAGTGTAGGTAAGTTGTATGAATGTGAGGTAATGGATTATTATCAAGGTATTGTGGTACTAAGGTACTAGTGATGTAGTATGGGTTAGGACACTAGTTCTAGCCAAAATATTAGTTGTGTTAGGTTATGATATTAATATTAGGATGTTAAGCTAATAACTATATTACACACATATGGTATAACTTATATGTATGTTATTGATACCATACTTATTAGTGTAGATGTACAATAGTTATGCAAGTTTATAAAAGTATATACATATAGATATTATTTTACTAGCTAGTATTAGTTAACCATAGCTAGTATGAACCTAGAAGCAAGGTATTAACTAGTTTTGACCAAAAACCTAGAGTTGACTCAGTTGGACCTAGTATTGACCAGTAAACCTTAGACATGACCTAGAAACCTCGTTTTTTAAATTGTTAAGCATATTATTCTTTTAATTCATTAATTAACATTGAATTTCCATAAATAGGTCATTGTGATTCCATTTTGGACCTCGATCCTCACATTTTGCTCAGGACCACAGGCGAGTACATTCTCTGACAGTTTTCATGGTTGATTATTTCTATAAATTGTAGTGTATTTCATACTTGATTCCGACACTATGGATACACGGGTTAGCACCCTAGATCCCCATCACGAGGAGTCGTGGTTGGAATCCATTGTGCTAGCTGGGGGATGGGGAACTATTAGTAGATTATGTGATCATATCCAAACATTTATATGCACCATAGCTCACCCCACTTCTCACGTCGGGTGCGGCCTGACCACTTATATGCTCCATAGCTGTTATATATGATTAGCCTGACCACTATATGCACCATAGCTAACCATGCGGTTAGCCTGACCTAAAAGAATCATAGCTAATCATATACAACCAGCCTGATCCAGTCCCAAGCCGATCACATGATAAACTAATAATTCAAACACTTAGCTAGATGTTTTATCTTTATTCAGATTTACCTGTTCTAGCATTCACTATTTATTGCTCATTGCTAGTTGCTCTTTTGTCTATTTCATTTTCTCCAGTACTCCACATGTTCAGTTTTTATTTCCATCTTGTATCTCTTACACTGTTTATAGATTTTGTCAATTTAATGAAACTGCTGTTAGTGTTTGTGCTTCGCTCCAATCCTGACTGGATAACCAACATTTTTCAGAGGACCTGGAGGACTTTTGCCCTACTCATTACGGTCCAGGAATAGAGGAGGATTTCACCCCAGAAATCCCAGAGGAGGTGCCTATCCTAGAGGAGAACATGCCTGCCCATGCTTAGATTATTTTTCTGCATTTATTGTTTTAGACTGAGACTGAGACTGAGATGTATTTTATTTTATTTGTGACTTTGTGAGGTCATTTAGACCAGGATTTGAGTTGAACTTCTTGTGATTGGTTTAAATAGAACTCTTTTCAATTCTCATCGTGCCATTATGTTTATAGTTGTGATTGAGTATATTATAGAACTGTGTTTGAGTTATCATTGTCCTCCGTGCGGAGTTGAGACTATTGACAGGATATACCATGTTGTGACCTAGACAGCGTTCTACCGCCGATGCTGCGGCGTAGGCTGGACGTACCCACGACTCATGCCCAATTTTCGGGTGCGGGTCGTGACACGATACATCTTGTTAGCACCTGGATGCATGGAATACTGAGAGCGATGCGCTTCCAGTAATACCTCCTCATGCAGCTTCCCACTAGGCACACACAATCTAACTCCATCCTCAAAGATCCATCCTCTGCAATAGTGAAATCATCCTCCAATCCTGCTCTCACTTGAGCTCTGATACTCCTTAGAGATATATCCTCATACTGTGCTGCCTTGATCCTGTCCATCAAATCTGAATGTATCTGCAATCTCCACATCTGCATAGCACAACCAGGAACAATCACCAAAATTCCCAAGCTCTCCAAGTCCTCCAACAAATATCGATCCTGCGTCAAGAACATAGCGACCGGATACCTGCTCAAAGCATCGGCAACTACATTAGCTTTTCTATGATGATATTGTAAAGAGATATCAAAATCCTTCATCAGTTCCAACCACCGACGCTGCCTCATGTTCAACTCCTTCTGCGTGAAAATATACTTCAAGCTTTTGTGGTCTGTGAAGATCTCCACACGCTCTCCGTACAAATAATATTTCCATAACTTCAGAGCGAAGATGACTGCCGCCAACTCCAAATCATGGGTAGGATAGTTCTTTTGAGGACACAATTGCCTGGATGCATAGGCAATCATTTTCCCATGCTGCTAAAGAACATAACCCAACCCTTTCCCCGATGCATCACTATAAATAGCAAAACTTCCGGACCCTGATGGCAACGTCAAAATAGGAGCAGACGTCAATCTCTTCTTCAACTCCTCAAGAGCAACCTGGCAATCCTCCGTCCAAATAAACTCCACATCCTTCCTTGTGAGTCTGGTCATCGGCTCGGCATTCCTCGAAAAATCTTGCATAAACTTCCTATAGTAGCCTGCCAATCCCAAAAAACTCCTAAACTCTGCTACCGAACTCGGTGTCTTCCAAGATTCTAGGTGTCTTCCAAGATTCTACTACTGTAATCTTCTTCGGATCCACTGAAATACCATCACCCGTCACAACATGCCCCAAAAATTCAACCTTGTCCAGGAAAAACTCACACTTGGACAACTTTCCATACAGCTTCTCCTTCCTCAGCACATCCAACACAATTCTCAAATGCTCCTCATGCTCCTCCGGTGTCTTCGAGTATATGAGTATGTCGTCGATGAACACCACCACGAACTTATCAAGGTACTGGTGGAACACCTTGTTCATCAAGTTCATAAATATCGTCGGTGCATTAGTCAAACCAAACGACATCACCATAAACTCGTATTAACCATACTGAGTTCTAAAAGCAGTCTTCGGTATGTCCTCCGGCTTCACCTTTACCTGATGGTAGCATGATCTCAAGTCTATCTTAGAAAACACCTTTATACCACTCAACTGATCAAACAAATCATCAATTCGTGGCAAAGGATACTTATTCTTGATAGTGAGATTATTCAAAGCCTTGTAATCAATGCACATGTGCACCGATCCATCCTTTTTCGATAAAAACAATATCGGGGCTCCCCATAGTGAAGAACTCGATCTGATAAACCCCTTATCCTGTTATTCGTCCACCTGCTTCTTCAACTCGGCCAGCTCGCTGTTGTTTACTCTATAGACATGCTGTAAAATTGGCTCTGCACCTGGCACCAAGTCTATAGAAAATTTAATATCTCGATCTGGCGGCAATCCTGACAATTGCTCAGGAAACACATCCAAGAACTCTATTATCAACAGATGTGGCAACTCCTTGTCTTCCACCATAGCTCCACAAATAATGCCTTCTCCCTACTCTACAGCTCCTCTAGCAAACTTGAACTCTGGCTCTCCTGGAGGACCAAACAAAACTCTACCTCCTCTATAATCTATGCTAGTACGGTGCCTACTCAACCAATCCATCCCGAGTACAAATGTAGTTCAGAAGTGGCATTACAAGTAGACACGCACTCAACTTCCGACCTCCCAGAGTAACTCTTCGATCCTTGCAAATATCATTAACCAGGATAATGCCTCCCCCGGTCATGATCTTGCAAGTCCTAAGCAAAGACTCAGCTACCAAACCATGCTTTAGAGCAAAAGAAACAGATACAAAACTATGGGAAGCACCACTATCAAACAAACCTAAAGTTGGAATGGAATCAAGAAGAATAGAACCTACGATGACATCTCCGTTGGGTTCATCCTCCTCGATGGTCATAGCAAACGCTCGTCCCTGATGTGCACCTCCCTGCTGCTGATGCTGGACAAAACGATGCTGCTGTATCGAAAGTGGTCCCCTCGGCTGTGCTGCAGGTGGTCTCGTCTGTGCCCTCGGAGCTGAAGCTGCTCCATAAACTACACGATAAGGATACTCCCTCGATTGATGCCCTTCAATACCACAATACAAATAAACTCTCAACCTCCTCCTGCAAACTTCCAAGATATGGCCGGGCTTCTTGCAGTAATGGCATGGAGCTTACTATAACTGTCTCTGCTGCTGAGGTGCCTGGTAAAAAGATGCCCAAGCTGGAGTCTGGTTCTGCTGTGGCTGCTGGAAAGGTCTGGAGTGGAAATGAGGAAATTTGGCAGATGCTGTACTACCGTTGGCCCCCAGAAAAGAATTACGATCTCTCTTGGACTTCAAACCCAACTCCCGCTCAACCTTGCGTGCCTCCGCAAGTATCTCCAAGTATGTCTCATAAAAAGACAGAATGAGAATCTTCACTTCCCAGTTTAGACCCTCACGGAAACAAATAGCTCGAATCTCCAGCTCTCTCACCAGATACTCTGCAAATTGGCTCAACCTGCCGAACTCCGTAGCGTACTCCTCCACAGACATGATCCCCTAAATAAGACTCTCAAACTGCCTTCCTAAGTCTAGTCTGTCTACCCGGGCACTTCTTTTTGAAAAGGTCCTTGAAAATCTCCCAAGATTATCCTGCGTCAACCAGAACCGGCTCATTCCTGAACCAAGTATGAGCGACGTCGAAAAGTTAAAGTCCTACTACCTCAACCTTCAGATCCTCAGAAAGACGGAATACCCTCATAAGACGCTCAATGTCCTTGAGCCAATCATCAGCATAGACGATGCCCTCCGTCCCCCTGAAAACCCTAGGCTCCAGCTTCTTGAAGTCCTAAATGTTGCTTGGCCGAAGCTGAGCAACCTGAGGAACATCATGCTGCTGGACCAAAATTCCCCTCTTAACTACGGCACGAGCAAGCTGATGAGCACTCTCACTACCCTGCCGTAGAACATCGGTCTGCCTCTGATGTGCCTCTGACTGAGCCCTCTGTGCCTCGATCATCTTATGAAATAGTGTAAACATCTGTGTCGCCTCTGCTGGCACAGGAGGTAGAGGTGGAAGCCCCTCAGATACAGCTGGCACAGTCCTCTTAGTAGGTGGAGGACCTTCGAAAGTAGCTGACACTCCAATCACCGGAGAAGTGACTGGTGCAGGCCCTCGGGATATCGCAGAACTCTCAGAAGCTTCTCTCCCCTGCTGCGATCTAGTCTTAGGCGGCATCTTGAGACAAAGCGAAAGAAAGAATCAATATGGCACAAGATGTAAGACATTCAAGGAAAGAACATATTAAGAGATCAAGTATCAATATCAGTCTATATCATATATCATATCGCAGGCTCGCAGTAGTACAACTAAATTGTCGTACTACCAATACAACCCATACTTTATGAAGTTGGACCTGCATAGGCCACTATTAAAAATGTGTCACAACCCGCACCCGGTGTAAGGGTACAAGTCGAAAACAACGCCCAGCCTACGCCACATAATCGGCGATAGAACGATGTATGGATAATCTATCTAACAATATAATGAACCACCAACAATAACAATATACTCAATCACAGAACTAAGATGAAAATGAGCACGAATCATATAAAGAATAGAATAGTCATAATACAACTCATGAGTCTAAAATAATACATCAATGAGTCTAAAAAAGTAACAAAATAAGCTGGAGATAAATCCAGTACAAAAGAATACTAAGAAGCTACTACACTCGGGTCAACTATCTCAGTTGGGATAAGTCCCTCCTGAGCCAGGGTCTCAGACTCTAGACCCACAATATCCTGAGGTCCATAATAGGTAGGGTACCACTTTTCAGTGTCATCTGGAAAAATATATCTAGTTAGGAAAGGAGCAGAGTACATCTCTAACAACAGTTCTAACCAATGATAAAAACTATGTAGCAGTAAATAGATATGAATATATAAGATGCATAATAGATATGAAAGATACATATAATAAGGAAATACTGGAATAAATGCAATAATGAACAATATGCCAATGAACAAGAATACTAATGACTAAGTGTGTGAGTACCATGTGATCGACTTGGGGCAAGATACAATATATATGGCCTGGCTAATCATACGTACGGTGTATGATCAACACTATTCAGTAATTAGTACTTGATACAATAGGGGTATTGATCACATATCTATACTAATACTTCCCACCCTTGACTGGTATAATAGATCCAACCACGGTATGGTATGGCACGAGATTTCCCAAGAAGATAGCTAGTCTTCTCGAGAATCAGTGTCTTTACATGTACAAGATAACCAATGAAACAATACTTGCACCATATACACCATATACCAAGGAATAACATCTCATAACGAGATCCGGATATACCAATCCATGTAACCATAGTGTCAAGAGAACATGGATATTTATACTAGATACAATAAACATAGAGGATATCATAAATGAGAAACTATCAGAGAATATACTCGCCTAAAGTCTAAAGAATAGTCTCACAGATGTCTGAAACGGTGCCTCAAAGACCTAGATATGGAATACAATATCAATACAAGGTTCCGAAAAGAGAATAAGTTAAACTAGTCAACTTCTAGGCCAATAAGTCAATTCTAAGTCAAAAGTCAACTATTGTCAACTCTGAGTCAACTATAGTCAAACTATGGTCAACTATCTATTTCTAGGTTGCACAAGTCTAACACAAATATCGTGTCAAGATATTAAAGTCTAAGCCATAGAAACCTCATCTTAAAAGTTAGGATACCGTATCTCCGGATACGTAATTTCCAAGGTAAAATATCACAAAATAAATATCAAACAATTATTTATAGAATCACAATAACAACATTAAATAGGTACCGTGGTTTTGAACCAACTTGGTATCTTAACAATAATCACAAACTTGATACCCAAACCCAATATCTTGGGTATCCCCAATTATCTTGGTTCCTCAAGGTAATTTCCAATACCTTGTTATATTAATTACCCTTATATATATATAATACATATACTGAATATTATACATATAAAGAAATTAGAAATTAAGCATACATTACTTCAATATTAATACATAAATATATATATATATATATATATATATATATATATATAAGTATACAAACATATAAATATATAAACTGCCTATTGTCGCTAAAAACTGTGCTGAAAACTGATATTCTGATATGTTGGCTTTTTAGTGACAGTTCTACCTGTCACTGAAACCACTGTCGCTGCTGCTGTTGAGTTTCTTCACTGATACTGCTGCTTTGGTAATGGTTTGCAACCGTCACCGATCCTGCCGTCGTTGCTGCTGCATTTTCCCGCTGCTGTTGCTGCTTATTAATGATAGCGGCTGCTGTCATTAATGCCCGCCACTTCTACAGCGACTGCTGTTGCTTCATTTAATGACAGCGGCTGTCATTAATCCTCCGTCGCTAATACACAGAAATATATATATATAACATATATATATATATGAAAACTCATAATATATATATATATATATATATATATATATATGTAATGCCAATAAACTATAATTACACTCCCTATTATTATGTACATATTATGACATAGCAACAAACACACACATACATAAATATATTTATAATTATACATCCATGCATATGTATAAATAATCACATAGCAACTATATGTAATATAATTATCCAATTAAATATACATATATACATATTGTAACAACATATACATATATACACATAATATATATACTATAATATATATACTATAACATATATATTTATACATGTAAATAAATAGTTACATAATATACATACTCCTAGTAAATAAATAATACATAGATCTAGGATACAAGAAGCACAATATATATAATTTCTATATATATATGCATAATTACAATCTTCATGAATTAAGAGCACAAAAATTAGATCTACATATAATTACACAACATATGGAGAGTATCACACCGTATCTCACTAGATCTAGGATACGCATATGACATGAGTCTACCACACATTCAATTGCACCCCGAAGGACACAAATAAGTCCATATATTATTTATAAATAATACAAAGTGTCAAATATAGATCTACGTGTTCGTGTCAAAATATGACATGTACAAAGTCTCGTGTCGAAGGAAAAACCCCCAAATCAACACGTATCACCAAATTGTTGGGATACGACCTACACGTACCCAATTATGGATACAACACTAGCCCTGAACACACAAACACATGTCAAATTGATCTATAGGATCAATTGACACACACAACAATTGTTAATCTCAGAATTCCCCCAAAATTGACACAAAAAGTACCATAACTTTCTCAATAGGCCTCCTATGAACACAAAACCAAATCCTGTGGATATCCTATGCATATGGGTTGATTTTTCATGGTTAAATTTTATATTTAGAACTTAATTTAAGGGGAAAATTGAATTATACCTATTGGGAGATAGATTCCCAATAAAACCTTCAATTGAGATAAAATTGCCTCCAACTTGTAGATCATTGCTCCTCTTTGTAGATCCTTGCTTCCTCCTTCTAGATCCTTGCTTCTCAAGTCTCTAATGGTGATTTGGAAAGGAATTAGAATAAAATTTGGTAGAGAAATAAAATAGAAATGAAGGAATTTGGTAGAGAGAAATTCTAGATCTAGATTTGGAATGAAAAGAGGAAAGAGAATTTCCCCCCTCTTTTAAATATAGGCTGACCCCTTTCCTCTCCCTCAAGTTATCATGTAATATCCATTATACCCCTTGGGGCCTCTCATGAAGAAATAATTAAGGAAGGAAGCTTCTAGTCTAATGATTTAATTAATTTAATCCATCTCCTTAACAATGGACTTTCTAAATGGGCTAAATTCTAACCAATTAATTCATGTTGGTCCATGGGTCCAAACTAAGCTAGTTAGGTCCCCTAACACAAGTCTAAATTTAATAACTAACATCTAAAAATAATTAAATAATATAACAAATAATTATTTATTATGCACAATATTTAATCAAATAGAAAATTACTAAAATATCCTTTCCTAGAAAATATGGTAGTGACAATATGCTACAACTGTAAGAAGACAGGGCATATAAAGAAAGATTGTCCAACCCTAAGAAAAGAAAATTGCCACAATTACTCATCCAGAAGAACATCATCATGAAAATATGCAAAAACTAGTATTTTGCACGAAAGTGAAGCTAGTGAATCATCGAGAAGCAGCAAACCTATGCTTCATGGCATTAGATGATTAGGTAACGGATAATAACTTTTATGATGATTTTACTTTTGATGAACTAGGTAATACTTTTAGTGATCTGCTTGATAATTTTAGGAAACTTAGAAATAAGTACAAGCATGCTAAGAAAGATGTTCAAGAATGTCAAATAAAAATAGAGAGACTAATATCTCTACTAAGTGAAGTAAAGGATACCTCAAACGATTCAGATAAAAATTCTAGACTTAAGCTTAACCTCCATAAGGCACTTGTCAGTCTTGACAAGCGCTCTCAGGAGAATGCTAAACTTAAGGAAGAACTTGAATCTAAAAAGAAGAAGTATTCTATTGCTGCAAGTAGAATAGATGCTCTCACTGCTAAATATTATGAAGTATATGCTACCTCTAAAAAGTTAGAGATTAGATTGGATAAACTTGTCGAACAAACCTCCATCTAACCTAACACGAGACACGTAGCAAGACAAGAGAATACTCACAGCTATGATCCTATCTACATGCATAACAGTTCTTGCAATCATATATTCAGAACACATCATTCACATAGAACCAACCCTCTCATGTTAGAAGCAATTAGATTCTCGATAGCGGGTGCTCACGATATATGACTGGTGATGCTAAGGTGGACCAACCCTCTCATATTAGAAGCAATTAGATTCTCGATAGCGGTTGCTCACGATATATGACTGGTGATGCTAACCTATTTGTAACGCTATCGATGAAGAAAGAAGGATATATCTCCTTCGACAATAACCTCAGAGGATACAGTATTGGTAATGGTAATATAGGTGTTCCTTCCTATCCTCTCATAAAAGATGTTTGTCTAATAATGGAATTAAAATATAACCTACTCAGCATCAGTCATCTAGCTGACCATGGTTATGGTATTAACTTCGTTAAAAATAAATGTTCTATTTATGAAAGATCCACTGGTAAGGTTATCTTTGAAGGGATCAGAGAAGACAATATATATATTTTCTATCTTGTAAAAGATACTAATAATGCAGGCAAATATCTATACGTCAACAAAGATGACAGCTGGCTATGGCATATGCATCTAGGACATGCAAACATGGATACTATTGTAAGACTATCTACAAAGAAACTCGTAAGAGGCTTACCAGAGATTACTTTTAAGAAAGATATGGTATGTGCTGACTGTGAAAAGAATAAAGCTAGTAAATCTTCTTTTAAATCAATCAACTATGTAAGTACCTCTAGACCTCTCCAATTCTTGTATAAGAATTTGTTTGGACCCAGTAGAGTCGCCAGTCTTGGCGGTAAGCTTTACGCTTATGTTATTGTTGATAATTTTTCTAGATGTACATGGGTTTATTTTCTTGTAAATAAAAATGAAGCATTTTCTAAAATTTTTACTTTTTATAAAAAGATTCAAAACGAAAAAGGTTTCATGATTACTCGTATGCGAAGTGATCATGGAGACGAATTCAAAAATAGTGATTTTAAAAGATTTTGTAATAAAAATAGTTTTTCTCATAAATTTTCTAGTCTTAGAACTCCACAACAAAATGGTGTTGTAGAGCGGAAGAATAGAACTCTTGACGATATAGCTAGAGTCACGTTAAATCAGTATAACCTTCCGAAATACTTTTGGACTGAAGCTGTAAGTACTTCATGCCATATTTTGAATAGGGTGCTTATTCAACCTATATCGAAGAAAACCCCCTATGAACTTTGGTTTGGTAGAATCCCCACAATTAGTTACTTTAAAAATTTTGGCTGCAAATATTTTATTCTTAATATCAAAGATAATCTAGAAAATTTTGACTCCAAGGCCGATGAAGGTATTTTTCTAGGTTATGCCGCCAAAAGTAAAGGATTCAGAATATTCAACAAAACCTCATTGACTATTGAAGAATCAATCAATATTATATTTAATTAACACAACACTCAAGCACTAAACGATAGCGACGATGAAGGTAGTCAACCCACAACCAACAAGACATCAGAAGATACAAGCAGTACAAGTCATCCGAAAAGTCTGCCAAGGAGACTAAAGTTCTCCACAGATCATCTTGAGGACTTGGTAATAGGTGATGTATCGGAAGGTGTAAGTACACGTTCCTCAAATAGAGATATCATTGCAAATATTGCTTTTATTTCTCAAATAGAACCTAAAAATACTTATAAAGCTTTTGCTGATGAATTTTAAATTTCTGCTATGCAAGAGGAACTCAACCAATTTGAATGCATTAATCATGTTTGGTAACTTGTTCCTAAACCTAATGATTATCCGATCATTGGTACTAAATGGGTTTTTTGAAATAAACTAAATATGGATGGCTCAGTTACAAGTAACAAAGCATGTCTCGTAGCTCAAGGATACAACCAAGAGGAAGGTAATGACTACGATGAGACTTATGCTCCTGTTGCTAGACTTTAATCTATCTGAATGCTTTGTGCTTTTGCTAGTTTTTATACTTCAAACTTTTTTAAATGGAAGTTAAATATGCTTTTCTAAATGGTGTTATCAAAGAAAATATTTTTGTTAAACAACCCCCTAGTTTTGAAGATTTCAAATACCCTGACCACGTATTCAAGCTACGAAAGGCTCTATACGGACTCAAACAAGCTCCACGTGCTTTGTACGAATATCTTAGCCTCTTTCTACTTGGAAACAGTTTTTCAAAAGGAAAAATTAATACTACCCTTTTTTATAAAATCTTTTGGTGATTCTTTGTTATTAGTACAAATATATGTTGATGATATCATATTTGGATCTACTAATAAGATGCTATGTAATGAGTTTGCTAAGTGTATGCAGAGTGAATTTGAGATGAGCATGATGAGAGAACTGACTTTCTTCCTAGGATTGCAAATCAAACAAGATTTACAAGAAACTTTTATACATTAGGCTAAGTACACGAAGGATTTGCTCAAAAAGTTTGGCATAGACAATACAAAGCCTATCGAAACTCTAATAGAAACATCCACTAAGCTTGACCTTGATGAAAGCAGAAAACCAACAAACATACGTAAGTATCAAGGTATGATTGGTAGTTTGTTATATCTAACTGCTAGTCGTCCAGATATTATGTTTGATGTATGTCTTTGTTCTAGATATCAAGCTAATCCTAAGGAATCATATTTAGGCACAGTTAAACGTATTTTTAGATACCTTAGAGGGACTTTGTCGGCAGGCTTATGGTATCCCAAAAATACGTTATTTGACCTTGCTGGTTATTCGGATACTGATTTTGCTGGATACAAAGTCGATCAAAAAAGTACCAGGGCACGTGCCATTTCCTAGGAAAGTCTCTAGTCTCCTGGTTTGGCAAGAAACAAAATTATGTTGCATTATTAACAACTGAGGCAGAGTATATCGCCGCAGGACGTTGTTGTGCTCAAATTTTGTGGATAAAACAAATCCTAGAAGACTTCAATCTACACTATAAGAACATTCATATTTTCTATGATAACACTAGCACCATTAATCTCACCAAAAATCCAGTATGCCACTCACTCACTAAGCACATAAAAATCCGTCATCATTTTCTATGGGATCGTCAATTACACGAAGATATTTGTTTAGAGTATGTGGATATGAAACATCAATTAGCAGACATCTTTACTAAATCTTTAGCTGTAGATCGATTCAACTTTATCCGTCGAGAATTAGGCCTTTTAGATTCTGATAAAATATAAGAATCACAAGATGTTTAACAATTTTTCGTCATACTTTTTAAAAGTTTTAAAAATTTTGGATACAAGACGGAAGGGCCCTTATGTCATAAAGGTGTAAATAACCTTAAGCGACATAATATTTAAGTATCTTTGGACCACTGCTAGCTAGAATCCGGCCTCTACAGCTGTAGAAGCATAAAAAATACGCTAGGAAATTATACGCGTAACATACACAACATGCAGAAAGCCAGCGTAAAATAGAGCTCCAACACTGGGTGGCATAAAATAAAACTTCAGAGCCATTGGCGTACAGCAGAGCTTCAACGCTATTCAGCGTAAAACATAGCTCCAGAACAACCCGCATAATGCAGTATTTCTAGACTGCTTCGGCGTAAAAAGGTTGCTACATTGCCACTTCAGCGTAAAACCTGTCTGCTTTTAATGCAGCAAGAAATTGTACGAGGAACTCTTTGTATTCCTCGAATGAACCTGTCAGACGAAGCAGTAAACCTGACTCCTGACAAAGAGTACCGCACGACGATCGAGAGGACGGCTGTAATAATAATTCTGCACAGAGCCCCAGACTGTCATTTAGTGACATAATCCTTGATATAAGACATTGTTTACGCATTCAAGGAATACGCTGCCTATTTTATACAGGCAAAGATGAGCTTTTACGCTCAGGATGAGACAAAACCAATCGCCACGTCAAAAGCTGCTCTTCGTACAGAACTCAAGGCACGTCTCTGTAGTTAATGCGCGAGATGGGGGCAGATCTCTGCATTTAATGCACGAGATTTGGTTCTACTTTTAATGACTGGGAGAGCTATAATTAGGCCTAATACGCTCACATCACCATCCATGCACATTACGCCAACCAGGCTATTTTCAGCTATAGGAGTACACCGTATGCTATCTCCTCGAAATACGTCGACCTTGATATTTTCAACTATAGGAGTATGCCGTATGCTACCTCCTCGAAATACGCCAACTCGGGCTATATTTGCAAAGGTGCGTGATAAGGCTATTTGGCCCAGAATACGCTCAAGACCTCAGTCAAAGAAGGATAATTGGCTATCTTTATGCAGGTTACCTATCCAGGCAGCATCAAGCTTTACGCAGAATTTGTCTTCTACGCCAACAAGACAGCTATTTGGCTTCTACGCCAACTTAAAAACTATTCAGCTTCTACGCCTACTTGGCTTTTACGCCAACAAGATAACTATTTGGCTTTTACGCCAACGAGACAGTTATTTGGCTTTTATGCCAACCATCTCTTCACGAGGGGCAGTTATCTACGTGGCTTGCATGCCGTGATCTTCGATGAGCGATTATACGCATTACCTCATAATGGGACACGTGCCACACGCCAATTCAGGAGATCATTCATACATGGGTAGCAGTTATTATAATCGCCACATAAAAGGTGCAGCTCTCTCCGCTGTTCGATTTCTACGCTGACTGTGACCAAACTCTATAAATAGCGACCTCCATCCATAGGAGATAGGGTCAAATTTTTGGAGAGGTCAGAATCAAGGTCGGAGGAAAGTGGAGAGAATTCAGGAGTCACAGACAAAGATTGAATTCAAAAGAAAGTACATCCAGAGAGTGTTGACTACTTGGCAACGAAATTTCAATCCCTCTGGCAGCTTTTGAAGCTTCTTTTTCGTCTTCTACAGCACTTCTTCATCATCGTGTGGTCCAAGGGATAAAGTGATCGACCGCAGATCAGACTCCTATAGCAATATTTCCCCATAATCAAATTTTTGTACTTAACATCCTCGTATAGGATTAATTGTACTTCTTTTTCTTGTTTGTAAACAAAGAAAGGGTTTCGTATAAACCTAGTTTTAATTATTATCAAACACAAGATGGCGACTCTGTTGGGGACTACTTTCTCATCTAACGAGAAGGCCATTGCTCAACACGATGCTGTATCCGTCGGATCAACAAAGAAGACTCTGGTCGTCCAATTCGACCAATCTGCTTATGAAGACATGCTTCGTGCAGGGGGTGTCTCTCGTTTCCTCTCTATCCAAGACAACAGGAAGCTGCGTAAAGTATGGATGCCCCGGACATCCTCTACCCTTCCGGCGGACTCTCTCTCCCCGACCAACAAGGTTGTGACATCGCAACCTGTACGCCCTGCGCGTAAAACTTTGTCTTCCGTCTGTGACGTGGTAGACAAAACTTCTGGCAGTGCCTTAGTGCCAATCCAGAAGTCTACTCTGTGCCCTGTGCGTAAAACTTTGTCTCCCGTCTGTGACATGGCAGACAATGCTTCTGGCAATGCCTTAGTGCCAATCCAGAAGTCTACTCCGTGCCCAGCGCGTAAAACTTTGTCTTCCGTCTGTGACGTGGCAGACAAAGCTTCTGGCAGTGCCTCAGTGCCAATCCAGAAATCTACATCGCGCCCCGCGCCTAAAACTCGGTCTCCCGTCTGTGACGTGGCAGACAAAATTTCTGACAATGCCTCAGAGCCCATTTAAAAATTCCAAACGTGCCCCGCGCATAAAAATATATCTCCCCTCTACGATGAGGCAGATGGTCCCTGCAATCACCGTAAGGGAAAACAAGCGGCGGATTTCTCGACCTCTCGGCTTTTACGCCATCAAGAGAAGAATTTGCCCGCTCTTCAGATTACGCGGAATATTGTAGGCCGATTAAGGACTTTCTCAGTTTTACGCCAACCTTTGCAAAGTTCCAGATTACGCCAGGACAAGCCCCTCATTGTAAAGAAGACCCGGTTCACGGGAACATACGCTTCTCAGACGGATAACGGATCGTATGCTACTCACATGGCTGAACTGCTGTATTCTTATGGCAGGAAAAGAGTTATGATTCCCAATCTTTGTACCCCAACTAATGTAAAAAGTAAAAATAAGCCTTCTTCTTCTCCTCCTGTTAATCCTCCTGACTTGCGTGATTTCCTGATCCAGAAGCGCAAAGACAGGAGATCTTCTAATATGTCTATTACGTCTCCTAGGGAGCACTGTTGTAATAGTCATAAAGTTATAGTTAACTACTGCTGCTCTAAGGCAAAATGGTTAGTTTTCGACCGGTTGAACTACTCTTTGCCCTTAAAGGAAGAAGAGCCAACATTTGTATTAGTGAACATGGCTTCACACATTCCTAGAGGAAGGTCTAGTTCAAGACGTCATCCATCTAGAACTCCAAGCCAAAGGAGATTTGACAGACTCCTAGAGAATATTGAAGCAGGTATCTTTCGAAACACCCGTTCGAGGTCGCGACAATCGGCTTCGTATTCTTCCGATTTCGACACCGGAGGTCGCCAGTTTCCTGAAGGTAATACTGACAATATAGACTCAATCTCCACAGAGGTCTAGATTGATCCCTCGGTAGCACCCAGAGAAATAGGGGTCTATTCCATCAGAGATGAACATGAAGAGGCTTCTCCATCAGGAAGTACTGAGCAACGCATCGCTGTATTGGAGACAACACTGAAAGAGATGCATTCCATGATGGAGAATATGCACCAGATGATGCTGACTCAACATGCAGCTGTTATAGCTCAAGCATCGGTTCCTCCAACTCAATTGCATATGGGGGTGGACATGCCACCATCCAACACAAACCAGAAGCCTGCTCCAAATCAAGAGTCAACGGCTCCTTCACCTCTGAACCCAGAGAATATATTGCCTCCTATTGGAGTTACAATACAACCGACCTCTCACCTCTCTGCGATCCCTTTTCCAACTGAAGATCCGATGCAAGCAGTTCGGGAATTGAAAGCCCAATTTGATACCTTGAAGCATAAGGACCAGCTCAAGAAATTGGAAATCAACTAGCCTTACCCAGCTATCTAGGACGAGATCCCTTTCCTGCCAAAATATAAACCACAGGCTATGGTTTTGTTTGAGGGAAAGACGTCACCAAGTCAGTACATGAACTACTTCAGCATGATGACGGTGTTGCTGCAAGGGAACGACGCCCTTCTCACTCGAGTATTTAAGGGTTGTCTATCTGGAGTGGCCTACCAATGGTACCGTAGTCTTGCGGACAACTGCATTACTTCCTTTGAAGATTTCAAGACTCTGTTCTTTGCTCGATTCTACGAAGGAGGGATGGACATATCTATGTCCTCGCTCATCGAAGTAAAACAGAAGGAGAAAGAGAACGTTCGTACTTTCATTGAATGTTTTCGACAGACTACTTTGCAGATGCCTTCCGGAGTTTCGAATTCAGCCTTGGTGGACATTTACAGGAAGAACCTGCTTCCACTGATCTCAGTGTTCACATGACCATATCAGTTCCATGATTGGCCCTCATTTATCATCTCAGCGGTAGCCACTGAAGATAACAGTCAGAAGGTGCGTGACAATGGAATTATGATCTCTACCTCTGATAGAGGGAAGAGGTCATCCTCCAATAGCGACCATCCTCGTGGTTCCAAAGGAAAAGAAGCTCTGGCGATCAACACGTCCAGGCAATATACTCCAGGGACTACGCAGACGAATCCTGGGACTTCCAGGTCTAAAGAAGAATATTCTTTTGACGATGACGATATTTCGAGCATATTCGATTGTCTAGTCAAAAGCGGCAAGCTCACCCTTCCCGAGGTAAAGCGGCCTAATGAAGTCGGCAGTACCAATAATCCTAAGTACTGCATTTTCCACAGGTACATACATCACCCTACAAAGATGTATTATGTACTAAAAAGGAAAATTCAGGAGTTGATCGATGCCAAGGCCATCACTCTACGTAATAGCGAGAAGACGGTCACCGCCAACATGATCTCTCTCCAATTCGGCAATCTGCCCCCTCAAGAAGTCTTGGATGGTATTGTACCTATTTTCCGGACGATGATGAACATTGTTAATCTTCCTCCGGCCAGGGGTCAAAATCATGACCTGGTACCACTAACTACCCAGCGTGGTAAGATTATGTGGGTTCATCCTGATCTGGTGTCAGAGATCGAGGAAGAGACTCAAACTGCTAAGGCTAAGTCTAAAAAGAACTCAAGATGCAAACAATGCCATATGGTTGCAATATCCCCGACATCATAAGAAGAGGCTTGGCTATCGAAACCCGTTCAGGGAGAGCATACCTCAAGGACTATGGAGGAAATCAGGAAGAGGCAGCGGCAGACACCTCGGCTGCCAAACTTCCAGAGCCTGAATCTGTCATACCAGAGACCGGTCCTTCTAGACCAACTTCGACGGACAAGGGCAAGCAGAAAAAAGTTTATTTCGATAAACCTTTGAAGAATATTCAAAACAAGGTTTAAAGAAGCTATATAACTTCAACATCTTGGCCCAATTGGCTAATACTCTAGCCAGATTGTCCATTTTTGTGGTGGGAGATAACATTAGATTATTAACTGCTGTAGGTAGAATTAAATTTGTTGGAAAATCCCCCGATAAAGAGTCTGTGGCATGTCCCCAATGCCATAGTATGATGGAAGTTGTCCCTAATATTACTTTCACTCAGGAAGACATGTTGTTGAAACATGGCAAGCATGATAGGCCCCTCTATTACACCGGATACATCGATTCCATGGAGGTAGATCGGATTCACATAGATTCGGGATCGTCGATTAGCATCATCCCTCATAGTCTGCTCAGGTCGTTGAGGATTTTTACAAGCGAACTGGCTTACACCACCACTACAATCGTGGGCTTCAACGCCAGAAAAAGTAAGCCGTTGGGGAAGATTCGTTTGAGGATCCAGATTGGTGACCTTAGATCAGTGGCTACCTACTACATCATTGATTCAGAGGTGTCCTACAATATTTTGTTGGGTAGACCATGGATCCACGATCACAATATTGTTCCTTCGACTCTATATCAATGCTTCAAATATGTAGACGCCCAAAGAACAGTAAAAATAGAGTTTGCTGACCTCAACCCGTTCAAAGGAGTAGAGTCCTACTATTCCGATGCCAGGTTGTACACCCAAGACTTCATAAAGTAGGTGTCAGGCAAGACGGAGGAGGAATCCCACCGGGAGCCAGGAGAACCATCTGTTGAGCAACCTCTGTCAATCCAGGTGAAAGGGCGAACTACCCGTCCGAAAGTCATGGAACCCATGGCTATCCACTTGAACAAAACCAAATCAGGAGGAGGAAGTGATACCCTAGTGATTACTCTAAATCAGAAGCCTCCACCTTTGGTCATCAACCTTTGGCGCAGCATGCAGCCGACTGATGTAAATACAACCGGGAACGTAGTTTCTGACAATAATAAAGATTCTCTTTTCCAGTATACTGACGCTCAATTTCCGAACCAGGAATCCTCCCCTCATAACGATTTAGAGCCTATAGCACAAAAATTCTTGGAAGCTATAGACTCCTATCATCCGTATATATGGAAAGCAGCGTCAACATCTAATGTCATTACGATATATGGGCCATATAAAGATTCTATCTTTATTATCCCGCCTACTCGCAACAATCAGCATCCAATAGTCTTCGGTCGCATGCGGAGCAGACCGATTGTACAAGAAGATTCTTACGAGTCCGATGCTGGGAAAATGCAGGTTCACAGATATAGCCCACAAGCTTTAAAGATTATGCAAAGCATGGGTTATGATCTGAAGTCAGAGCCAGGCCTCAACTATGGGAAATGCAGGCGAATATCGTTGCATGGTGATCCCTACCGTCAACAAACTTACTTCGGGTTAGGGTATACCACGTCTCTTGCAACTTCTAAGTCAAGTGAGGATACCTTTTCCTATTCTCGGGATGGTTCGTCGTCATCCGGCTCATATGCTGATCTCGAACAAGCATTATCAGTAAATACGGTATTGACAAATTCTCTCAAAGTAGACAAACAAGAATCTGAACTGTTTGAAAATAACTCCTGGGCACAGCAAATAGATATACAATAGGAACTCTGGTTCGAGCAGAGAGAACTTCCCACTGAAGATAAAGTTATCTAAATCGATGTTGGGGATGAACTTTCACCAAAGCCGATATTTATCAGTAACAATCTTTCCGAAGAAGAAAGGGAAGAGATGATCCAGCTGATAAAAGAATATATCAACGTCTTTGCGTGGAATTATGAGGATATGCCAGGTCTTGATCCAAAAGTGGCTACCCATAAGCTCAACATACTGCCCAATTCAAAACCTGTAAAGCAGCACCAACGCCGGTTCTGCCCGAATATGATGGATGCCATCGAAGCTGAAATCAAGAAGTTGATAGCCTGCGGGTTCATCCGGGAAGAACAAGTCCTGATTGGGTCGCCAATGTTGTACCGGTCATGAAGAAAAGCGAGAAAATTCATATATGTATCGACTTCCGAGATCTCAATGCTGCCTGCCCCAAGGATGAGTTCCCTTTTCTCATCACAGACGTCATGATCGACAACACATGCGGTTTTGAACGCATATCTTTCATGGACGGATTCTCAGGGTATAATCAGATCAAGATGTATCCTGAAGATGAGAAGCATACTGCCTTCCGTACACCACTGGGGGTATATTGCTACACAGTCATGCCCTTTGGATTGAAGAATATCGGGGCTACATATCAGCGAGCTATGAGTAACATATTTCATGAGCATCTATACAAAACAGTGGAATATTACTAGACGACATCACTTTTAAAAGCCGCCTCAAGGGTACTCACATCCAAGACTTGAAGACAGTGTTCGAGTTGATGCGCCAACATCAACTCAAAATGAACCCTACAAAGTCCTTTCTCGGTGTATCCAGTGGAAAATTCCTGGGATTTGTCATTACCGCCAAAGGCATTCAAGTTGACCCTGATAAAGTAAAGGCTATCCTAGAAATGTGACCGCCCCGTAATCTGAGAGAACTCAGGGGATTTCAAGGTCGCCTAGCTTATATCAGGAGATTCATATCCAACCTTTCTAGGAGATGTCAACTTTCTCCCGTCTGATGAAGAAAGGTGTGTCGTTAGTATGGGACGAAGCCTGTCAGCAAGCGTTTAATGATATCAAATGCTATCTCACTAATCCTCCAGTTCTGGTACCTTCCGTCATAGGAAGACCATTTTTGCTGTATGTTCGAGCAATGGATCATTCTTTGGGAGCTCTCCTCGTACAGAAGAACAATGAGGGTCATGAACAGGCTATCTACTACCTAAGCAGGATGATGGTCAGAGCTGAACACCGATACAATCCAGTAGAAAAAGAATGCTTGGCCCTGATGTTCGCCATTCAGAAGACACAATATTACGTCACAGGCCAAACTATTCATATCATCTCCAGGATCAATCCTCTTTGGGTACTGATGAATAAGCCGAGCGTCCTTAATTCCCGACTCGCAACTTGGACGATACTATTAATACCGTATGATATGGTGTACATCCCTCAGAAGTCCATGAAGGGTCAAGCCTTGGCTGATTTCTTAGCTGCTCATCCGATTCCGGAAACCTCCAAACTATACGAGGACATTCCCGATGAAGTTGCAGAATATAACTCTACAATAAAAGGTGATACATGGCAGCTATTCTTCGATGGCGCCTCCAGGACTGGTCCCAAGGGAAACGTAGTTTCAGGAGTAGGAATTGTCCTAGTAACTCCTGATAAACTCGTCATCTACCGAGCATATTCTTTTAGCGAACCCTGCTCTAATAATGTGGCAGAGTATAATGCTCTACTAATCGGGCTTCAAGTCACTAAAGAATTGGAGGTCGAATACCTGGAAGCTTTTGGTAATTCTCAGCTGATTGTCAATCAGGTCAGAGGAGTATATGAAGTCCGCAATCCATACCTCATTTTTTATCACCAAGCAACGATCGAGATAGCCATGTCTTTTAAAGGATTTTTCCTAGAACATTTGCCTCAATCTCAAAATTTGGAAGCTGATGCTCTGGCCAGTCTAGCTGCAGATCTAGCCATTCCTATAAGGAGGCAGAATTCGGTGATCCTTCTCAACAGAGATCTATTCTGCGTAAAAAATAACTTTCACATAGAATGCAGCTATGCCGTAAACACGGTTTCTCCTAAGAGAGACTGGAGAAGTCCCTTTATAGATTTCGTGACATACGGAATCTTACCAGAGGATCCTAAAGAAGCAGTGTCTATCAAAAGACGATCATTACGCTTCTACTTTGATGCTTCTTTATAATGTCTATATCATCGAACATACGGTGGACTACTACTACGATGTCTCTCCGATGATGACGCAAAGCGGGTTATCCGTGAAGCTCACGATGGTGTATGTGGTGCACATCAACCCGGTCCTAAGTTACAGGATCGTATCAGGAGGATGGGCTACTACTGGCCTACTATGATTGCAGATTCAGTAAAGTAAGTAAGACACTGCAAAGCCTGTCAGGTTCATGCGAATTTTATACATCAGCCTTCTGAGTATCTATATCCTACCATTGCATCATGGCCCTTCGAAGCATGGGGTATGGACATCATTGGTCCTATTCACCCATCATCGTCTAGAGGACATCGGTTCATATTGGCTATCACTAATTATTTCTCTAAATGGGCGGAGGCAATCCCCCTTGCTGAGGTAAAGACATCCAACGTGATCAGCTTTATCAAGCACCATGTCATTTATCGCTTTGGGATACCCCAAGGATAATTCATGACAATGGGCCTCAATTTATCAGCCAAGTGTTTCACCGATTTTGCGATAAGAATCGGATACAAAATATGGCATATAATCCGGCTGCTAATGGTTTGGTGAAAGCCTTCAACAAAACCATTATCAAACTCCTAAAGAAGTTCTTCTCTTCGAACAAAAGAGATTGGAATGAGAAGCTGGAAGAATGCCTCTGGGCATACCGCACAATGGTACGAACACCGACGGGTTGGACCCCATTCTCATTAGTCTACGGGTGTGAAGCAGTTCTCCCCATTGAAATCCAAATTCTATCACTCAGAATATCAGTGGCTAATTAGTTGACTCAGGAAAATAATGATCTACTACGACTTCAAGAGCTAGAAGGATTAGACGAGAAACGCTTTCAAGCCCAACAGCGCATTGCGTTCTACCAAGCACGTATTTCCAGAGCTTTTAATCAAAAAGTGAAGGAAAGAGTGTTCAAAGTTGGTGAGCTAGTTTTAGCTGTGAAGAGGCCAACGATCATCACGCACAAGAGTAAGGGTAAATTCTAGCCCAAATGGGAGGGCCCTTATGTGATTGAAACGACATTTTCAAACGGCGCTTACAGATTAGTCAAGCCTAACGGAGATCTGATAATGGCTCCTATCAACAGCAAATTCCTGAAGAAGTACTATGCTTAATCTCCCTTGTTTAGACGGAGTATGGTGAAGATCTTATTCTGACAATACTACATCCAAAGAACTAGTTGGACCATATTTTATCATGTTATTATGACCTCTGAATAGATATGTTTAAACTAATTTGGAACTTCAAAACCTATCACGTCCATATTACCTCTGATAGTGTTTTGTATACAAATTTAGTTGGATCATATTCTATCATGTCCATATAACCTCTGAATAGATATATCCAGCTGAAGCTTAACGAAAGTATATCATGTCCATATTACCTCTGATATTACTTTTACCCTAGCCTATCATTTATATTCAAAAATGATGGGTCCACAAAGTCAGATAAAGTCTCTTTATTATCTCCGGGAAGAGCAAGTTACAAAAAGAAGCAAAAAAGTACATCATTGGGGAGGAGCAGTCAAATCACGAATCTGTTGCGCCAAAACGGCCATCCTCTCATTCCTGGAGTCCAAGATATTAGCACGAGCCTGCTCCAGTCGTGCCTCGTCATCGCTCAGGAGGGATAGTTTGGACCGAGCATAAACAAAATCGGCGCGGTTGACACCCACATGTGCCAAGTTCTATTGAGCTGTATCCATTCGGCCCTTCAACACATCTCGAGCTACCGATGACTGGAGAGTCCACTCCTTTGCCTGAGCGAGTTTAGCTTCTAATTTGTGGACCCTTGCTTTATTTCCCCCATACTCGGCCTCGTACTTGGTTAGCTGAGGAATAACCTCCTCCAAGATGGCCTGCTCTTCATCCATCTCCTGCTGTTGTGCCTGGATGGATTTGTTTAGGCATTCCATCTGTTCAGCAAGCTTCGTAGTCAAGGAGTCATACTCAGCCTGAATCATATCATCGACGTTGCCTCGAGATAGTTGTAAATATTCGTTAATGGGTTGTTCTAAACCATTAACTATTTGCTCTAGCGTATCAGCTCTTCCAGCGTCATTAAAATTTCTTAGCGGCGCTATCGTAAGCTAGGAGGACGTCAGTAGATTATCAAAGCTCGGGTTCTTCTCCAGCACCATGGAAATTAACTCCTTTAAACTGCGGTAGAATAGGTTGGTATATTGTTCAATCAGCATATCAAAAACTGAATGCACGCTGGGAGTGGCTGCGATACCGGGAAATCTTCTTTCAGGAATGATCGTGGAGGACATTGCCACGGCCGTCGACTCTATAGATGGTGCGACAAAAGAAAGAACACCAGCAACGGTTGAAGTCGCTGGCGTACTCAACGAAGGAGGCACAGTCGTGATAGTGGGCTCATCCTCCTCCGATGATATCTGGACTGCTGTTGGCGAGACAACACCCAAAAATATTGCGGACGAAGGATCGGCAGCTTCAAAACATGCCTCTTCGATATCAAACACCGTCGTTTCATCGGCAGGATCTGCAAGAAAGTCAAAGGTTGCGTCAACTCCGCCCTCCCATGAGATGTCTCCACCTGAGGAAAAGACAAGAGAAAGTTAATATCAACTTGATATTAATTTTCCTAAAAGAGGCATAAAGACAACATTTACCCATGGCCGATGGTATTATGTCGCGTCCGCAGCCTGTACAGCTAAATTATTTATTAATGATGCTAAGTGAGCTGTCATACCTGGAGAAGAGGGTGCACCAACTAACGTTGGAGGATAGTCTTCCCAGTCGTCACCAAGATCCACTCGAGGCTCATCGGGTGGAATCTCGCTGGAAATACTTACAGATGAAGGAGGGATTACTCCCATTATTTGTCTGGATAAAGGTATCCTTAATATGCTCGACCTCGAAGGCGATCTCGTAGCACTACCAGAAGCAGTAGTAGCAGCAGCAATCTCGAGCAAAGAATCTCCGGTACTGCCAGCCGGAACTATGGAGGTTCCCTCTCCAAAAGGCGAAGGACCTCTGATCAAAGAATCATCCCCAACAAGGGAAACGACAGGCTCGCTCCTAGAAGCCCCCCTGGTGGAAGCCATTTTCGGACCTTTGGCAGTCTTCTTCTTACGGGGGGGAGGCTCTTTCAGAACAGAAGCCTTCCATTTATTGAGGATAATGAGAGGCTCTGCTAGCGGAGCTATTATGCCTCTCGGTATTGTTAGCAAGAACTCGTCTGCCCCGATGGTGTCTTCATTCTCATCCGAGGAATCAGACGGAATCTCCTCCCTTCCAGTGGACCTATGGGAAGGCATCCTAAAACTTCCATGCACATCAAAATTGTGATGGAAGGTATTGATGGACGCATAGAACTGCGCGTACGAGTGAAGGATGCGCAACTCCATAGAGAGAGAAGTCGCGGGCACTGCAAAAGTTGCACCAGTACAGCCCGTGATGAAGTACCGCCATCCTCTGGCTCCTTCAATAAGTCCACCTTTGGACTTGAAACTGGTGATGGGATTCCCCATATGCAACTGGTCATACCCAAACTGCCTGACGAACCGACTGGGCAGATAAGGCTCCAAGTAGCAGTGGCCATCACTCATGTACAGCAAATGGGAAGGTCTAATGCAGACCCAGTAGAAGGCTTCAGGAGAAAGAATGGTCCTCCCTTGACCCCCATCCTTAAGATTTGTCCCCTGTTGGTTGATATGTACGGGGGGGACGGTACAGAAGAGCTTCCAGTTGTGGGCAACATTTAACGCCCGCCGGCAATCTATGACGGTCGCCACATTCCAAGGGGAATTCTTGTAATTCAACAAGAAGTTATTTTCCGAACTGCTGGCAGAGCCGGAAGACATCACCCTGGTGTTGTGAAGAATCAACCATCCCATCAGGTATAAGAAGGGTAATTCCACTCTGGGAAATCCTTCACGCTGCATCTCATCTGCGAGCAGCCCATCAGTAAGGGCCCTCAGGCCTGCTTGTATTCTACATACCATAGTAGGAAGCAGGCCCAGACTTGCTCCAAACACCAAACGCACTGCGGGCCATAAGGTGTTACGGTGTATATGATCCGCAGACGCGATGCCAGGCACTATCCAGCGGCGTAGCCATACAGAAAGGAAGCCAGCCAGTTGAGCTTCCCTTGACAGAGGCTTGCGACAATGCCTCATATAACTGAAGGCTTTTGTGCCTGCGGGATAACCCCTATCTCCTCGTCAAAAATATAATCTGAAGCCCCTACATCTTTAATAAGGTCATCAACCGTGTTAGCATTGAGCATGCTCAGGAGGTTCAAGGGTCTATCTCTGCTATCCACAACCTTGTCCGGCTTAGCATTTCTGGCCTGGTGGAAGAAAAGGTAGGTTGCCCACTTGTTGATGTGAGCCAAATCAGACGACTCCTTGTAGAAAGTGGTGCAGGCAAGATAGTGGCACATCAGCTCCTGATATACTGCTACTGTCCGAGGGTTTGTATCCCTCAATTCCCTGTTTGTAGGGACATACTCTTCATAAGGAGTATCCCCCATCGGTAGCTTTGAAATCTCTGCCATCTCATGAAGGGCCAACACCAACTCACCTAGCGGAGTGGCAAAAGTCCCGGTGAGCGAGTTGTATCGCTCCATCAAGGCTAAAAACAAGTTGGGGTTGACAGACAGCCCAACACTTGTGGCGCTCATAGCCGCGAATAAGCCAATATTTTCCAGCTCCACCTGGAAGTGTTTCAGGGCCCAGGCAGTTAAACTGGCCCATCGAAGAGTCCCCGGGCTAAGCCATCCATTGGTCTGAGGGTTAACCTTGGGGTACATTCCTCCCTGCCCCATGAAGTCATTACAGAAGGTCGATATCCTTACCGGCTGGATCAGCAAATTGTCCTCACTCGGGACGCTACCCGGCAACAATCCCCTAAAGGGCATAACAGGGCCTGAAGGACGGCTCATATAGGCCCCCCGGTCGTATCCCTTGTTGTATAAAATCTTCCCCGGTCGGCCGTGAAGATCGGGAGTCAAAGTCCACATCATCTTCCTAGGATGGGTGACATGAAAGAATACCGAGATAGGGTAATCCCTGGGCATCCTGGGCAGATACATCACCGTGCCCTCAGTAGTAAATACCCAATCCTCCTTCTTGGGCTTGGTCTGGGATTGTTTGTCGATAGCATCCCCGAATAAGAAACTCATTTTCTTATACTCTGTCCCGTCTATGTATGTCAGGGGCTCTCCACTGATCATAATCAATAGCATGCGTTCTCCTTGGGACGAGATCAGGGTTCCCCTTTCTTCAGGATAATTGGCTCCAGAGATGGAGAATGTCACATGGGACAAGTCCTCCAAATAGTTTGAGTTCAGCATCCCGGCAGCAGAGCCCATCACCTCAGCCAAAAGAGTGATCTGCAAGTCCACTACAAAATGCAAAAAAAAAGTCAGTTTTTATATTAGACGCTACACTCTTGCAGTTTATGCCAAAAATTATCAGTCTGAGCTTTTACGCCAACACTGCAAAAACTTGAGCTTTTACGCTGGAACCTATTTCCGAGGCGTAAAATTCAAGGTTGGCAGTATACGCCCAAAATCTAACAGTCTGAGTTTTTATGCCAGACTGCCAAAATTTGAGTTTTTACGCCGAAATTTTCATTCAGCGCGTAAAACCCAAAGTTGGAAGTATACGCCAAATTTCGACAGTCTGAGTTTTTACGCCAGACTGCGAAAGGATGGAGTTTTTACGCTGACACATTAGAAATATGGGCGTATTGGTTCACATACACGTACAACATGTGTGGAGGGTTTTTTTTCTCACAATCTCTACCTGTAATGTCCGGAGCACAACTCGACGGTGGGGCACTGCATTCCGATCGAGGCTCGTTCAGCCTAATGGGAGTTGCTCGTGCATGAGCAGAGGAGCGAGAAGAGGAAGAGATCTTCTTTCCCTTAGCAGTGGAAGCCTGTTTAGGTGCCATGGCGAATCTGAGTTCTCAAGAAAGAGACGAAGAAGAAAGGTTCTTGAAAAGCAAGGGTTTCGCGAAGACAGATAAAAAGTTTCTCTCTCAAGATCTTGGGCTATTTATAGAGTTCGGATAACTCTTCGAATCCCTAACCAAAATTCGATATTTAATATTCGGTTATGATTTGGGACCACGTCAGCCTATCATTTAAAAAAGAAGACGGACAGTCAGTAGATCCAGAATTTACGCGCAGAGCAGATCTATGATTTTATGCTAAAGAGCTTTTACACTCAGAGGCTACAAACCTACGATTTTACTCTTAGAGACTACAAATCTATGATTTTACGCTCGGAAGCATTTTACGCTCAAGAGGCTACAAATCTACGATTCTACGCTCAAAATCTACAGATGGCCAATTTCAAGGGTGTACGCAGAAAATGCTCCTTATTGGCTACAAAATATTCCAAGTGCCTGAAATACACAGAGTTCAGCATTGAAGATGACTCTTCTTCTTGGGCCGTTGGAAGTTCATCCAAAGTCCAGTCAGAATCTTTTTCAAAAGTTCAAAGTATGGCTTATTCGACAAACATTTCTCGCCCAATTTCAAGGGATTTTCGAGAAACCATTCTTGAAGATGATGGTCTAAACAAGAATTCTTCGTATCAGAGAAGTGACAGTTCAGAATTCTACGCAACTCCTCGTCCAAAATAGCACAACAGTTTTGCTAAGGAGCTTTCTACGCGTCTTCTGTTACGCGTAAAAGATGGGACGAGATCAGATACTCTTTTATCAGAGTTGGCGTAAAATTATTCAGATGTGCCGAAGCTGCACACATTCAGACTTCCTCACAGCAAATATGGCAAATCATCATATGCGTAAAAGAAGACAAATCTATTAATCATGATTACATATGATGGAAATCCAGTTTACAAAGGGGTTTTTCATCTTCATGATTAGATATGATGGAAATCCTTTTTCTACGAAGAGTTTCTCATTCTCATTTAAGATCACACCAAGAATCTGTTGTGCCAGGTTCTCATATTGGTGTAGATCTTTTTCGTCTTCTACAGCAGTTAATCGGCTTCCGCGGCCGATTAACAAGAAAATAATTAATGGCGGGAGGATACAAAATTAGGCGTGTATTAATTACGCAAGCCCACCCTCCATACGCCGTGGCAGGCATGCCCTAGAAATTGTGTTAAGGGTTCAGACCCAATACAATACTGGAAGACAGGGCCAAACTACCTACCCTCGTCCAGCGCCATAATGGGAGAGAATACAGCTTGCAAGCTGTGTGGTCTAATACGACCCTTCCTCTCTCCTGGACGAATCGCCATATGAAATTGTTGATCATCCCGAGCAAAGAAAGTATGATATCCTTCCATGATCCATCGTTGTAGAGGACATTTGCTCGAAGACGCCTCTTTTTACGGCTCCTTACATACTGGAAGAACATGATCTTCTTCTTCCTCAAGTCAGCCCGACGAATCTCGGCAACCATTTCTTTGTGGTGAAGGAAGTGTAGAAAAAAAACAGGTTAACTCATTCGCCTTTATATAGGCAGAGGAGAACACACCAAATCCTAACAAACTCCTAAAAATTTGCCAAGAAATCAGCCTCACAACGAGTCAAAATTGACCGTTTCATGCTTCATTCAAAGTGTTTCAAATTACGAGGAATTTAAAAACTTTGAAGGGGGTCTTGTAGAAGCATGAAAAATACGCTGGAGAATTATACGCGTAAAACCCTCAACATGCAGAAAGCCAGTATAAAATAGAGCTCCATCACTGGGTGGCGTAAAACAAGACTTCAGAGCCATTGGCGTACAACAGAGCTTCAACGCTATTCAGCGTAAAACATAGCTCCAAAACAACCCACATAATGCAGTATTTCTAGACTACTTCGGTGTAAAAAGGTTGCTACATCGCCACTTCGGCGTAAAACTTGTCTGCTTTTAATGCAGGAAAAAATTATACGAGGAACTCTTCATATTCCTCGAATGAACCTGTCAGACAAAGCATTGAACCTGACTCCTGACAAAGAGTACCGCACGATGATCGAGAGGACGGTTGTAATAATGATTCTACACAGAGCCCCAGACTATCGTTTAGTGACATAATCCTTGATATAATATGTCGTTTACGCATTCAAGGAATACGCTGCCTATATTACATAGGCAAAGATGAGCTTTTACGCTCAGGATGAGACAAAACCAACCGCCACGTCAAAAGCTGCTCTTCGTACAGAACTCGAGGCACGTCTCTGCAGTTAATGTGCGAGATGGAGGCAGATCTCTACATTTAATACACGATATTTGGTTCTACTTTTAATGACTGGGAGAGCTATAATTAGGCCTAATACGCTCACATCACCATCCCTGCACATTATGCCAACCAGGCTATTTTCAGCTATAGGAGTACGCCGTATGCTATCTCCTCGAAATACGCCGACCTGGTTATTTTCAACTATAGGAGTATGTCGTATGCTACCTCCTCGAAATACGCCAACTCAGGCTATATTTGCAAAGGTGCGTGATAAGGCTATTTGGCCCAGAATACACTCAAGACCTCTGTCAAAGAAGGATAATTGGCTACTTTACGCTGGTTACCTATCCAGGCAATATCAAGCTTTACGCAGAATTTGGCTTCTACGCCAATAAAACATCTATTTGGCTTCTACGCCAACAAGACAGCTATTTGGCTTCTACGCCAACTTGACAACTATTCGGCTTTAAATCCTACTTGGCTTTTATGCCAACAAGATAACTATTTTGATTTTACGCCAACGAGACAGTTATTTAGCTTTTATGCCAACTATCTCTATGCGAGGGACAGTTATCTACGTGGCTTGCATGCCGTGATCTTCGATGAGCGATTATACGCATTACCTCATAATGGGACACGCGTCACACGCCAATTCAGGAGATCATTCATACGTGGGTTGCAGTTATTATAACCGCCGCGTAAAAGGTGCAGCTCTCTCCGCTGTCCGGTTTCTACACCGACTGTGACCAAACTCTATAAATAGAGACCTCCATCCATAGGAGATAGGGTCAAATTTTTGGAGAGGTCAGAATCAAGGTCGGAGGAAAGTGGAGAGAATTCAGGAGTCACAGACAAAGATTGAATTCAAAAGAGAGTACATCCAGAGAGTGTTGACTACTTTGGCAACAAAAATTTATTCCCTCCTGCAGCTTTTGAAGCTTCTTTTTCATCTTCTACAGCAGTTCTTCGTCATCGTGTGGTCCAAGGGACAAAGTGATCGACCGCAGATCAGACTCCTATAGCAATATTTCCCCAGAATCAAATTTTTGTACTTAACATCCTCGTATAGGATTAATTGTACTTCTTTTTCTTGTTTGTAAACAAAGAAAGGGTTTCGTATAAACCTAGTTTCAATTTTTTTCGTTTATTATCAAACAACAGCTACTCTGAGATGATTTAAACTCTGAAAAACGTATGATTAAAGTTTAGCACTTATTATTCTATATTTATATCAAGTCAAGAAAGGCATAATATCGATTAAAGTTACATAGAGATTCTGTAAATAAATGTCAATATAATTTGGACCAAACTCAGGCCGAACTCGGTTAGTTTAATTCCAGAATATGCTATATCATTTAATTCTCTTCCTAATTTAGGTTTCTGATACTCTATTTATAGATCTTTTTGTTGCTCATTCATTCAGACCAACGAAAATTATTCCTCCTCCACAAATAAACCTTAGCCTTTGTCACGCTCCAGTCCCAAAATACTAAGGGACTAGCCACGTGGTAATGGCCAGCAGCACAACTCCAATGGGCAAACCCAATTTAAAGGACCCGTTAGAGTGCACTTAAGCTGTAATAAAAATCAATGCAGTCTACACCATCTATCTCAATATAATTCTAATCTCATCCACAGAAAGTAAACACAAGTCAATATAATAGACCAGTCAAGATAATAGATAAAAAAATATAGTCTATCAACAAGTCCAAATAAATAGTATCTTGGGGAACAACCCGATAAAATAAGTCAATACATAAGTCCATGAGTCAAGATATGAAATAACTGGAAGCATAAATAACTGAGTATGTACAGAATACTCAGAAGAAATCCTCTTGCACAATCTCGTCCTCTGGTGCCAATACTGCTCCAACGTCAGCTCATGTCCCATATATCTCAGGGTATTCCTCTTATTCTGTACCAGGGGACATAACGGATCTAGGTCCTCAGGGGACATAGCAAGGTACAATAAACACTCAAGTCAAATGAAATATAGTAAATAAAACAAATCTTCAGGGAAAGCTGTATAACCAGCTAAGTGAAATACAAATTGAGAGCATCACTAGTACTCAAGCTGAAATAACTACAAGCTCTGTGTCGGGGAGCTGGTAGCAGTAATATCACATAATGGTCCAAGCTATAGAACAGAGACTAAAGTACCGTAATAATAAAATATATATGTATGTAATCAGTCTATAGCATGTGTGTCTCTTCCCACCCAATGTAATCACATATCTCATGTCCACGACGTCTTATGTCCATAACACGCAAGATCATGACCTCTAACTAGTACAACGAGTCATAATGATATCTATGTATATGCAAGTCTTATGTCACGAATCTTGTAGCTAATACAGAATCACCATAAATAACTCAGAAAAGATTTTGTCACATGAATAGTTTCAAGTATCCCATGGTATGACATACTTGATAAAATAAGCACATAAAAATATATAGGATCATGGTATCAACTCTCTAAGTAACGTTACACGACTTTGCGTATGGCGTCGACACCCGAATTTTGTTCAGACGTTAAGCAATGTCTCACGGTCCTAGGTTGAACAGGTACATCATAAAAGTATATGGAAAAAATATAAGCAAATAATAGCACAGGATCTTCTGAAAGTTGGCAAGGTACATTTGTTTGGGTTCTGAGCACCGACAGTTGCTCCGATATAAGTGGAATCTCTAGGTACGCCTCCGGATGCTGAAACAAATATCCATATTTCTCTCAGAAAACTTGAAATAGCTAGGATTGACTACCCATAAGTCCAATTTGGACACAGGGGCAGAATTGATAGTTTTTGGTCAAAGCGGGGTCCACATGTGGCCCACTTCGTACCATAAAATGTGCCAGAGACAAAGTTCTTCAAATTCGTCAAACTTAGTGTCTACGAGTCCATAATGATGATACAAACCCAATGGAATATTCATAAATGGATTCCGATGAGCCGGTAACAAAATTGTCCGTCAAATAGAACAGTGGGA
Organism: Iris macrosiphon; assembly: GCA_036927795.1. Taxonomy (NCBI): domain Eukaryota; kingdom Viridiplantae; phylum Streptophyta; class Magnoliopsida; order Asparagales; family Iridaceae; genus Iris; species Iris macrosiphon. Next base: position 67,509,000 of record JAYESA010000002.1, read on the forward strand.
CCCACGAAACGGGATTTTATCAACGTTCTCAAAATCGAACCAAACTTGGGTCACAGGACCAGCGTAATGCTGCAAATCCGATGGCGTAAGTTTTATTGTAAAATGATAAGCACACACAAAATTATGATAAGTATTAAAACAGGCCAAAACAGGAATTTTTGACAGATACGCATTTATTTCGGTGTGCATGCACATCCAAATCAACTTTCATAAAATCTCACACGTCCATGTTGACAATATGCACCTTATGGTATAATTTGCACATGATAAAGTCACCTCGTTTAGCGAGACGTACCCCGTTTCGAGAAATTTTGGGTTTAAAAAACTAATTTTTTGGTCAAATTCAACTACGAATAAACATAGCATACAATAAATTAAAATAAACTAATTAAAGAGATTTAAACTTGGTTATGTTGTCTAAATTACTGTTCAAGTAGAATTTATAAAAATTAATTAGTTAGAAGAAAATCAGCCATGAACATGGGTGATTGGGACAGTTTCTGAACTACAAAATTAGTCATTTTTTTTATTTTGCGTCGCAAATTATGACCGATATAGGATACGATATACCGAACTAATTATACAGGGTTCAAGAGGGTCATGTGGTCTTCACATAGGATTTAACAGATCGATATTTAGATTATTGTGCAGGGAGATACAGGGGCTAGAAGTAGCATACCTTGTTATGTATTGTTGCTCAAAATTTGGGCGGCTACTTTGCGATGGCGGTCCGGCGATCGTCGGAGGCTGTGGTTGGTCGGGGTAGTAGAGAAGATAATGGTGGTGAGGGTCGGCTAGGCTGGGGATTATATAGGGTGGAAGTGGGACGGTTATAGGGAGACAAAAAAGAATGGTCGGGCAATTTTGGGGAGAGGGAGTGAGAGGGTACAGTCGGTTACAGGGGTTGGGGAGAAGCACTGTAATAGCGGGTTTCGGGTCCGGGTCGAGTTATCGGGTAGTGGATTCGGGTCTAGGTTTAGTTGGGTTGGTTTGGTTTGGTTTGGTTTCAGTTGGGTTGGGTTGGTTTGGGTTTCGTTTGAGTTGGTTTATATAAAATAATAAATACATGGCCATTAAAAATAGTTTTGGACCCCAATAAATTCCAAAAAAATTACATAATATTCTATTATTAATTATACACCCAAAAATATAATTTTTTTTATTATTTTAATAATCAATTTAATACACAAAAATATAAATCCATGAAGAATATTTATTATAACTAACTAAAAATAATAAAAATTTCTACAATAATAATTAATAAAAAAATTTAATTGAATTCTAAAAATTAGGGTGTTTACAGCCTTTCCCCATACATCCTCTCCCAATAGCCCCTAAAAGAAAACAAGATTCCTTTTATGACTATCTTTTTTGTCCCATTATGCCGAATATAGGAGAATTCGACGGTTTCATCTTTCGAAGCCTCAAAATTTTAAATGATTGGTTTAATGACTTCTCCAAAAGACACATATATTTTAGCCATCCTATTGATTTTACTTCTTAACACATAGACTATCTACCTACTCTTCAAAAACTTTAACTTGAAGAATTTGTTATGATCCGTACCAAAATTTACACCAATGTTATTCAAATATTCTATTGTAACTTAACATATGAACATGATGCTATTTCATCTACAGTTCGTGGCATTGCAATTAAATTCGATGCGAATGACTTGGGTAAAATTTTACGCATTTTCGCTGATGGACAAACCTTAGTCAATATCACGCAAGTTCAATTTAACCATGACTTAACTTTAGATTCTTTCAAGAATATCCTTTGTCACCCTCTTGAATGTCCACCTGATAAATTTTATGCTAGATATTTGAATGGTCACTTCTTTGAAATGCATCGTATTATCTTTTTATTTTTTCTACCTAAGAAGACTTACTTTGATGATGTCTCTTATCTAGAAATTTTAGCTTTATATCACTTGTATTTCGGCATAAATTTCAATGTTCCACAGACAATCTTATCTCAAATGGTACAATATCGCAATAAAGGGCGTCCATTACTATATGCCATGTACTTGCCAACTATTTTCAGCTATTTTGACATTCCTTTGGATACTTGTCAAAATCTTGAGGAACCTTTATACCTCAATAGAATTCAGAGATTTGAGCCAACTATGCTTCTACCTTATAACTCATCATCAAACTCCAACACTCATCATGTTTATTCTGTCCCTCCTATTGATGAACAACCATAAACCTTAGAGTCTATTTTCAATTTGTTGCATGATGGCTTCCACCAAGAAGATATACGCAATCGTGCTATTGATCATTGCCAAACTCTTCAGACTCGGACACTTGGCAACACTTTGATAGACATCCAGTACACCCTATCAAAGCACCCATCCAAACTTTTTCTGATTCTTCGGAATCCGAATCAACAAAAAATTTGTATTGATCACCCCTATGTTCAGCGACACTTGGATCCAACTGATGCCTTCTTTGATCCAAATAGAATAGTTGAACCGGATGATAAAAATGATGAAAATGATAACTAATTACTCAATAGATTTGAATGTTTTAAATAGTTTATAGATGCTCTATATGATGTTTCCACTATGCATCCACTTTTGTAAGTTTTCTTTCAAATGAATAAAAGTTTAATACATTTTTTCTTTTTTTATTATATATTATCCTGTATACACTTTACTTTCTTATTTTTTTTGTCATCTCATCGATTTCGGGGGAGCATACCATTTTGATTAAATGACAACGGGGGAGAAAGACATACATGATACTAGGATACATGATGATACTTGACAGACGTTATTTTTAGCATATCAACTGCTCCACAGTTACGGGGGAGCCTTGAATATCAAAGACTTGCAGTATCATTCATAGTTTGCCAATTATAAAAATGGAAGAGATTGTTGGCCCATCCGGTCTCAGTCAACTTAATTTTGATAGTTAACTAAACCATGCATTGATATGTCGCGATCTGAAGCTCAACACTGCTTTTACATATTGTCTGTATTTCATCTTTTTAAATATAATCTTTTATTTATTTGAGTCTACGATTGATGTAAGCTGAGTCGCACTGGTAAATTCCAAGTACCTATGCCCAAATACTTATTCCACTCAAATGAACCAAAGAATCGATCCACCAATTCAGGCCACATTCATTTACAAAGTCTACCATACTAAGAGATCAAACTCGGGCTGAAATCGTGTCGAACTCGGACCAAACTCATGCCAAACTCGGACTGAACTCGGTTACCCTTTTGGTGACAAGTAGGAAGCTCCTTGTGCTGGTATGGCACTATCATCTGCTGTGCCTGCGCTCCCGGACGACAGATTGGTCCTCATGCTCGGGGCTGGGCTCTGGCTGGTATGGTCGTTCTGGAATGCCTCGCTCCTTTTCCAATGGCCTCCTAGATCTTCGCCTCTGAAAGAACCTCCTCATAAGAGATCCTCGTATGTGTGTTAGTGTACCACTGCAGCTCGAAAGTAAGGCCGTTATGGAATCTCCTGGCCTTCTCCAGGTCATTGGGTATCAAGGCGGCACCAAATCGGCTAAGTCAGCTAAAATCTGTGTCATACGCGTCTACGATCATGTTTTCTTGCTCCAGATACAAGTACTGGAAGTATAGGGCATTCCTAACCGTAGTCGAGAAATACTTCGCATCGAAGTACTCTAAGAACTGCTCCCATATATGTGTCTTGTCGACGCTGCGCTCTATGAAATCCCACCAGTGATGGGCATTGCCTTTCAATTGGGCCCTCACTGCGGTCATCCAAAGGTCTGAATGTAGCTGAGAAGCCTCCAGTAGCATCTCCGTGTTGGAGACCCAATTAGAGATCTTCTTTGTAGTCTCGCTGCCCAAAATGGTATCCGGGTCCATCTGGCGAAATTCTCGTACAGTACCAGTTGGCTGGAAAGGTGTAGGTGCTAGTGCGGGTGCTGGGGCAGGTGTCCTCTCCAGTACTGCCATCAAACTCTGTCTCAGGGTCTCTCTCTGATGCTACTGCCCATGCATCATAGCCTGAAAGAACTGGAATATCTGCGGCTGTCCCTCCGAATATGGCATCTGGGGTGGAAAGGGTGGAGGTGGTGGCTGTGGTACCTACGGCTGCGTCTTAGGCATCTCCTAAGATATCGGTCTCTCGGACTGTGGCATCGACGTAGCCCTCGAAGTCTAGCCCTCAAAGTGCTGCATCGGGACAGTCTGAGAAGTCTGGCCCTCCGGCTGCTGTGTCTAATCGTCAGGAGAAGTCTGGTGCCAATGTATCAGTGGGGCCTGTGGGATCACCGGGGCCTGTGGCGGTGGCTATTATTCGGGTGGTCCCTGGGATGTCTCCTCTCTCGGTACAGTGGCAGATGGTACTATGGCACAGTATGCCTCGCATCCACTACGCAAGTTCATCTCGCTGCAAGAGATAGAACTTCATTAAAAGAGTACAGAAACAAGCAAACAGGATGCAGATATTCAAAATACGAAAGAGGTTCAAAGGCATAATCAAAGTGGATGAGATCTAGTAATTTCTATCCTATTGCAGACTCGCTGGACATGTTATCATACCATAAGCGATAAACGGACCTGCATGGGCCCCCACTAAAACCATGTCACATTCCAGTCCCAAAATATACGGGACCAGGCCACGTGGCAATGGCCAGCTAATACGCCTCCGAGGGATTACCTAATTAATGGACCGAACAAAATATACTACGTTATCCTAAAAACTAATAAGTCTAATACTATCATACATCAGGCAGTGTCTAATCTCATCCATAATATAACAAGAAGTACTAAAATAAATACTGAAAAATAAGTGTAGAGTCTGAAATATCATAGTACAATCCAGATATGTTTGATGGAAATAAACCCACTATAAATGATGAAATAAGAGTACTGAAAGGTAGAATAAAGAGTACGATTAGAGCATCGGCTAACTAGATAAGGAATACTCCAGTCCTAGGCGGAATGCCTACCAGCGATCAAGGGTACTCTGACAAAAATACCTCTAGCTCCTCCTCGGTTGTGAACCTCGTCTTCTGCCTGGGTCCGTACATGGTAGGATATTAAGCCTCGTCCAAATCTGGAAGAGAACCAGGTCCTTAGAGGGACATAACAAGATACAAAAATATATGTCATATATGAATACTGAATAAAATAAAGGGTGTGCTAACCATCTAAGTGAATGTAATATGAGGACAACCTTGGTACGTATGGGTAGGTGTAGGCATAACGTCCACTCTCCGAAGAGCATGGTATCTGTATATGTAAGGTCCATCATTCTGAAGAATGAGGTATCTGTAAATATATATGTTCGTATCGCTCCGAAGAATGCGATATCTGAATAAAGGAAGTCATTGGATCCGTGGCTCCTCTGGATACTACGGAGTCCAATGTGTGTATTCCATACGTCTACCAGTTGTCCTCCCTGCCCAATAAGGATATACAAGTCGAATACACGATGTACATACCACGTAACTACATACTAAATCTCAACTAACTAGATAACCCTAATTATGTACTAAACTATGATACATGTCACATGCATCGATAGCTAGTCGGGTACGCGGACCAGCATCCCAATATGAGTTTGTCATCGTGATACGTATACAAGTGTCAGGGTCTAGAAAGATATCAAAATATCCTCGCAATGGTAGGTGAGTCTGCTAGTGACTAAGTCAAATACACTACTCATCGACGCATTCGTTGACTGTACCCGAGTCAATCTCGGACACACACAGTTATATATATATATTACAACAAGATATCATACAACAGTTTACAATTTAAATTAAATAGTAAATCGGGCAAGGTATACTTGCCTGGGTCCTCAAGCTGCGAGTGCTAATAACCTGCTCCTGAAGTCTCGCCTGTACGGTCTAGTGACCCTATATATATATAATATAATAATACGATCATCAGTCACTATAATAGTACACACAAAAAATAGTATGTTGCAATTATGAACTGACGCAGGGGTCACAACTGGTCATCTAGCTGGGTCGTGTGTGTACGTAGCTAAAATATACACGTGTCGTATCCTCAATTTTTGTATACACCATAACAACGAATTTGCAAGAGACGTTATAATACCAGATAACGCAACACAGGTCCTATAAAAATTTGCTATAAATTAAATTATGTATTATACTACATTAATAAAGCTAACATATTGGTGTACAAAAACCTAGTATCTAAACCTTGGTTAACATCGTGCTCTTTATTAAAATAGTCATAAATTATTAAGAGGTAAATTATTTACATAAATATATATAATAAAATATTAATACTTAACATAACACATACTCTACATTATATGTATCTAAACTAATACGTTGACATACACGTATGTGACGAAGTGATAGAAATATACCTAGTCGACGATCGTGTCCAGGGGGTGTGTCCGCTGCACGAGGTGCCCGGCCTCCGACGTGCACAGTAATTTTGGTGGCTACGGGACACAGCTGCACTCAGAGTAGCAGGCAATGGCAGCAGCTCCGGCAGTAGCTGCAGTGGTAGCGGTGGTGGCAGGGGGTCGTGGTGGTGGTTACTGGTGGTAGGGGGTGGCGGTGGTGAAGGTGGTGAGGTCGACGGTGGTCGAGGCAGTAGAAACAAGCGGGGGGAAGTCAGGTCGAGGGGGAGATGTATCGAGTGATGGTGTTGGTTATGTTGAACGGAGGTGAGGGTGGTGGTGATGGCTGCTGGTGGGGATGCCTACAGTGGTCGAGTGGTAGGGACAGGTGGAGGGGATGGTGATGCTGGTGGCAGGTTGGTCGTAGGCAGAGGTGGGGTAACAGTGGTGGAGACAGGGAGTCAGGGGAGAAGGTTGGCAGGGGAAGAAGAAGAAGAAGGGTGGCTGTTGTGGTAGCCTGTTGAGGCGGAGGCGGCTGCTGGCGGTGGCGGTGGTTGGTGTCGGGAAGGAGGAAGGTCGGAGGAGGTCGGGCTGGTGGTGCTCGGAGGAGGAGATGGTCAGAACTGGGAGAGGGAGGTGGCCGGAGTTGAAGTCGGGTAGTGTAGGTTTTTAGGGTTTCTTGGTATAGTTATTGTAGGTATTTTTTTAGAGAGAGGAAGAGTGTAGTATATGTAGGAGAGAGAGAGAGAGGGAGCTCTCCTTGGGATTAGGGACAGCTGGGTACATTTCTCTAGGATTGAGGGAAGCCTCCACATGATGAAGGGATGGTTAGGATTGAGGGAATTTGAAATGTAGGGTGGAGATGTGAGGAGGGAAAGTTGTAGCAAGTACAATAAATGGGGGGAAAATAGGGTGGACCGGTCAAGGAGAGGGGATAAAGTTCTTCATGTGTTGGGGCCAAAGGGAGGGGGGCACCTCATTGCTTATTTGCATAAAAGTCCTTTAACAATTGGGAAATTGCATAATTAATGGAATTTTGGATTGGATGAGGCAAACCACCATATTTGGTGTTATGTAGTGGGCTAAATGGTGTGTAGTGTTTAGTATGAACCTTGAGGGTGTGAGTGGGGATTTGGGTTGGAGTTGGGTCTAGTTTTGGGTGAGGTTGGGTTCTTACACCAATTTAATTAAAATTAGTGTAAGTGATGCTCTTTAATTAATTGGAAATACATAGGGTTAAAATTGGGTAGGACACAAGTGTCATAGACGTAGTAGACTCAGAATAGAATAATGTCATAATTTGGTTTGGACAAAACGGGTTGAGGTTGTGTCTCCAATTTTGATTGGAATGGACAAGGATGCAAAGTTGGATTTAATTAAATTTAAACATGGAAGTTTGTAATAAATATTGTACGACTAAAATAAAGCACAAGATAGAGTAGTTATAAATTACACAAAGGTCAGAATTATAGGCTGGCATGTCTAGGAAAAGTATATAAAATTTGTTTGAAGGTAATAGCTAGTGTAGTGCTCTAAATATCGAAATAACGGTAAGGTGCACTAAGTGATATAAATATTGCACAATACTTATAAAACATTGTATTCTAATTCTAATTGGCTCCAAATTAACCCTAGTCTCTAAGTAAACCTAAAATTAGGTCGAGGGGGTTTATAATCTACCCTCTTTAGAGCATTTTGTCCTCAAAATTAAAACAAACATATGGTAAAAACCATTGACTGAATAAAAATGCTACTACATACCTAGGCCTTCGAAGAGATGGGGAAAACGCTATCGAATATCATCCTCTCGTTCCCAGGTTGACTCGCCTGGTGTATGATGCCTCCATGCGACACAAACTAGTTGGATAGTCTGACCTCACAATACCTTCTCGCTTCTGTCCAGAATCTCTATAGGCTCCTCCTGATATAACAAACTCGGCCCAACTGTGATCTCTGAGTGGTCAAGTACATGACTCAGATCTGGCATGTATCTTCTTAATTGAGATATATGGAAGATGTTATGAACTCCTTCTAATGTCTGTGGCAAGGCTAATCTGTAAGCAACCTCTCCGATGCGCTCCAACACATCGAATGGTCTGATGTACCTCTGACTCAGCTTTTCTCTACCTCCAAACCTGATGGTTCCTCGGGTAGGTAAGATTTTCAGAAATACATGATCTCCAACCTGGAACTCTAAGGGTCGTCGATGCACGTTTGCCCAATGCTTCTGTCTGTCATGTGCTTCTTGCAGGTGCCCTTGGATCTTTTTCACCTTCTCCACTGTATGAATAACCAACTCTGGCCCTAGAATCTACCTCTCGCCCACATCGCTCCAACATACTGGAGAACGACACTTTCTGCCATATAATGCTTCATAGGGAGCCATCTAAATGCTTGCTTGATAGCTATTATTGTAGGAAAATTTGCCCAAATATAAATGGTCCTTCTATGATCTACTGAAATCAAGCATGCATGCCCTCAATATGTCCTTCAGTGTCTGAATGGTGCGCTCGGACTGACCATCTGTCTGCGGGTGATATGATGTGCTAAACTTTAGGCGGGTACCAAGACTCTCTAGCATTCTCTGCCAAAAGTAAGATGTAAACCTCATATCCCTGTCAGACACTATACTAACTGGCACTCCATGCAGTTGCACAATCTTCCTCATATATATATCTACTAAGACCTCCGTAGACTGCCAACTCTGAAGGGTAAAAAGTGAGTGGACTTGGCGAGTCGATCTACGATTACCCATACCGTATTGCGACTACTAGGACTCCTCGGAAATCCCGTAACAAAGTCCATAGTGATGTGCTCTCATTTCCACTCAGGTATCGGGAGCGGCTGAAGTAAACCTGCAGACCTCCGATGCTCAGCCTTGACTTGCTGACACACCAGGCACTTTGTCATAAAGCGGGCTATCTCCCTCTTCATTCCATGCCACCAATAGTACTGTCTGAAGTCTTTGTACATCTTTGTGCCTCCTAGTTAAATAGAGTATGCTAAACTGTGCACCTCCGATATCAGCTCCTGACGAAGTTCTCCATTCGGAACATAGAGACGATCTCCATATCTCAAAGTCTCGTCCTTGTGTATGCGTAATCCTGTCTGTATCCCGGCCTCTGTCCTCTGTCGAAGCCTCTAAATCTGGCATCTATTGGCGAGGCAGCCTTGATCCTCTCAACTAATGTTGATTACAACTGAAAAAACTCGACAACTGGCCATCTGCTTCGGGCATAATAACCTTTATACCCAACTGCTTTAGATCTCTCAACAAATACAGCTGGATAGTCAAAAAGAATGCCATGGGCCTCCTTTTTAGTGTATCAGCTACCACATTGGCCTTTCTCGGATGGTACTGTAGCTCGATCTCAAAGTCTATTATCACCTTGAGCCAACGTCTCTATCTCTGGTTCAGGTCCTTCTGACTATAGACGTACTTCAGGCTCTTATGATCTGTGAATATCTCTACTTTTTCTCCGTATAGGTAGTGCATCCAAAGCTTCAAAACAAATATCACTACAGCAAGCTCCAAGTCATGAGTGAGATAGTTCTTCTCATGGGTCCTCAGCTGCCTAGAGGCATAGGCTACAACCTTCCCATGTTGTATCAAGACGCATCATAATCTTTTCCCGGACGCATCGCTGTAGATCACGAATCCTCTGGGTCCAGAAGGTATGGTCAAGATAGGTGTCATAGTCAGACGCTTCTTCAGCTCATCGAACGTTGATTGACACTCCTCTATCCAGGTGAACTCCTGCTCCTTGCGGGTCAAGAGGGTCATTGGCTCTGCGATCCTTGCAAAGTTCTCTATGAACCTCTAGTAATATCCGGCAAGTCCTAGGAAACTCCTCACCTCTGAGACGTTGGTAGGGGTCGGTCACGTCTCGATTGACAAAATTTTTACTGGATCTACCGAAATATCGTCTCTTGAGATAACGTGTCCGAGAAAAGTGACACGACCTAGGAGGAACTCACACTTGCTCAACTTGGCATAAAGCCTCCCATGCCTCAGCGTCTCTAACACTAGCCTCAAGTGCTCTCCGTGCTTCTCTTAGCTCTTTGAATACACCAAGATGTTGTTGATGAAGACTACCACAAACTGGTCCAGATATTGGTGAAAGACCCTGTTCATCAGGTTCATAAACATGGCAGGCACATTTGTCAGTCCAAAAGGCATCACCAAGAACTCATAGTGACCATAACAAATCCTGAATGCCGTGTTTGGAATGTCTTCTCTTTGCACCTTTACCTGATGATAACCCGATCTCAAGTCGATCTTTGTGAACACCACTGCTCCTGTTAGCTGGCCGAACAGATCATCAATCTGCGGCAGGGGGTACTTGTTCTTGATAGTCAAAGCATTAAGGGCTCTGTAATCAATGCACATACGGACTGTCACATCCTTCTTTGGTACCAACAACACTGGTGCTTCCCAGGGTGATGCACTAGGACGGACAAATCCCTTGATCTGCAACTCCTCTAACTGTAGCTTCAGCTCATCCAGTTCCATCTTCGCCAATCGGTAGACATTTAAAGATACCGGTGCTGCTCCGGGTACTAACTTTATAGTAAACTCTACCTCTCTATCAGGCGATAGGCCTGGCAACTCCTCCAGGATAACATCTTCGAACTCTGAAACAATCGATGGGGGTACTGTCTCCATATCCATGTAAGCTTCATCTGTCTGTCCTACTCCTCGCTCGATGGTGCCCCACATATACTCGAACTCTGGATGATCTAGTGGTCTAAAAATAATGCTACCCCTCCGGCAATCTAGTATGGCATTGTAATGGCTCAACCAGTCCATGCCTAACACAACGTCGAAGTTTGGCATCGGGAATACCAAAAATTATGCTCTTATCTCCCTACAACACACGACTACAGAGCATGTTCTAATATTGCTGGTAACCGGTACGATGCCTCCTCCGGTAAGAACCTTCTAACTCTTAGGCAAGGGGGAAGTAGCTACTCTATGCATAGATACGAAACTACTAGATATGAAAGGTAGTGTAGCACCAGAATTAAACAGTACAGTCGCAGGCAATGATGTAACTAAAATGGTACCTATGATAGCTTCTCCTTCTGGTTCCTCCTCAGTCACTGCTAGTACAAAGGCCTATTTGTACCTCTGCCCTCGAGCCTGTTATCTGGCTTGATTAAACTGTACCTCCTGGGGGGCCAAGGGTTGTCCCCTCTGAAATCCTTCGGGTGCTGGTGGACGTTGGCCTCTTGGATAGGGTAGTATCCTCTGGACTGATGCTGCTGGCCTCTGTCTGGTCTGCGGTGCTGCATCTCTGCGTTATGGGTAGTCTCTGGCAAGGTGCTGACTCGCTCCGTATATCATGCACAGTCCAAACATCCACCGACAATCTCTGATAATATGTTCCTTCTTGCCACAATGGTGACAAGTTAAAAGCTCCTTGTACTGGTATGGCACTTTCCTCTGCTGTGTCTGTGCTCCCGGACGATGGATATGTCCTCCTGCTCTGGGCTGGGCTCTGGCTGGTATGGTCATACAGGAATGCCTCGCTCCTCTGCCAATGGCCTCCTGGATCCTCGCCTCTGAAAGAACCTCCTCATAAGAGATCCTCGCATGTGTGGTGGTGTACCTCTGCATCTCGAAAGTAAGGTCGTTATAGAATCTCCTGGCCTTCTCCAGGTCATTAGGTATCAAGGAGATACCAAATCGGCTAAGTTAGCTAAACTCTGTGTCGTACGCATCTACGGTCATATTGTCTTGCTCCAGGTACAGAAACTAGGGGTATATGGCATTCCTAACCGTATTCAAGAAATATTTTGCATCGAAGTACTCTAAGAACTGCTCCCACGTCTGTGTCTTGCCGATATTGCGCTCTATGGAATCCCACCAGTGATGGGCGTTGCCTTTCAATTGGGCCCTCACTGCGGTCATCCAAAGGTCTGGATGTAGCTAAGAAGCCTCCAGTAGCATCTCCGTGTTGGAGACCCAATCAGAGATCTCTTCTGTAGTCTCGTTGCCCGAAAAGGTATCCGGGCCCATCTGGCAAAATTATCGTACAATACCAGCTGGCTAGACAGGTGTAGGTGCTGGTGCGGGTGCTGGGGCAGGTGTCCTCTCCAGTACTGCCATCAAACTCTGTCTCAGGGTCTCTGTCTGATGCCACTGTGCCTGAATCATAGCCTAAAAGAATTGAAACATCTATGGCTGTCCGTCCGGATGTGGCATCTAGGATGGAAAGGGTGAAGGTGGTGGCAGTGGTACCTCCGGCTGCTTCATAGGCATCTTCTCATATGTCGGTCTCTTGGACTATGGCATTGACATAGACCTCGAAGTATGGCCCTCGAAGTGCTGCATCGGGACAGCCTGAGAAGTCTGGCCCTCCGGCTGCTGCGTCCTGTCGTCAGAAGAAGTCTGGTGCCAATGTATCAGTGGGGCCTATGGGATCACCGGGGCCTGTGGCGGTGACTTCTCTCCAGGTGGTCCCTAGGATGTCTCCTCTCTCAGTGCGGTGGCGGATGATACTATGGCACCATATGCCTCGCATCCACTGTGCAAGTTTATCTCGCTGCAAAAGATAGAACTTCATTAAAAGAGTACATAAATAAGCAAACAGGATGCAGATATTCAAAATACGAAAGAGGTTCAAAGGCGTAATCAAAGTGGATGAGATCTAGTAATTTATATTCTATTGCAGGCTCGCTGGGCATGTTACCATACCACAAGCAATAAACGGACCTACATGGGCCACCCCTAAAACCATGTTATGCGCCAGTCTAAAATATACGGGACCAGGCCACGTGGCAATGGCCAGCTAATACGTGTCCTAGGGATTACCCAATTTAATGGACCCAACGAAACGTACTACGTTATCCTAAAAACTAACAAGTCTAATACTATCATACATCAGGCAGTGTCTAATCTCATCCACAATATAATAAGAAGTACTAAAATAAATATTGGAAATTAAGTGAAGAGTCTAAAATGTCATAGTATAATCCAGATATGTCTGATGGGAATAAACCTACTACAAATGATGAAATAAGAGTACTGAAAGGTAGAATAAAGAGTACGACTAGAGCATCGGCTAACTAGATAAGGAATGCTCCAGTCTTAGGTGGAATGCCTACCAGCGATCAAGGGTACTTTTACGGAAACACCTCTAGCTCCTTCTCGATTGCGAACCTCGTCTCCTGCCCGGGTTCGTACACGGTAGGATAGTAAGCCTCGTCCAAATCTAGAAGGGAACCAGGTCCTCAGAGGGACGTACCAAGATACAAAAATACATGCCATATATGAATACTGAATAAAATAAAGGGTGTGCTAATCATCTAAGTGAATACAATGTGAGGACAACCTTGGTGCATATGGGTAGGTGTAGGCATAACGTCTACTCTTCGAAAAGCGTGGTATATGTACATGTAACGTCCATCATTTCGAAGAATGAGGTATCTGCAAATATATACGTATGTATCGCTCCGAAGAACGCGGTATCTGAATAAAGGAAGTCATTAGATCCATGGCTCCTTTGGATACTACAAAGTCCAATATGTGTATCCTATACACCTACCAGTTGTCCTCCCTGTCCAATACATATATACAAGTCAAATACATGACGTACATACCACGTAACTATATGCCAAGTCTCATCTAACTAGATAACCCTGATTACGTACTAAACCGTGATGCATGTCACATGCACCGATAGCTAGTCGAGTACGTTGACCCGTATCCCAATATGAGTTTGTTATCGTGATGCGTATATAAGTGTCAGGGTCTAGGAAGATATCAGAATATCCTCGTAATGGTAGGTGAGTCTGCTAGTGACTAAGTCAAGTACACTACTCATCGACGCATTCGTCGACTACACTCGAGTCAATCTCGAACGCACACAGTTATATGTATATTGCAATAAGATATCATACAACAGTTTATAATTTAAATTAAATAATAAATCAGGCAAGGTATACTTGCCTGGGTCCTAAAGCTGCGAGTGCCAATAACCTGTTCCCAAAGTCTCGCATGTACTATCCAGCGAACCTATATATATATATATATATATATATATATATATATATATATATATATATATATATATATATAATAATACAATCATCAGTCACTATAATAGTACGCACAGGAAATACTATATTGCAATTACGAACTAACACATGGGTCATAACTGGTCATCTAGCTGGGTCGCGTGTGTACGTAGCTAAAACATACACGTGTCGTATCCTCAATTTCCGTGTACACCAAGACAACAAATTTGTAAGAGACGCTATAATACCAGATAACGCAACACAGGTCCTAAAAAAATATGCTACAAATTAAATTACTTATTATACTACATTAATAAAGCTAACATATTAGTGTGCAAAAACCCAGTGTCTAAACCTTGGTTAACATCGTGCTCTTTATTAAAATAGTCATAAATTATTAAGAGGTAATTTATTTACATAAATACATATAATAAAACATTAATACTTAACATAACACATACTCTACACTATACGTATCTAAACAAATACGTTGACATACACGTATGTGACGAAATGATAGGAATATATCTAGTCAACAATCATGTCCGGGGGGGTAGGGTGTATCCGCTGCACGAGGTGGCCGGCCTCCGGCATGCACAGTAATTACCGCGGCTACGGGTCACAACTGCATTCACAGTAGCAGGCAATGGCAGCAGCTCCGGCAGCAGCTGCAGCGGTAGCGACGGTGGTAGGGGATCGTAGTGGTGGTTACTGGTGGTAGGGGGTGGCGATGGTGAAGGTGGTGAGGTCGACGGTGGTCGAGGCGGTGGAGATGAGCGGGGGGGGAAGTCGGGTCGAGGGGGAGATGTATCGAGTGATGGTGTTGGTGATGCTGAACGGAGGTAAGGGTGGTGGTGATGGTTGTTGGTGGGGATGCTGGCAGTGGTCGAGTGGTAGGGATAGGTGGAGGGGATGGTGATGCTGGTGGCGGGTTGGTCGTGGGCAGAGGTGGGTGACAGTGGTGGAGACAGGGAGGAGGTTGGCCGGGGAAGAAGAAGTAGGGTGGCTGCTGTGGTGGCCTGTTGAGGCGGAGGTGGTTGCTGGCGGTGGCTGTGGTTGGTGTAGGAGAGGAGGAAGGTCGGTGGAGGTCGGGCTGGTGGTGCTCGGAGGAGGAGACGGTCGGAGCTGGGAGAGGGAGGTGGCAGGGGTTGAAGTCGGGTAGTGTAGGTTTTTAGGGTTTCTTGGTAGAGTTGTTGTGGGTATTTTTTTTAGAGAGAGGAAGAGTGTAGTATATGTAGGAGAGAGAGAAAGGAGGCTCTTCTTAGGATTAGGGCCAGCTGGGTACATTTCTCTAGGGTTGAGGGAAGCCTCCACATGATGAAGGAATGGTTAGGATTGAGAGAATTTAAAATGTAGGGTGGAGATGTGAGGAGAAAAAGTTGTAGCAAGTACAATAAATAGGAAGAAAAATAGGGTGGACCGGTCAAGGAGGGGGGATGAAGTTATTCATGTGTTGGAGCCAATGGGTGGGGGATACCTCATTGCTTATTTGCATAAAAGTCCCTTCACAATTAAAAAATTATACAATTAATGGAATTTGGGATTGGATGAGGCAAAACACCATGTGTGGTGTTATATAGTGTGCTAAAATAGTGTGTGATATTTAGTATGAACCTTGAGGGTGTGAGTGGGGGTTTGGGTTTGAGTTGGGTCTAGTTTTGGGTGAGGTTGGGTCCTTACACCAATTTAATTAAAATTAGTGTAAGTGGTGCTCTTTAATTAATTGGAAATACATAGGGTTAAAATTGGGTGAGACACAAGTGTCATGAACATAGTAGACTTAGAATAGAATAATGTCATAATTTGAGTTGGACAAAACGGATTGAGGTTGTGTCTCCAATTTTGATTGGAACGGACAAGGATGCAAAGTTGGATTTAATTAAATTTAAACATGGACGTTTGTAATGAATATTGTGCGACTAAAATGAAGCACAAGGTAGAGTAGTTATAAGTTACACAAAGGTCAGAATGGTAGGCTGGCATGTCTAGAAAAAGTGTATAAAATTTGTTTGAAGGTAATAGCTAGTGTAGTGCTCTAAATATCGAAGCAACGGTAAGGTGCACTAAGTGATATAAATATTGCACAATACTTATACAACACTGTGTTCTAATTCTAATTGGCTCCAAATTAACCCTAGTCTCTAAGTAGACCTAAACTAGGTCGAGGGGGTTTACATATTCATCAAAATATCTCTCAAAAATATCACAAAAATATCTCAAAACTAAAACAAATATATGTCGAGTAGTATACCGTTAGTATACCGGTCATGTAGTAAAGTTTTAATTTTTTAGAAAATTTTGAGATTCCACGAGATCAAATAAAACGCAGTTGTGGGCATTGGTGATGTGCACTTGATAATGGATCTTTGTGAGAATCTCGTTCCCAAGGGTGTGCGATATGTACCGAGTTTGTGCTACAACTTAGTTTCGATAGGGAGGCTAGCAGATGATGGCTATCACAGCGTGTTTGGGGACAAAGATTGGATGCTTACGAAGGGTTCCCAACAATTGGCTTGAGGAGATTTATGTTGTAGCATGTACAGCCTTAAGCCGCTGAGGTGCACAGGCAGGCCACAAACATCGGATGGAGGCTCAAGGGGTGTACGAAAGGTGTTAGATTGTCGAAAACTAGCTTTAGGAGGTCTTCGAGATACTATGAAGGATACAAAAGATTCGAAGATTGAGGGTCAGTCTCCAGGTGGGAGATCGATGTTTACGAAGGATGGTGATGAGTCAAAGATTGAGGGTCAGTCTGTCGGTCCTATGAAAGCTGGTTGGTCTCCAGGTGGGAGATCAATATTTGCAGCCAACTCAATCTGTGGAAGGAGCATCTTCATTCACACAATTTCGGAGGAGATGTGGGTCATCCATGGCATGCATAGTGTAACTCCCTCTTTCCGAAATTTGAATTTTTCTAAATATCAGTTTCAATATTTTTCAAAATATTTAATTAAGAATTTTATAATTCAAAATTATTTTTCAAAAGGAATTTATTAAAATCAAATTTTAAATAAGTTGTTAATTAATAATATGTAATTATGGAAGAGGAGTGGCATTATTGTAATAAATAGGAAGTCCTAGATATTTTCAAAAAAATTCTAATTAAATAATTAAGTATGTGCTTAATAAAAAAAAATATTCTAGAAACATCTCCTAACTAACTAGTAACCACCTCCCTCACCAACTAGGTCTAGAATCATCCGTGATACCCTATAAATTGGTATGGGTTCACCTCTAATTTTTTATTAATTCCTAAACCATTTTTCTAGTCTAGCCCATTCATTTCTCAAACCCACACTCAATAACCAAGCTCGGCCCAACCCTCGTATACAAAACAAAACCCATTTCAGCAGAGAGCAATTTTCCTTTCCTTTCCTTTCCTTTCCTCAACAACATCCCCGTTTCTTCCCCACACGAGAGCCGAGCTCGAGAGCATGATTGGCGGCGGCCATGGTGACCTCGAACCCTGCGAGCTAGGTGAGCTCCGGCGAACAGTTCCTCAATGACTGACGGTGAAGAATCTTCTCCTCGGTGGATCCTACCGAGACACGGCGACGGCGAACGGCGGAGCAAAGGCTTCGACGACGGTGACTGGCGCACAGATCAGCGGCGAATTCGAGCAATCGGCGGATCTCGACAACTCATAGCTCTCCGGCGAGGCGTTTCCGCCGACGAAAAGATCACGAGCAGCTCCGGTGGTGATTTGGTTTCGACGGGACTCCGGCGGATTAACGGTGATCGGCGACAACACGACTTCTTCCCGTTAACAGCGACTCGACGACGGTGTCGATCTTCTCCAGCGGGCAGCGCTCCTCAATGACTCGCGGTGAGTTTCTTTATCTCCTTCATCTATTCTTGATCTTGATTCCATATCAATTTCGAGTTGATTAATCAATCTCGATCGAATCGAGTTATTCTTGGATCGATTCGAGTGGTCGAGTTCTTCAGCTAGGTTTGATTGGAGAAATCGATTGAGAATCGATCTAGTGGAGTAGATTGATCGATCGACCCGAGTAGGAACTCGATTTGGTCTCTGCTGATTGGCTTTTGTTTCGTTGAGAAATTTTGGTCAATTGACTGTTCTTGATTTTGATCACTTGATCAGTGGTTTTACTTTGTTTTTTATTCGGTTTTGTTTGGATCGATCAAGATTGAAATGAACTCATGGAACCCTTGCTCTGTTAATGTCCACCAGGTGTTCATTCGTTTGTTTCAGTAAGGGATCGACAGCTCCGATCTCTTGACGAATGATTCGGGTTCACGCAGTTCGTGTCCACAAGGAGCATCTGGACACGGCATCGCAGGTATCAGACACATCCTTTTCTATTCCAGTCGAGGAAGTATTTATGCCGTCAAGTTTTGACTCAGAGCCTTGGTGTCTTCGGACTGTGTCTGTATTGACGCCCCTTTGTGTCTGGGTCAAGTAGGGGTTCTTTCCTTGAACACAGAGACGGTCTCTGTTTGAATGGATTATAGGCGGGGACAAGACAATACCTTGATAACTCAAAAATTGGTTATATATGGGTTTGTAAGTGTAGACCAGATTCTGTATAATTAGAGTTAGTTACAAATGGACAGGGCCAGAATCTTGGGTTTTGTCCAGGGCTCGAAACCCAGTAGGCCCAGTGGATCGAGCCAGTGAGCAGGCTAGGTTATATATGTTAGCATTTTAAAGAAGCTTGTTAATAAATTGATTTGTAATTAGTTAATTAGAATGTTAGCCAAGATTAGTTAATAAATGAAGAACATGTTAGCATTTGAAAGTTAGTTAAGTTAATTAGCTAATTGATTAGTTAGACTAGTCAGTAATTAATTAGTTAATTAGTTAGTTAAATTGATATTTAATGAGTGGATAAGTGAAATGTTAGTTAAAAAAATTCATATAAATATTAATTAGCGAATTGTTAGAAATTGGATATTGACTAAAAGAGTTAAATTGGTGAAATGTTAGAATTAAGGAATTAAATACAAAAAGGACAAGGGTTCATTGGATTTTTGGCTTGAGAATTAAATAAGAATTTTTAGCGAATGGAATCTAATGAGGTAATATTATTTTATTTAGGTGGACTAGAGAGACTTGTACATTGGACCGAAGGCAAGTACTCTTATGTGATGTTATCTTTCTATTTTCGTATTTCGTGATTTTATTGCAATTCTATTTCAATTCTACTTTTGTTTTCCTATGATTCATTATTTATTATGTATCTTGCTATTATATATTTATTTTATTGCATGTCTCGTGACACAGTAGGAATTATTGTGATTGCATGCTATGTTATTGTATCACGTGTCGTATCATTGCACCTTGTGTCGTATCTATTGTGTCCCGTATTTTGATTATTATTGGTGTCGGAAGGGGAATACCATAGTCGTGTGTAGATAACCCAATTCTTAAAATGTATTGGGTAACGGTCGTATGTCACGTACGGGGTGCCAGATCACTTCTAGTTGTATATCACGACAAAGGTATTCAAATCACATGTTAGATTATTTACTTGTGTATATTGATTTCACTTGATCTTTATTGTTTCATGTTCGTGTTATTTCACATTCTACTTCTAGTATTGTGTACATGTACGTTGCTCCGTCCTGACTGGACAGTTGATACAGATAGTAGGGAGGTGACACTTGAGGCCAGCTGAGCTACATGGAGAACTTAGTATAGAATACCTTGATGTACCATTCATTAATGTACTTATTTGAGGATTATATATTATTTATGGTTTAACAGATTTGTCTCCGGATGAGATAGACTTGTATCATGTACAAGATATTATACTAGTGGATTATGGTGATTGTGGGTGCGTGAGTTTATGTTGTTACTCGTTGTAGTGCTGTGACTTGGTGATAAATTTACGTGACTTTGACTCATAAGGTATAGACAGATGACTACCGTTGTCAACGATAGTGTAGGCAGGACTTGATCACACACTCGTACCCGATATCATGGGCGCGGATCATGACAAGATTTTATGGTGGCCCAGGCAGGTCCATCTTCGCAAGTAGTGCGATGTGGTGGTGGTACCTATCTTTAGACGTGCTACTGTGAGCCTACCATATTAGGGCCTTGTCACAGCATAGGCCGATTGTTTTTACATATCTTGTACTGAACTTGCTTCATCTCCATTGGACTTATATTCACTTTCCTCCATTTCAGAGAATAGCCAAGGGAATAAAGGAGATGCGAGGCTGCACTTCCAGCGTTTCAGCTTTCGGAGGAGCATCCTCTGCCCATCCAGTAGGCCAGGAGCGGACCGAGACTCTTCCTCCTCCGCCATCTCTTCCAAATGAGGGTGACATTCCCACCATTCCGGTTACTGGATCCTTGCCGCTTGATGGAGCGCAACTACTTGAGTTGATCAGAGGGATGATAGAGGCTCAAAGGGAGTAGACCGCAGTCATAAGGGAGAGCATGGAGAACGCTCACTTAATATCATTGAGAGCCATAGAGCAGATGACCGCTCAACAATCTATCCAAGCAAAGGTAGAAAACATTCTAGACTTCAAGAAGATCAACCCCCATGACTTCAACGACACCAAGGGAATCATCTACACAGACGAGTGGCTTGAAGAGATTAAGAGGCTTCTTCGCGTTGCCAGGCTTTCGAAAACTTGAAGATCGAAGTCACAGGACTTCAGCTCCATGACATTGCAAGGACTTGGTTCAGGAATGAACCCAAGCTTGAAGTGCCGGGACTCACTTGGGAGATGTTCAAAGACTTGTTCAAGAAGAAGTTTTTTTCTGCCATAGCCAAAGAGGTTCTAGAGAGAGAATTCTATAACTTAGAGAAAGGGAATCGCACTGTGGACGAGTACGCCATAGAGTCTAAATAGCTTAGCAGGTTCACAGAGTACATGGTTCGAGACCCATAAGAGTGATCAAGAAGGTTTCGCTATGAACTAGCCCAGGAGATTCATGTGCTCGTCACAACGAATAGAGCGAAGACTTATGGAGATATTGTCTCGATCGCCCAAGGAGTCGAGGTTGCCTTGAACCTTCATTACAAACGAGGACGGGATGCTCATGGAAACAACAACAAGGGACCGGCCAAGCAGCAAAAGACTTTCCAATCAGCACCAGTTCAGCACCAGCAGCAGCAAAGACGAGAGCACCAGGACACTCCTTGCTACTACAGTAGGAAGCCAGGGCACACTTGGTACACTTGCCGGAAGAGACTTGGAGTTTGCTTGTTCTGTAGATCGGACAAGCACCAGATCAGAGACTGCCCTACCACTCCTCGACGTCCAACTCCAATGATAGCTCCAGCTCCAAAGGCAGCATGAGGACTACCCATATTACAATAGAGTGGAGATGATGCATCACAAATGGCATGAAGGCCACGCTCTTTAGGAAGATATAGCTCAGAAGATCTACTTATAAGATAGAATAAAATCTTGTTGTTTGAATTTAGTGTACTTTCATTCCTTTGAATTTTCCTTTCTTGTCCATCTGTAAATTCTCTCACCCAAAAATAGGTATTTTGTGTGTATTTTATAATTATTGTATTTATTTTAGATTATTTTAAAATCAATTAAAATTTAATTATTTTATTATGACACTTCACTGTAGTTTGAATATTAGTGACATAGGACGACCCCAAAATCTACAACGCCCTTCATAGGAAGTAGCCTACACAGGAGACACAACTTGTAAGATCTTTCCGTGACTAAGAATTCGATCATTCAATATTAGTATAGCACTAGTGTAACAACCATACTTTATTGTATTTAATATTTAGATATTTATATATATATATATATATATATATATATATATATATATATATATATATATATATATATAATTTATTTATAGTTATTTTCAAATCCAACCTTCATAAAATAAGCAACCCATAACTCCACGGATGCCAAATTAGGCCACTTTCCTCTTTTGTAGGATTTAATTATTTATTTATTACAATTTTTAATCTCATATAATCAAATTAAATTATTGTCATATTAATTAATTGATTAGTTGTTGACTTTTAAATAACTAACAACATAATTAGGAAACATCCTAACAAACTAACTACCCATCCCAATCCTAATCCTACCCCTCTTCACAAACCGTGGCCTCCCCCATCCGTACGCATGTACCCCTTGGCCGAATCTCTCCCCCTCTCTTCTCTCCATATATATATATATATATATATATATATATATATATATATATATATATATATATATAAACCCCTTCTTCTTTTGAAAATCCTAATTTAAATTCTCCTCTACAAAATCCTAATTTTCTTCTTCACCCCCTTCCTCCAAGCCGCCACCATCATCACCAAGCCAACCCCCCATTCACGTGGACACCCACAACCATCTCTTCCATCCAAGAACCCTGGTAATTCTTTTCTTCTTCTTCTAGTAAGTTTCTTTAATCCTTCTCTCATTCCTTCTTCAATATCTTCTTGTTATATGTTTATATAGATTTGTATATATGTGTGGGATATTTTGTAAACTCTATTAATTTATGATTGAAGAATTCATGCAACCCACGAACCCTAATTTTGAGGTTCAACCCAAAACTTTTGTGCATACATAAAACCTCCTTCAAAACCCTCTTTAATTCTTGTTAATATATTCATGTAAATGTTATTAATAGAAAAAATATTCAGTTTTTATAAATAATTACAGATTTATTAATTTGTATTAAATTAGAGTTTTGAACATATTTTATGGGTAGTTTTGACCTAGTTTTGATGTATGCATGTTGGAGACCATTAGATCTTGTTAGGACTTGATCATAGATAGAAAACCCTAAAATTTTCTTGATGAAGTACTATTTTTCAGAAATTATATATTCTAAAATTATATTAAAATTATATTATTTGATGATTATGTTGTCACAACATCCATGTACGACTCCTTGGCATGCATACTAGCAAGTTTGGTTGCCAACCCTAATAGGATCAACTTGTAGATGGTAAAAATTCTAATTATTTTCGTATGGATAAAAGAATTAGTATTTATTATATCTATTACTGATTTTTTTCATATTTATTCAGATTTTATTTTTATTTATAAAAATTAGAATTCTAGGTGTTTTATGTAGCAAGTTGACCTAGTTTTGACAAAACTTGGCCCCGACAGTTTTAGACTTAAACCCCGACCAAAAACCTATATTTTTAGTATTTAAAATTATATTATTATGTTTTAATTCTAATTTATGAGTATTTATTCTATATTTAATTATTTGTCAAAAATTGACTGTTATTGACTAGTAGGTAACCTGTTATGACCTAGTTTTGGTTTTTATATATTATTATGTTTTAATTCTAATTTATGAGTATTTATTTTATATTTAATTATTTGCCAAAAATTGACTGTTATTGACTAGTAGGTAACCGGTTATGACCTAGTTTTGATTTTTACTTAGTTTTTGACTGATAAAAATTATAGGAGATGACCCTATCACTAAAAACCTTATTTTCTAATAAAAAATCTAGAATTAATATTTTTGATAATTAATCTTTAAAAAGGATTTTGATAATGTTAATGGTTAGTAATATTTTGGCGTGTAGTTACTTGCATGTGCAACCAACGTAGGATTAATAACTAGATAATAACTTAATTTGACTAGTAGAATAAGAGTCTAATTAGAGTAATAATTAATTGGTAGGTGTTCGAGACGTTCATGTTGATATCTCCGGACTAGATTTGTTGTGCTCGCAGCTTGGCTGGCCAAACAAGTACACGTTGCTTGTTTGTATTGTGCAGTTTATATTATATCTAGTTTTTATTTGTTTAGTTGTGTGCACGCGTCTTAGAAGTAGTTCACTTAGCTGGTATGGTAAAGATACGTGGTATCTTCTAACCGGACACTATTTCAAACACGTTTAATGTCTGAGTAAGAGAGTGCATGGACTAGCGTATCGCTTTCTAAGAATAAGGGTACGCTTAATCAAGGCTCTACCCAACTTATAAGAATGAAGTTGATCGCAAGAACTATAGTCATGATCATATTTCTAAGAATTTTTAGTAAGTCTAACTTCAAGGAGGGATTCAAGATGGTAAAAATTCTGTAACTGTTGTCACAGCCTATTAAAAAAAATCTATGTACTACCATGGCGTTAATGAGTCAATAACTCTATAAAGGAAGTTTTACCAGTTCTCCTTGCTTCTAATTAGGTCATGAGTCTATAAGACAATAGGAAATATTATAGCCAAATATAACTAGGGTGAGATGGTACCGAGAAGTTGTTCATTGCATATCATGGATGCCGATGAATGGTTCAGCAATAAGTGTCAAAAGGTGATATAACTCATCAAGGTATTTTACATTGTGTAAAGAGTACAAGGGGTTCAATTTTAATGCAACACATGTGTCACGAATTTAGGTTGGCATGAATGGGATACAGGTATATCAGGGGTTGGAATATTTGGGCTGCCTATGTATAATTTAATTCAATTACAACGGAGTTGGATATAGGATTTAGAAGGAGATATGCCACGAATGTTGGGGGGTCTATATGGAGCATGGGCGTGTATATTTGGAAGTAACAGTTGTGTCATCAGTGAGTAAGTTCCAGTTAGGCTCATGAATGTCAAGGTGGCCGGAAGAATTGAGTCGGTGTTGAGTATTAAAATTGATCGTAACAGAAAAAGGATATCTATGTGTCAATTGCGTCGCGAATGTCGTGCGACTAAAATAAAATATGGGAATGCCAGTTTGTGTGTGATAGTCTTATCATCGGTGTAGAGTGACTAGTCTAGGTCATAAGGATTGAAGTTGTTGAAAAGGAAATGATAGTGTTGTGCTCCAAATATCCGAGCCACAACAAAGGGCATCAAGGATACATAAATTAAATAGGTAATTTAATCCGTTTGAGATTAACCTAATTAACACCAAAATAAACTCAAATTTACCCTGAATTTCTAGAAATAACCCTACACTAAAATCAGGGGCTACGATCTACCCAACTTAAAAATTAAATTGGTATCCAAAACTAAGGTCATGGTCCTACTAACAAGATTTCTAGAAGGGCCTATTTTCTATCTATTTTCTAAATAAGGTTACAAGAATTCTTGGATTTACTGTCCGTAATCAAGGATTTTCTAAAGGAACCTAGAAACTATCAGTGTGCTATTGATCAACAACTTTATAAGAGAAATTACTATCTATCCATTACTGCTCTTGTATAGGTCAAGCTTCTACAAGGCAGAAGAAATGACTGAGTCAGATCTAACTATGACAAGGTGGTAGAGAGGCTTCGATCATTGATTGACATTGATGACGAAGAGACCAAAATTTAGGCTACGACAAGAAAATTTTATGATAAGTCTACATGGTTGAATAAGGCACGATTAGGCAGATATTTAGAGAATCGAGTCATGGTGACTAGATCAAGGGGATTATAGTAGAAAAGAACTGATACCTATGGTGATATGGATATTAACACAATGAGTGGTACCAACTAAGGGATTAATTTTGTAATTAAGAGGAATGAACCAATATCTTAGTAAGAGTAAGGGTATCCTACCTTCAGTTTAGTAGATCCCCTATAATCTATGATCATCATTGAGTCATACTTGTGTCTCCATAAGTCACCGACCGTGCCATCTCATCCAATTATCTATATATTTTCCCATCTTAAGTTAATCCCTCCCTCCATCATAGATCAATTGTCATAGATCTTTACGAATTAAAACCTATTGAATGATTAGAACATTTTTCTTGATCATACCTCGAATATAGAGACTATCATACCACCTTCCCTTATAAAATCATGATATTATTAAGAGTCTCTATTTACTTTCATATCTTGTTTCTCCGAAACCTAAACGCTCGCTATTTGTGCGATGACTAAAAATTTTCTTCATCTTTTAGATCGTGCCATATTGCCCTTCTAATGGTAGGCCTAGTGATTTCTTTTAAGTTAGAATATATAGTTTGGTAGGATTGTAGTTTGTTAATCTTCAATTTTAAATTTTTGTGCTTAGTAGTTAGAACTTGATAGTTTGAATTATTCATTTAGATTATGACTTTATGATTACCCTTTAGATTCAAATCAAGTAATTTGTTCCACATATCTCAATACAGGTTATATCCTCTTTCACTTGAGAGCCAGTAACTTCTCGATTCTTAATAATAATACTTTTGTTCTATAAGCACTATGATTAAGACTTAAGATGACCATTACATATATAATGCAATAGGATACTCTAATAAGTACCAAGGTCTTTTCCTCGTATACCCCAACAAGAGTTTCTACTTTATTTACAAGAACAAGGTTATTTTGTATAATCCCCTTTAGGCAGTTACATTATTAGTTGATTCTCGTAAGTTGAGTAGCATGTCTCATAACCTAGTATCCCATAGTCCTTTTGACCCATTAATGAAGTGTAATAGAACGCCACCTGACTATATGCTAGCATAAGAACATAGTGTCTATCAAGATTGTAGAGCTTTAGAGGCCCATACCCCCATTTGGTCGACCAGAGACTTAGACAAAAAGTTAGCAGGAACTATAGAGGCACAACCACCGGACGATTCTTAGATTCTTCATGAACTTGAACTATTCATCATAATCTCACATACTTATATTTTTGGACTATCTTGACTCATGCTGCTATTATAGCCTAGTTTTGCAAGCTTATTCCTTATCAAGCTTGTTCATGACATATGTATTATTGAGGGCCCACACTAATACATTGTCTAAACTAGAATCAGCGTATTATGGTCTGTACAACCTTAGTGCACTTGGTTCACTCTTCGCATGACTACTTTACGTGGATTGAGATATAGTTGACTTAGCTTGTTAGACGAATATACTTGCCCTCTAGATAGATCAGTACATATCGTGTCGGTTATGTAACTGTACTGATACGAGCATACGAAAAGAAATAGACCAAGATAGGATCTTAATCCACAATCGATTTAACAAAATTTCTCTTTGAATTCGATTATCTTCCTTGGCCTTCGCAATTGAACTCGTTCGTTCCCTTTGACATCACTATCTTTGTTTTTCGTCTTCCCCTATTTCAGAAAGGTGAACGCTCGTGCTTGATATAAGTTTGACACACAGATAGTACTAGGTATTGCTACTACCATATTTTCTAGGAAAGGATATTTTTACTATTTTATAATTAATTAAATATTGTGCATGTTGAAAATTTATTTATTGTATTATTTATTGTTAGATGTAGTTTATTATTTTGGAGTTGTGTTAGTAGTTCTAACTAGTTCCGATTAGACCAATGGACCAACATTTATTTTTAGTTAGAACTGAGCCCAATAATAAGCCCAATCATTAGGAGGATTAATTAAGTTAAACCAATTAGACTAGAACCTTCCCTCCTTAATTATTTTTTTCATGAGAGGCCCCAAGGGGTATTCTAGACATTTCATAGTAGCTTGAGTAAGGGGGAAGGGGCCGGCCTATTATTCAAATGGAGGAAAAGTTTCTCTCTCTTCATTTTTTATTTCAAATCTAGATCTAGAATTTTCTCTTCAAATTTTTTTTATTCCCACATCAAATTCTACCCAAATTTTTTTATAATTCTTTCCCAAATCATCATTGGAGGCCATTAAAACAACGAAGAAGCAAGGATCTACAAGGAGGAAGCAAGGATCTACAAGTTGGAAGCTCTTTCACTCAATTTGGAGATTTTATTGGAAATCCATCTCTCAATAGGTACAATTCAATTTTTTTTCTAATTAGACTCTAAATCTGTGTTTTAATCATTAGAAACCACCCCATATGCTAAGGCAACCCAAAAAAATTGGAATTAGGTTCATATGAGGCATATGGAGAAAGTTATGTAGGATTTTATGTCAATTTTAGGAAAATTCCGAGATTGACACAACTTGTGTTTGTCAATAGGTCAATTAGACCAAATTGGCATGTGTTTGATTGTGTGTGGCTAGTGTTGTGTCCACAATTGGATATGTGTAGGCTGTATCCCAACAATTTGGAGATACGGGTTGATTTGGATGTTTTCCTCCGACACGGGGGTTTGAGCATGTCATATTTTGACATAGATACGTAGATGAGTAGTTAGCTTTTCGTATTGTTCATAATTATGATTTTAGACTTGCTCGTGTCCGTTGGGATACAATTGGTTGTGTGGTGGAGCCGTATCGTAAGTGTATCATCGATCTAGTGTGATACAGGTGCGATGCACTTCACGTGTTTATTCTTTGCAATTTAGTTCAATTATAGATATTATAAATAATGTAATTATAATTATTATGTGAGCTATATGTATATGTATATGTATATGTATATTTATATGTTTGATTTATAATTCTTGTTGATGTGTTGGTGATCATGGGAGAGTAGAAGTTCATGTACTTCTCTAATATGGTAATATATATATATATATATATATATATATATATATATATATATGTGTGTGTGTGTGTGTGTGTGTGTGTGTGTGTGTGTGTGATGTGTATTTAAATGTGTGAGCTTAAGGGAAGAAGAAACCATGGAAAATAATGATTTAAACAATAGAAGACAGTGAGAAAAGCAATAGAAAGCAGTGGAAGAAGAGCAGTGAGAAGCTGAGAGAAGTAGCTGAAAAGCAGCAGAAGCAGAAGCAGCAGCGGTAAGCAGCAGAAGTAGAAGCGGTAAGTAACAAAAGCAAAAGCAGAAAGCAGCGGCATCAGCAGTTTTGATAAGCTGCAGCTTATCGAAAAGCAGTAAGTTAGTATATATATATATATATATATATATATATATATATATATATATATATATATATATATATATATATATAAGCTAGTTAATTTATTTGATAAGCTAGTAAGCTAGTATATATATATATATATATAATATATATATATATATATATATATATATATATATATATATATATATATATATAAGATTATTAGTTTATATTAATAAGCTAGTGGTTATGTATATATTGTAAATAAGTTGGTATATAATATATATGAGATTTATATATACATAAGTACTAGTTAATATTAGTTAGCATTATTTCTAGATTACCTTGGGATACACTCAGGTAATGAGAGTGAGATATCTTGGGTACGGATATTAAATATCAAGTGGTATGTTAGTATATAGTTTAGAATATTATTGTTATAAGTTTTAATACATATTAATGTATAGTGAGGTATATGGATAGTAGTTATAAATTAGATATTGAATTACATTGAGATACCAAGGTAAATGTCAAGGTATTGGATTTTACTTAAGATATTTAGTTTGCACATCAAGATGGGAGTGTAGGTGGTGTGATACCGCTTTTGATTCAAAGCCAAGGTATCGACTTAGCATTAGTTTAGTTAGGAGTTTTATATATTTTGTCTTGTATATACGTATTATAATATTTTTATATCTAATAAATACGTATCTTATGATACAGTATTTTGTTGGTTTTCTAGTATCCTAGTATAGCTAGTATGGCCTAGTTATATAGTATATGGACCCAATATTCTAGAGATGGACTCATACAACCTATAAATAGCTAGTTTGATCAAGTTTGACTAGTTTAACCTAGAGTTGACATAGTTTGACTGTTTTGACTTAGAAATGGCTTTTATGGCCTAAAAGTTGACTAGTTTAACTTATTTTTATTCCAAAACCTTGTATTGATATAATATTCCATATTTAGGTCTTTGAGGTACCGTACCGGACATCTTTGATACTATTCACCGGATTTCAGGAAAGTACATTTTTTGATAGTTTCTCATTTATGATATCATCTATGTCTCTTATATTTATTGTAGATATCATTGATTTCTTAACACCATGGTTACACGGATTGGTATATCCGGATCTCGTCATGAGATATTATTTTTTGGTATTTACGGTATATTTTGTGCAAGCCTTATTTTTTTGTTCTTCTTGTACAAATACATACATTGGTTCATGAGAAGAGTAGCGCCCTTTTTGTGGAAACACGTGTCATAACGTACCATGGATGGATCTACTATACCAGTCGGGGGCGGGGAGTATGTAGTGTAGATATGTGATCATACCCTCCTTGTGCATGTCTTGTTTCTTGAATAGTGTTAATCATATACCGCATGTATGATTAACTAGGCCATAATCCTTGTGCAAGTTCCTAAGCCGATCACATGTTAAAGTTGGTACTCACTCACTTAGTAGTAGTATTTCTTTGTCATTCCTATGGTGCTATTGTATTGATTTCCAGTATTCCTTTATTGCATATCTCTTGTACCTTTATATTTCATCTTGTATATTTGCTCTATTTACTGTTACGTAGTTTATATCATTTATTAGAACTGCTGTTAGAGATGTACTTTGCTCTTTTCCTGACTGAATATATTTTTCCCAGATTAGGTATCCCACTCACTATGGGCCTCATGATGTTTTAGGCTTGGAGCTAGAGACGTTGGTTCAGGAGGGTCTCATCCCGACTGAGACAGATGGCCCAGGACTTGTAGCACAATAGTTAGCTCTTTTTTACTGAATTTGTCTCCAGCTCAGCTATTAGTATTTCTTTGATCCATTGGATATTATTTATCTTGTGAGTTGTATTTGTGACTCTTCTGTTCTTTTATTATATTTGTGTGATTGTTCCATCTTATAGATCTATGATCGAGTATTCATATTCATATTACATTGGTGGCATTATTATATCTTGTTTGTTAGATAGATAGTTTGTCCAAACAGCGTTCTACCGTCAATACTGCGGCGTAGGCTGGACGTTGTTCACTACTCGTGCCCCTACATCGGGTGTAGGTCGTGACACATTTTTAATGGTGGTCCATACAGGTCTTCGAGGTCATAATTAGTACGATTCGTAGTGGTGCTCTTATTTGAGTACTATTACGAGCCTGTTTTAGGATATTGGCTATAGGCTGAGAATACTCAATCACATCTAGGAAAAACTCAATTGATTTATTTCAACTTTTCTTCCTTGATATTGATATTTGATCTTCAATTGTTCTTCTTGATTCTATTCCAGCTTTAGCTTTGTTTGATACTGGTGCTTCCCATAGTTTTGTATCTATTTCTTTTGCTCTGAAGCATCATTTGGTAGCTGAGTCTTTGTTTAGGACTTGCAAGATTATGACTGGGGGAAGCATTATCCTACTTAGTGATATTTGCAAGGATCGGAAAGTTAATCTGGGAGGCCGGGAGTTAAGTGCTTGTCTACTTGTAATGCCACTTTCGAGCTACGATATTGTACTCGGGATGGATTGGTTGAGTAGACACCATGCTAGTATAGATTGTAGAGGAGGTAGAATTTTGTTTAGCCTGCCAGGAGAGCCAAAGTTTGAGTTTACTAGAGGAGCTACAGAGCAGACAGAAGGCATTATCTGTGGAGCTATGGTGGAAGACAAGGAGTTGCCGCATCTTTTGATAGCAGAGTTCTTGGATGTGTTTTCTAAGAAATTGCCACGATTGTCGCCAGAGATGTTGAATTCTTTATAGACTTGGTGCCAGGTGCAGAACCAATTTTATAGCATGTCTATAGAGTGAACAACAGCGAGCTGGTCGAGCTGAAGAAGCAAGTGGATGAGTTGCAGGATAAAGGGTTTATCAGATCCAGTTTTTTATCGTGGGGAGCCCCGATATTGTTTGTACCGAAGAAGGATGGATCGGCGCACATGTGCATCGATTATAGGGCATTGAATAATCTCACTATCAAGAATAAATACCCGTTGCCACGGATTGATGACCTATTTAATCAGTTGAGTGGCGCCAAGATATTTTCTAAGATAGACTTGAGATCAGGCTACCACCAGGTGAAAGTGAAGCCAGATGACATTCTGAAGACTGCTTTTAGGACTCGGTATGTCCAGTATGAGTTTATGGTGATGCCGTTTGGGTTGACTAATGTCCCAGCGGTATTTATGAATTTGATGAACAAGGTGTTCCACCAGTACCTTGACAAGTTCGTAGTGGTTTTCATCAATGGCATACTCATATACTGGAAGACACCGGAGGAGCACGAGGAGCATTTGTTGATTGTGTTGGATGTATTGAGGAATGAGAAGCTGTATGGGAAGCTGTCCAAGTGTAAGTTCTTTCTGCACAAGGTAGAGTTCTTAGGACATGTTGTGACTGGTGATAAAATTTTAATGGATCCGAAGAAGATCGCAGTAGTGGAATCTTGGAAGACCCCAAGTTCTGTGGCAGAGATCAGAAGTTTCTTGGGTTTGGCAGGCTACTACAGGAAGTTTGTGTAAGATTTTTCGCGGATTGTCGACCCGATGACTAGAATCACCAGAAAGGATGCAGAGTTTGTTTGGATAAAGAAATGTCAGGTTGCTTTTGAGGAATTGAAGAAGAGGTTGACGTCTGCTCCTATTTTGATGTTGCCATCAGGGTCTAGAGGTTTCACTATTTATAGTGATGCATCGAGGAAAGGTATGGGTTGTGTTCTTCAGCAGAATGGGAAAGTGATTGCCTATGCATCCAGGCAATTGCGTCATTATGAGAAAAACTATCCTCCCTACGATTTGGAGTTGGTAGTGGTCATCTTTGCCTTAAAGTTGTGGAAACACTATTTGTACGGAGAGCGCGTGGAGATCTTCACAAACCATAAGAGCTTGAAGTATGTTTTCACTCAGAAGGAGTTGAATATGAGGCAGTGTCGATGGCTAAAACTGATGAAGGATTTTTACATATCTTTGTAGTATCATCCTGGGAAAACCAATGTAGTTGCCGATGCCTTGAGCAGGTATCCGTTAGCTATGTTGTTGACACATGATCGGTATTTATTGGAGGACTTGGAGAGCTTGGACATTGAGGTGATAGTTTCTATTTTTTTATGCAGTTGTTGGGGTTGCAGATACACTCAAAGTTGATGGACATGATCAAAGCAGCCTAATATGAGGATGTATCTCTGAGGAGCATCAGTGCTCAAGTGAGAGCAGGATTGGAGGATGATTTCACCATTGCTGAGGATGGTTCTTTGCGGTATGGTGTTAGATTTTGTGTACCTAGTGGGGAGCTGCGTGAGGAGGTATTGCAGGAACCGCATCGCTCGCAGTATTTCATGCATCTAGGTGCCAACAAGATGTATCGGGATATGTGAGAGAGTGTGTGGTGGTATGACATGAAGAGGAAGGTGGCACAGTTTGTATCCAGATGCTTAGTGTGCCAGCAGGTGAAAGCCGAGAGGAAGAGGCCAGGTGGTTTACTTCAGCCATTACCCATTCCAGAGTTGTGTCCGGACTTCCACGATCTCCAGGAGGGAAAGACGCGATTTTGGTTATCGTTAACAGGTTGACCAATTCGATCCACTTTTTGCCTTTTAATGTGGGTTTGTCTACGAAGAAGCTGGTAGAGATGTATGTGAGGTAGATCGTCAGGATACATAGGGTTCCCGTCAACATAGTCTCAGATTGAGATTGTCGTTTTACTTATCATTTCTGGAGTTTGCAGGCGAGTTTGGGAACCTAACTCAAGTTCAGTACTGTATATCACCCCCAGAAAGATGGACAGTCAGAGAGGACCATTCAAACTCTCGAGGATATGCTTCGCAACTTTATACTAGATTTTAGGAGATCTTGGGAAGACCATCTCCATTTCGTAGAGTTTGCGTACAACAACAGCTACCAGGCTAGTATAGAGATGTCACCATTTGAGGCTTTATACGGTCGAAGATGTCGTACTCCCTTGTCATGGGACGATGTTGGAGAGAGAGTTTTGCTATGGCTAGAGAAGGTTGTGGATGCAGCGGAGAAGGTTAAGCTGATTAGAGAAAGACTTCGAGGGTCGCAGGACAGACAGCGACATTGGACCGATAGCCACCAGAGACCTTTGGAGTTTGAGGTATAGTTTAAGACTATCTTCATCATCTGAATACCAGAATACAATACTTTAAAAAGGAAACTGAAAATGAAAAAACTGAAGAGATTACAATACAATACTTTAAAAAAGGAAACTGATTTTTGAATCCTTATAAAGATCCAAGAGTTCAATTTTACAAAAACGAATGAAGGATCTTTATAAGGATTCAAAAATCAGTTTCCTTTTTAAAGTATTGTATTCTGGTATTCCGATGGCTAGAACTGATGAAGGATTTTTACATATCTTTGTAGTATCATCCTGGGAAAACTAATGTAGTTGCCGATGCCTTGAGCAGGTATCCGTTAGCTATGTTGTTGACACATGATCGGTATTTATTGGAGGACTTGGAGAGCTTGGACATTGAGGTGATAGTTTCTATTTTTTTATGCAGTTGTTGGGGTTGCAGATACACTCAAAGTTGATGGACATGATCAAAGCAGCCCAATATGAGGATGTATCTCTGAGGAGCATCAGTTCTCAAGTGAGAGCAGGATTGGAGGATGATTTCACCATTGCTGAGGATGGTTCTTTGCGGTATGGTGTTAGATTTTGTGTACCTAGTGGGGAGCTGCGTGAGGAGGTATTGCAGGAAGCGCATCGCTCGCAGTATTTCATGCATCTAGGTGCCAACAAGATGTATCGGGATATGTGAGAGAGTGTGTGGTGGTATGGCATGAAGAGGAAGGTGGCACAGTTTGTATCCAGGTGCTTAGTGTGCCAGCAGGTAAAAGCCGAGAGGAAGAGGCCAGGTGGTTTACTTCAGCCATTACCCATTCCAGAGTGGAAGTGGAAGCACATTACTATGGATTTTGTGTCCGGACTTCCACGATCTCCAGGAGGGAAAGACGCGATTTGGGTTATCGTTAACAGGTTGACCAATTCGGTCCACTTTTTGCCTTTTAATGTGGGTTTGTCTACGAAGAAGCTGGTAGAGATGTATGTGAGGTAGATCGTCAGGATACATAGGGTTCCCGTCAGCATAGTCTCAGATTGAGATTGTCGTTTTACTTCTCATTTCTGGAGTTTGCAGGCGAGTTTGGGAACCCAACTCAAGTTCAGTACTGTATATCACCCCCAGAAAGATGGACAGTCAGAGAGAACCATTCAAACTCTCGAGGATATGCTTCGCACCTGTATACTAGATTTTGGGAGATCTTGGGAAGACCATCTCCATTTCGTAGAGTTTGCGTACAACAACAGCTACCAGGCTAGTATAGAGATGTCACCATTTGAGGCTTTGTACGGTCGGAGATGTCGTACTCCCTTGTCATGGGACGATGTTGGAGAGAGAGTTTTGCTATGGCTAGAGAAGGTTGTGGATGCAGCGGAGAAGGTTAAGCTGATTAGAGAAAGACTTCGAGGGTCGCAGGACAGACAGCGACATTGGACCGATAGCCACCAGAGACCTTTGGAGTTTGAGGTATAGTTTAGATTTTTGTTTTGTGCTTGATATTGGTTGTATTTTATAGATTAAGTTCTTAAGGTTGTGTTTTGTTCTAGGTTGGTGGTCTGGTGTTTCTGAGGAGTTCTCCAATACGAGGCACGATTTATTTCGGTGGAGACGGGAAGCTTAGTCCGCGATTCATCGGACCTTTCAGTATTCTCGATAGGTTCGGTGTAGTTGCTTACAGACTAGACTTGCCACCTGCATTGGAGGGAGTGCACAACGTGTTTTATGTATCATACTTAAGACGGTACGTAGCGGATACTAGTCACGTGTTGGATCACTCGAAGATTGAGGTGGGCCCTACTCTTAGTTATCCAGAGCAGCCAGTTAAGATTCTGGATCAGAGAGAGAAGGTGCTGAGGAACCAGACTATTCTCTTGGTATGCGTCGCATGGAGGCATCACTCTCCGAGGGAGTCTACCTCGGAGAGGAAGGATGAAATGCGAGAGCATTACCCATATTTGTTTGTGTCTTGAGGTATGTTCTTTCCTGATTCTATTATGTTTTATTCAGGGGGTAGTTTCGTCTTTGAATTTCGAGAACGAAATTATTTTTAGGGGGGTAGACTTGTCACTACCACATTTTCTAGAAAAAAGATATTTTGCTCATTTCATACTTAATTAAATATTGTGCATGTTAAAATTTTATTTATTGTTAGATGTTAGTTTATTATTTTGGACTTGTGTTAGTAGACCTAACTAGTTTAGATTAGACCCATAGACCAACATTTATTTCTAGTTAGAATTGAGCCCAATAATAAGCCCAATAATTAGGAGGATGATTAATTAAGTTAAACCAATTAAACAAGAACCTTCCCTCCTTAATTATTTTTTTCATGAGAGGCCCCAAGGGGTATTCTAGACATTTCATAGTAGCTTGAGAAAGGGGGAAGGGGACGGCCTATTATTCAAATGGAGGAAAAGTTTCTCTCTCTTCATTTTTATTTCAAATCTAGATCTAGAATTTCCTCTTCCAAATTTTTTTATTCCCACATCAAATTCCACCCAAATTTCTTCCTAATTTTTTCCCAGATCATCATTGGATGCCATTAGAAGGAGGAAGCAATGATCTATAAGTAGGAAGCAAGGATCTGTAAGGAGGAGCAAGGATCTACAAGTTGGAAGCTTTTTTCATTCAATTTAGAGATTTTATTAGGAATCCATCTTCCAATAGGTACAATTCCATTTTTTCCCCTCTAATTAGACTCTAAATTTGTGTTTTAATTATTAGGAACTACCCCATATGCTAAGGCTACCCATAGGAATTGGAATTAGGTTCATAGGAGGCCTATGGAGAAAGTTATGTGGTATTTTATGTCAATTTTGGGAAAATTTTGAGATTGACACAACTTGTGTTTGTCGATAGGTCAATTAGACCAAATTGACATGTGTTTGATTGTGTGTGGCTAGTGTCGTGTCCATAATTGGATACGTGTAGTCTGTATCCCGATAATTTGGAGATACGGGTTGATTTAGGGGTTTTCCTCCGACATGGGGGTTTGAGCATGTCATATTTTGACACGGACACGTAGATGAGTAAGAACACATCATAAATCTTCTCGCACCTTGTATCAAGTAAAACTCGTATAAATGTTTTGTAGCCAGCTTTCCAGTACATGCCAAAAGGAACTGTGTCATCATTCTGCAATGAAGATATACTTTTCTGATTGTCTTCATCTTAGAAATCAGCTCCTCACAAGCCTTAAGAAGTTCCCGACCAATCCCTTTCCTGAAATGTACAATTGACAACCAAACACGTCACAAAATGTTCTGCAGTATTCAAAGAATTGAATATAAGAATGCAACATAATAGCCTATACTACTTGCCATC
This sequence comes from Iris macrosiphon, assembly GCA_036927795.1. Classification (NCBI taxonomy): domain Eukaryota; kingdom Viridiplantae; phylum Streptophyta; class Magnoliopsida; order Asparagales; family Iridaceae; genus Iris; species Iris macrosiphon. The sequence goes on from JAYESA010000002.1 coordinate 67,546,361, forward strand.
TTTTGCAATGAATAGTTGCTAGAAAAACTAGAGTTCTACCGACGACAAATTATAAATTTTATGAAAACTTTATGTTTAGTTGCACATTAACATAAAAGACGCCTGGGATAAGATAATATGGGATGTATTAACTCACTCAACCTTCCTTTAAAATAACTTCTAGAAGGAAAAGGGCCACAATAACCTTATTCTTGATTCTTTTTCTTGCCAAGAACCTTTTTCCACAGTACTATATATATATATATATATATATATATATATATATATATATATTCCTGTTCTCTTGGTACACTCACTCCCTTAAATAATATTTTCCTCTTCCGTCTTTTTCCTAAATAATTCCTCAAATTTCAAGTCAATCTTCTGCTGATAAAACTCGCTCCAACTCCTCAAAACTTACAAAATTGTTTACCTTTCCTCATTTTCTATTTCACATTAACGCATGTACTCCTTGAGTTTGTCCTGTCTCATAGAACACTAATCGCATGCCAACCCAAATGTGGAATGTTGATTGTGTTATTAACGAAGCACATAAGACAAGATTTAACATGATTTGGAGATTTTCTCCTACGTCCACAGCTGCACACAAGTTACTTTTATTATTTCGAGTGTGTTACAATTACAAGAGATGGAGCTCTATTTAAAGAGAGAGATTAGGCAACCACCGACTTTAGAGATTATTGAAATATCCTTACTAATATATTTATAAGAAAAGATTTCTCGTCGTCAACCCCAGAACACCCACCTACGAGTAAGGGGGCATTACCCCCTGCAAGCTTCCACCAACTAAGTACCAAATTGTATCGGCGAATCAGGAAAGGGATTAACAGTAGGGACTCTACAATCTCTAACAGATTGGCTTCATCCTTAAGAATGAGTTCAGTATTTGCATTACTCTTGAAATCGAATTGCAACTACTTAATAGATAGAGAAACAAAGAAAACCAATTTCAAAATTCACAGCTTCGAGCAGTGTAAAGAACAAAGAAGAGGTTTACAATGGTCTGTCAACAGTAAACAAGCCCTAGGTTTCAAAAACGATCGCAATAGTTTAAAATAACATAGGTTCATGGGGCCCTAATAATCATTCCTTAATAGAAAACTAAAACCTAACCAGCTAGAAAGCAATAAACCTACTAAAGTAAAAGTGTGAAAGAAATTAAATATGCATCCCATAATAGTTTTAGAAGTTAAACCAAAGTTTGCAATATTGGTTGATAATGATACGTATCGGCCATATCGTATCGTTTTTCGGCTTGTCCGATTTGATACTGACTGCTACCCGAAACCGGCCGATACCAATATTGGGACTCACTTTCTTGGTCAATTCAGCAAAGATCAATTACAACGAAAGGAAAAAAATATGGGAAAAATGGGAAACACGGTGTAGAAACTATGAGTATGTATTGAAGATCGCCTCATCATAGGTCAACGAATCTGCTTCCACATAATAAGTTACGAAGTCATCTCCGAAGTCCTTCTGCCTCCTCACTCGCTTAGTCGTCAGCTATGCGAGTTCTGATTCGAACGTTGTCTCTTCAACGCATCTCCGAAGTCCTTCTGCCTCCTCACTCGCTTAGTCGTCAACTATGCGAGTTCTGATTCGAACGTTCTCTCTTCAACGACAACTTCTCCTTGGACTACCTTTTGATTTGAAGCATCAGCCTCCTTTGCCCCCATATTATTCTCCGGAATGCCCGCGAAAACAATGTTCTTGTGCCTTACAAATTTGTAAAAGAATTTTGCATCATAAGATTCGATGATATGATATGATTTAATAATAAGAAACCTCCGAGCATCATTCTTCTCAGCATAACCCAAGAAGATAGTCTTCGTAGTCCTTATTTTCAGCTTCTGAATCTTAAAGTCTGGAAGCTTCACATACGCCAAACACCCCCCACACTCGAAAGACATTCAATTTGGGTCTGACCTTGAACCAGAGTTCGTGAGAAGTAACTTCGAAAGTTGCGTACGGTATTCTGTTTAGAATAAAAGTAGCCGTAATCACAGCTTCTCCCCAGAAGCAGTTTGGAAGATCCGCAGTTAACATCATAGAGTTCATCATCTCTGTCAACGTCCTGTTCTTTCTTTCTACAACTCCATTTGATTGAGGAGAATATGGATCATTTGTCTCATTGACAATTTTACCTTCTTTGCAGAACGATGCAAATTCAAGAGACATATACTCTCCGCCTCGATCATTTCTTAGTCTCTTGAGTTGTCAAGTTTGCCGCTAGGTTTTCAGCCTTGAAGTCCTTGAACTTCTTGAACGCTTCATCCTTCGACTTGAGAAGATAGACGAACGCGTACTTAGAGTTCTGATTGCAGAATGATCGACATAGTCATTTCAACTATGCGAGTTCTGATTCGAACGTTGTCTCTTCAACGCATCTCCGAAATCCTTCTGCCTCCTCACTCGCTTAGTCGTCAACTATGCGAGTTCTGATTCGAACGTTCTCTCTTCAACGACAACTTCTCCTTGGACTACATTTTGATTTGAAGCATCAGCCTCCTTTGCACCCATATTATTCTCCAGAATGCCCGCGAAAACAATGTTCTTGTGCTTTACAAATTTGTAAAAGAATTTTGCATCATAAGATTCGATGATATGATATGATTTAATAATAAGAAACCTCCGAGCATCATTCTTCTCAGCATAACCCAAGAAGATAGTCTTCGTAGTCCTTATTTTCAGCTTCTGAATCTTAAAGTCTGGAAGCTTCACATACGCCAAACACCCCCCACACTCGAAAGACATTCAATTTGGGTCTGATCTTGAACCAGAGTTCGTGAGAAGTAACTTCGAAAGTTGCGTACGGTATTCTGTTTAAAATGAAAGTAGCCGTAATCACAGCTTCTCACCAGAAGCAGTTTGGAAGATCCGCAGTTAACATCATAGAGTTCATCATCTCTGTCAACGTCCTGTTCTTTCTTTCTACAACTCCATTTGATTGAGGAGAATATGGATCATTTGCCACATTGACAATTTTACCTTCTTTGCAGAACGATGCAAATTCAAGAGATATATACTCTCCGCCTCGATCATTTCTTAGTCTCTTGAGTTGTCAAGTTTGCCGCTAGGTTTTCAGCCTTGAAGTCCTTGAACTTCTTGAACGCTTCATCCTTCGCCTTGAGAAGATAGACGAACGCGTACTTAGAGTAGTCGTAGATGAACGTAATAAAATACTTCATCCCAGCTTTTGTGGAGAATTGCTTGAAGTCACAGATATCTGAGTGCACCAACTCGAGAAGATCTGTGCTTCGATTTATCCGTTTGAACGATTTTCTGGTGATCTTTGTTTGTACACAGACTTCACACTTCTCTACCTCCTTACCCCCACATTTAGAAATAAGCCATAGACTAGACATTTTGTTTATTTTTTTACAATAAACATGTCCTAGTCCATTATGCCACAACTCAAGAGGATAACCAGAAGAAAAGACTGCATTAACAATTTTAGTCGGAGTTACAAGTTGAAGTTTAAACATTCCTTTGGTACAAAAAGCTTTTCCGAAGTATATTTCTACCCATTCAGCACCCGCTCAAGACCCGTCCAGCGCCCGCTCATGCAACACGCGCATAAAACGAACGCACGTGCTAAGTGCACCAACAAAACGCTACTTTGCGCCCTTGAGTCCGAGTCACTAAGTCCCTCTGGGGCTTAACTCCTATGGAATAATATCCAAGAGCATGACAAAAAGAATAAATGCTTTCATGAGTTAATCATTTTTTCTCCTAGAAAAATATCCCCACATGGCACTCATGTGCCCCACCACACCCCATGTGCACACCTCGACTTATACAAAGTATTATATTAAGATACACAGTTGGTGGTGTAGCCAACGTGAGACTATCTTTACTAGTCCAAAGACAAAAACACCAATAGTAGCTATAGCACAATGATTGAGCAATTAATTTTGCCAGCATGCTAATAGCTTTCATCAGGTCTGACCTATGATTTGTGTAGTAGTGTTACACAGTGTAGAGGAAGATGGATATGGAAGCGTGGAGAGGATGGGAGAAATTGATTACGATTTATGGAACCACCACCTGAGTGAAAGTTTTTGAAATACAAAGAAAATATGGTTTCAAACCACACTCATTCCAGTGTTGTTTCTGTCAATATATATAGAATGCATGAGTACAATAGTTCCCTGTATATTGGGATTACAAGTGATTGTTGGGATTACAAGGGATAAGGTTGTTGGTATGGAGGGATTTAAGGAGAAGAGGTTACAGGTTGTTTTGACTCCTTGTTAGCAGGAGATGGAGTTGGTAACTGAATCTGTTTATCACACCCCCGCAAGCTAATGGGGCGAGAACGGACCATAAGCTTGTTTACTAACAGTCGAAAATGTGAACTTGAGAGTCCTTTTGTGAAAACGTCTGCAACCTGGTCTATGGTGTTAATGTAGCGAACCTCGAGCTCTTTATGAACCACCTTGTCACGAACATAGTGATAATCCACCTCCAAATGCTTCATCTTGGAGTGAAAAACTGGATTGGATGCTAAGGATATGGAACTTATATTGTCACACCAAATAAGAGGCCGGGGTAAAGGAAGGTGCAGATCGCGAAACAAAGAACGTAACCAAGAGATTTCAGCTGCTGTATATGCCAATTGACGATACTCGGCCTCAGTGCTTGAGCGAGAAACCGTGCGTTGTTTCTTAGCACTCCAAGAAATAGGATTGTGGCCTAGATAAATGGTATATCCACCAGTAGAATGACGATCATCCGGGTTGCCTGCATAATCAGCATCGGAAAAAGCTTGGATGTGAAGTGAGCCAGGACGATAGAACAATCCATGGTCGTAGGTGTGCTTCAAATACCGTAAAATGCGCTTAACAGCATTCCAATGAGCCGAGGTCGGTTGATGCATGAACTGACAAACTTGGTTGACAGCATAGGATATATCTGGGCGGGTGATTGTTAAGTATTGGAGAGCACCCACCGTACTCCTATAATCAGTTGCATCACATAAAGGTTCTCCATCAAACACGCTCAACTTCTTACCAGCTTGAACTGGTGAAGACACTGGTTTGGCATCCTGAAATTTGGTACGATGAAGAAGATCTGTCGTGTATTTTGTTTGAGTTAAATATAATCCACCATCAGCCGATGTAGCCTCAATGCCCAAAAAATAGTTCAGAGGCCCCAAATCTTTCATGGAGAATAGCTTGCCGAGTTGATGAATCAAGTGCGACACATATGAAGCATTGTTTCCTGTGATTAGAATATCGTCCACGTAGATGAGCAACACAATAAGCAAGTCACCTTGATGGAAAGTGAACAAGGAATAATCAGATTTGGAGCCTTGAAATCCAAGATCCTCAAGATAATCCGAGAAGCGTTTAAACCAAGCCCGAGGGGCTTGTTTTAAACCGTATAGAGACTTGTTAAGTTTGCACACATAGTGAGGATAATTCGGATCAACAAATCCTTTTGGTTGGCACATATATACCTCATCAGACAATACTCCATGTAAGAAGGCATTTTGAACATCCAATTGACGGATAGGCCAATGGTGATGAACAGCTAAGGCAATAACAGTCCGAATGGTGGAATGCTTCACAACAGGGCTAAATGTCTCTGAATAATCAATGCCCTCTTGTTGATGAAAATCATTAGCGACAAGGCGTGCCTTATATCGTTCAAGTGAACCATCAGACCTTCTTTTGAGTTTGAAAATCCACTTATTGGGCAGGATGTTCATATTGGAGCATGGAGGAACTAAAGTCCAAGTACCATTTTGTTGTAAGGCACTGAATTCCACTCCCATAGCATGTCGCCACTCCACCTGTTTCACTGCTTGGCTAAAACAGCTTGGTTCCACTTTGTCATCAAAAACAACATGCATAGCATATTTGGGATTGGGTTTTTGTATACCGTGTTTGCTTCGTGTAACCATGGAGTGGGAGACAATGTCCTTTGCCGGGCAAGGTGCAGGTTCATGAGGGGGTGATGGTGGAGCAATTTCAGGTAGGGGTGACTGGTTTGGGGATTGGTGTGGTTCATGGTTTGGTAAGGTGGTGGTAGGCAAGGGAGCACGAAGTGGAGGAGGGGGGGCGAGGGTTTGGTGGGATGGCAATGTGTTCATGTCAAGGTGAAGAACAAAGTCGTCAAGGGACATTGTTGCCGTGACAGTACATGGGATATCTTCTTTAAATGGAAAAGAGTGTTCATCAAATACAACATGACGTGATAAATACACACGACCAGAAGTGGGATCAAGACACCGATAGCCTTGATGATTGAGAGAATAGCCCAAGAAGACACATTTTTTGGAACGAAATTGCAATTTATTGGTGTTGTAAGGACGGAGGTACGGAAAACAGGCACAACCAAACACTCGAAGGGTGTCATATACTGGACTTATGTCGAACAACTTTTCATAAGGAGTGAGATATTTCAAAACACGAGTAGGTAAGCGATTGATGAGATATAGGGCTGTATTGAAGGCATCAACCCAGTAAGTGACGGGCATATGAGCGTGGGCAAGGAGAGTTAGCCCAGTTTCAACAATGTGGCGATGTTTTCGTTCAGCCAATCCATTTTGTTCAGGATGACCGGGACAGGAAGAGTGAAAACCAATGCCATGTTGGGCTAAAAAGCTTTGAAAGGCATGTTTGGTATACTCGCCTCCGCCATCTGATTGAAATGATTTGATTTTGGATGAAAACAGATTTTCCACATGCAATTTAAATTTTACAAAAATATCAGAAACTTCATGTTTGAATTGCATAGGAAAAATCCATGAATAACGGAAAAAATCATCCACAAACAGCACATAGTATTTTGAACCTTTGATAGAGGCGATAGGAGAACACCAAACATCAGAGTGTATCAAGTCTAAAGGATGTTTAGAAACAGAATCGGACAACTGGAATGGTAATTTAGTGCTTTTACCTAATGGACATGAATGACACAATGAAACTGAGTTTGTTCCTTGTAAAGACAAACAATTATTCGACAAAAGATGCATAAGAGTATTGGAGGCTGGATGACCGAGCCTAGAATGCCAGACTTGAGCCCCAACACGAACACCAACAAAACCAAATGGATGACCCTTGGTAGAGATCTGATGGTGAATGCTTAAAGGATATAAACCATTTTTACTCTTTCCACAAAAAAGCGTCCTCCCCGACTTTAGGTCCTTTACATAGAAGCAATCAGAAAAGAACACGAAGAAACAGTTATTATCACGTGAGAATTGATGAACAGAAAGAAGATTCGCAGCAACAGTAGAGCAATGAAGGATGTTGTTCATGTTAAAGGATGAAGAATTATGAGAAAATTTGGAAGAACCAATGTGGTGAATGTTCAAACCTGCACCATTGCCCACTGCAACTTGGTCTTTGCCTTGGTATTCATCATGAACGGTGAGGTTTCGAAGATCGGACGTGATGTGGTTGGATGCGCCACTGTCAGAAATCCATGTGGAAGGATTGTTGTTGAAAGAAGTAAGCGGTGTTGTAGCCCTAGGATGGAACGATGCAGTGGCTGCCATGGCATGAAGCTTTTGAGTAGGAACACGACCTTCATACGCATGATCCATGCGGTGATAGCAATCAATGGCTGTGTGTCGTGGTCGATTGCATATCTGACACACTGGAGTATTGACATTGGAATGTGAAGACCCATGGTTAATGGTGTCAGATGTTGAAGCATGACCACGGCCTCGACCTCGCATGGAAGCTCCCCGATGATTCATAGAGCCCCTACCTCGGTTGTTCTGCCAGTTTTGCTTTGGTGCATACATTGCCGTAGGCGTGGTTTCAAGGGCAGGTGTGTTGTATGCTTTTAGCCTCATTTCAGCACCCAGAAGTAGTGCCACAAGATCATCAAATGAAATAGCCGTATCACGGGCTTGTGCTGAACTCACAGTAGCTTCATAACTCGGACCAACATTATTCATAATTATATAAATCAGATCATCATCATCTATGGGTTTGCCAGCTAAAGCCAAATTGTCAGCAAGATGAGTAACTTTGTCAACAAATTCAGTAATGGAAAGGCCTTCACCTCGAGTACTAAACAATTCATTCCTTAATTGCATTATCCGGTTATGTGATTGAGAAGCATACCTTTTCTCTAATGATTTCCAGGTTTCATGAGACGAACCGAGACGAGCAACGGTCGACAATACGGATGGAGTAAGAGAGTTATTGATCCAGCTCAGGACCGTCTGATCCTTCTGCTGCCAAGTAACATATGCCGGATCAACTTCGGTCGTAGGTTCGCCATCTGCACCTGTCTTAAACTTTGATGGACGCTTATTGATACCATCTGCAAACCCCATATAACCTTTGCTGTTTAATATGGGAGAGATCTGGGCAAGCCACAAGGGATAGTTGTTTCTGTCAAGCTTCATTAGTGTGAAGCCGGGCGTGTTGGAGACAACCATATTTGGATTGATTTCTTCCATTCCAACAAAGCTATTGACGGAGAGAACACAAGATGAAGAGCACAAAATGCAACCAGTAAGTCGTTGGACTTTATGGCTCTGATACCATGAAAGTTTTTGAAATACAAAGAAAATATGGTTTCAAACCACACTCCTTCCAGTGTTGTTTCTGTCAATATATATAGAATGCATGAGTACAATAGTTCCCTGTATATTGGGATTACAAGTGATTGTTGGGATTACAAGGGATAAGGTTGTTGGTATGGAGGGATTTAAGGAGAAGAGGTTACAGGTTGTTTTGACTCCTTGTTAGCAGGAGATGGAGTTGGTAACTGAATCTGTTTATCACTGAGATTCTCTCTGCAAACTAAATAGCTGAAAGACTTGATGATGGAAAAAACCCGAAATAAACAAATAAAGAGGTTATGGTGTGGTCATTTGTTCCTCAGAAGAATCAAAGATTGTCATCAAATTCAGAAATTTAAGTGCATCATTCCACGATCAAATTATTTCATATGCAACTTCATAAGCATTTGCTTACCATTTTTGTCAATAGAACACATCATCCAGCAATTTCGAACAGGATGAAGTAATTAGTACAACATTGGCATTGCTGGCAGTATGCTAAACAATTTTCTTTCTTACATTCCGGAAGCCTCTAGGAATCAGCCGTGGAGTTATCAGCTTGTCTGTGTTCATCATAAGCTGGGGTATCCGAATGAACTTCATATGATGGTGGCAGCTCCTTGCACATCAAGTATTTCCGCCTTTGAAAAGTGAACCAGACTAAGAAGCTGTCTGTTTTAATAATTTTGTAGCCAGCTTTCCAGTACATGCCAAAAGGAACTGTGTCATCATTCTGCAATGAAGATATACTTTTCTGATTGTCTTCATCTTAGAAATCAGCTCCTCACAAGCCTTAAGAAGTTCCCGACCAATCCCTTTCCTGAAATGTACAATTGACAACCAAACACGTCACAAAATGTTCTGCAGTATTCAAAGAATTGAATATAAGAATGCAACATAATAGCCTATACTACTTGCCATCTTTTGCAATGAATAGTTGCTAGAAAAACTAGAGTTCTACCGACGACAAATTATAAATTTTATGAAAACTTTATGTTTAGTTGCACATTAACATAAAAGACGCCTGGGATAAGATAATATGGGATGTATTAACTCACTCAACCTTCCTTTAAAATAACTTCTAGAAGGAAAAGGGCCACAATAACCTTATTCTTGATTCTTTTTCTTGCCAAGAACCTTTTTCCACAGTACTATATATATATATATATATATATATATATATATATATATATATATATATATATATATATATATATATATATTCCTGTTCTCTTGGTACACTCACTCCCTTAAATAATATTTTCCTCTTCCGTCTTTTTCCTAAATAATTCCTCAAATTTCAAGTCAATCTTCTGCTGATAAAACTCGCTCCAACTCCTCAAAACTTACAAAATTGTTTACCTTTCCTCATTTTCTATTTCACATTAACGCGTGTACTCCTTGAGTTTGTCCTGTCTCATAGAACACTAATCGCATGCCAACCCAAATGTGGAATGTTGATTGTGTTATTAACGAAGCACATAAGACAAGATTTAACATGATTTGGAGATTTTCTCCTACGTCCACAGCTGCACACAAGTTATTTTTATTATTTCGAGTGTGTTACAATTACAAGAGATGGAGCTCTATTTAAAGAGAGAGATTAGGCAACCACCGACTTTAGAGATTATTGAAATATCCTTACTAATATATTTATAAGAAAAGATTTCTCGTCGTCAACCCCAGAACACCCACCTACGAGTAAGGGGGCATTACCCCCTGCAAGCTGCCACCAACTAAGTACCAAATTGTATCGGCGAATCAGGAAAGGGATTAACAGTAGGGACTCTACAATCTCTAACAGATTGGCTTCATCCTTAAGAATGAGTTCAGTATTTGCATTACTCTTGAAATCGAATTGCAACTACTTAATAGATAGAGAAACAAAGAAAACCAATTTCAAAATTCACAGCTTCGAGCAGTGTAAAGAACAAAGAAGAGGTTTACAATGGTCTGTCAACAGTAAACAAGCCCTAGGTTTCAAAAACGATCGCAATAGTTTAAAATAACATAGGTTCATGTGGCCCTAATAATCATTCCTTAATAGAAAACTAAAACCTAACCAGCTAGAAAGCAATAAACCTACTAAAGTAAAAGTGTGAAAGAAATTAAATATGCATCCCATAATAGTTTTAGAAGTTAAACCAAAGTTTGCAATATTGGTTGATAATGATACGTATCGGCCATATCGTATCGTTTTTCGGCTTGTCCGATCTGATACTGGCTGCTACCCGAAACCGGCCGATACCAATATTGGGACTCACTTTCTTGGTCAATTCAGCAAAGATCAATTACAACGAAAGGAAAAAAATATGGGAAAAATGGGAAACACGGTGTAGAAACTATGGGTATGTATTGAAGATCGCCTCATCATAGGTCAACGAATCTGCTTCCACATAATAGGTTACGAAGTCATCTCCGAAGTCCTTCTGCCTCCTCACTCGCTTAGTCGTCAGCTATGCGAGTTCTGATTCGAACGTTGTCTCTTCAACGCATCTCCGAAGTCCTTCTGCCTCCTCACTCGCTTAGTCGTCAACTATGCGAGTTCTGATTCGAACGTTCTCTCTTCAACGACAACTTCTCCTTGGACTACATTTTGATTTGAAGCATCAGCCTCCTTTGCACCCATATTATTCTCCGGAATGCCCGCGAAAATAATGTTCTTGTGCCTTACAAATTTGTAAAAGAATTTTGCATCATAAGATTCGATGATATGATATGATTTAATAATAAGAAACCTCCGAGCATCAATCTTCTCAGCATAACCCAAGAAGATAGTCTTCGTAGTCCTTATTTTCAGCTTCTGAATCTTAAAGTCTGGAAGCTTCACATACGCCAAACACCCCCCACACTCGAAAGACATTCAATTTGGGTCTGAACTTGAACCAGAGTTTGTGAGAAGTAACTTCGAAAGTTGCGTACGGTATTCTGTTTAGAATGAAAGTAGCCATAATCACAGCTTCTCCCCAGAAGCAGTTTGGAAGATCCGCAGTTAACATCATAGAGTTCATCATCTCTGTCAACGTCCTGTTCTTTCTTTCTACAACTCCATTTGATTGAGGAGAATATGGATCATTTGTCTCATTGACAATTTTACCTTCTTTGCAGAACGATGCAAATTCAAGAGACATATACTCTCCGCCTCGATCATTTCTTAGTCTCTTAAGTTGTCAAGTTTGCCGCTAGGTTTTCAGCCTTGAAGTCCTTGAACTTCTTGAACGCTTCATCCTTCGACTTGAGAAGATAGACGAACGCGTACTTAGAGTTCTGATTGTAGAATGATCAACATAGTCATTTCAACTATGCGAGTTCTGATTCGAACGTTGTCTCTTCAACGCATCTCCGAAATCCTTCTGCCTCCTCACTCGCTTAGTCGTCAACTATGCGAGTTCTGATTCGAACGTTCTCTCTTCAACGACAACTTCTCCTTGGACTACATTTTGATTTGAAGCATCAGCCTCCTTTGCACCCATATTATTCTCCGGAATGCCCGCGAAAATAATGTTCTTGTGCTTTACAAATTTGTAAAAGAATTTTGCATCATAAGATTCGATGATATGATATGATTTAATAATAAGAAACCTCCGAGCATCATTCTTCTCAGCATAACCCAAGAAGATAGTCTTCGTAGTCCTTATTTTCAGCTTCTGAATCTTAAAGTCTGGAAGCTTCACATACGCCAAACACCCCCCACACTCGAAAGACATTCAATTTGGGTCTGACCTTGAACCAGAGTTCGTGAGAAGTAACTTCGAAAGTTGCGTACGGTATTCTGTTTAAAATAAAAGTAGCCGTAATCACAGCTTCTCCCCAGAAGCAGTTTGGAAGATCCGCAGTTAACATCATAGAGTTCATCATCTCTGTCAACGTCCTGTTCTTTCTTTCTACAACTCCATTTGATTGAGGAGAATATGGAGCATTTGTCTCATTGACAATTTTACCTTCTTTGCAGAACGATGCAAATTCAAGAGACATATACTCTCCGCCTCGATCATTTCTTAGTATCTTGAGTTGTCAAGTTTGCCGCTAGGTTTTCAGCCTTGAAGTCCTTGAACTTCTTGAACGCTTCATCCTTCGACTTGAGAAGATAGACGAACGCGTACTTAGAGTAGTCGTAGATGAACGTAATAAAATACTTCATCCCAGCTTTTGTGGAGAATTGCTTGAAGTCACAGATATCTGAGTGCACCAACTCGAGAAGATCTGTGCTTCGATTTACCCGTTTGAACGATTTTCTGGTGATCTTTGTTTGTGCACAGACTTCACAATTCTCTACCTCCTTACCCCCACATTTAGAAATAAGCCATAGACTAGACATTTTGTTTATTTTTTTACAATAAACATGTCCTAGTCCATTATGCCACAACTCAAGAGGATAACCAGAAGAAAAGACTGCATTAACAATTTTAGTCGGAGTTACAAGTTGAAGTTTAAACATTCCTTTGGTACAAAAAGCTTTTTCGAAGTATATTTCTACCCATTCAGCACCCGCTCAACAACCGTCCAGCGCCCGCTCATGCAACACGCGCATAAAACGAACGCACGTGCTAAGTGCACCAACAAAACGCCACTTTGCGCCCTTGAGTCCGAGTCACTAAGTCCCTCTGGGGCTTAACTCCTATGGAATAATATCCAAGAGCATGACAAAAAGAATAAATGCTTTCATGAGTTAATCATTTTTTCTCCTAGAAAAATATCCCCACATGGCACTCATGTGCCCCACCACACCCCATGTGCACACCTCGACTTATACAAAGTATTATATTAAGATACACAGTTGGTGGTGTAGCCAACGTGAGACTATCTTTACTAGTCCAAAGACAAAAACACCAATAGTAGCTATAGCACAATGATTGAGCAATTAATTTTGCCAGCATGCTAATAGCTTTCATCAGGTCTGACCTATGATTTGTGTAGTAGTGTTACACAGTGTAGAGGAAGATGGATATGGAAGCGTGGAGAGGATGGGAGAAATTGATTACGATTTATGGAACCACCACCTGAGATTCTCTCTGCAAACTAAATAGCTGAAAGACTTGATGATGGAAAAAACCCGAAATAAACAAATAAAGAGGTTATGGTGTGGTCATTTGTTCCTCAGAAGAATCAAAGATTGTCATCAAATTCAGAAATTTAAGTGCATCATTCCATGATCAAATTATTTCATATGCAACTTCATAAGCATTTGCTTACCATTTTTGTCAATATAACACATCATCCAGCAATTTCGAACAGGATGAAGTAATTAGTACAACATTGGCATTGCTGGCAGTATGCTAAACAATTTTCTTTCTTACATTCCGGAAGCCTCTAGGAATCAGCCGTGGAGTTATCAGCTTGTCTGTGTTCATCATAAGCTGGGGTATCCGAATGAACTTCATATGATGGTGGCAGCTCCTTGCACATCAAGTATTTCCGCCTTTGAAAAGTGAACCAGACTAAGAAGCTGTCTGTTTTAATAATTTTGTAGCCAGCTTTCCAGTACATGCCAAAAGGAACTGTGTCATCATTCTGCAATGAAGATATACTTTTCTGATTGTCTTCATCTTAGAAATCAGCTCCTCACAAGCCTTAAGAAGTTCCCGACAATCCCTTTCCTGAAATGTACAATTGACAACCAAACACGTCACAAAATGTTCTGCAGTATTCAAAGAATTGAATATAAGAATGCAACATAATAGCCTATACTACTTGCCATCTTTTGCAATGAATAGTTGCTAGAAAAACTAGAGTTCTACCGACGACAAATTATAAATTTTATGAAAACTTTATGTTTAGTTGCACATTAACATAAAAGACGCCTGGGATAAGATAATATGGGATGTATTAACTCACTCAACCTTCCTTTAAAATAACTTCTAGAAGGAAAAGGGCCACAATAACCTTATTCTTGATTCTTTTTCTTGCCAAGAACCTTTTTCCACAGTACTATATATATATATATATATATATATATATATATATATATATATATATATATATATATATATATATACTGTTCTCTTGGTACACTCACTCCCTTAAATAATATTTTCCTCTTCCGTCTTTTTCCTAAATAATTCCTCAAATTTCAAGTCAATCTTCTGCTGATAAAACTCGCTCCAACTCCTCAAAACTTACAAAATTGTTTACCTTTCCTCATTTTCTATTTCACATTAACGCGTGTACTCCTTGAGTTTGTCCTGTCTCATAGAACACTAATCGCATGCCAACCCAAATGTGGAATGTTGATTGTGTTATTAACGAAGCACATAAGACAAGATTTAACATGATTTGGAGATTTTCTCCTACGTCCACAGCTGCACACAAGTTATTTTTATTATTTCGAGTGTGTTACAATTACAAGAGATGGAGCTCTATTTAAAGAGAGAGATTAGGCAACCACCGACTTTAGAGATTATTGAAATATCCTTACTAATATATTTATAAGAAAAGATTTCTCGTCGTCAACCCCAGAACACCCACCTACGAGTAAGGGGGCATTACCCCCTGCAAGCTGCCACCAACTAAGTACCAAATTATATCGGCGAATCAGGAAAGGGATTAACAGTAGGGACTCTATAATCTCTAACAGATTGGCTTCATCCTTAAGAATGAGTTCAGTATTTGCATTACTCTTGAAATCGAATTGCAACTACTTAATAGATAGAGAAACAAAGAAAACCAATTTCAAAATTCACAGCTTCGAGCAGTGTAAAGAACAAAGAAGAGGTTTACAATGGTCTGTCAACAGTAAACAAGCCCTAGGTTTCAAAAACGATCGCAATAGTTTAAAATAACATAGGTTCATGTGGCCCTAATAATCATTCCTTAATAGAAAACTAAAACCTAACCAGCTAGAAAGCAATAAACCTACTAAAGTAAAAGTGTGAAAGAAATTAAATATGCATCCCATAATAGTTTTAGAAGTTAAACCAAAGTTTGCAATATTGGTTGATAATGATACGTATCGGCCATATCGTATCGTTTTTCGGCTTGTCCGATCTGATACTGACTGCTACCCGAAATCGGCCGATACCAATATTGGGACTCACTTTCTTGGTCAATTCAGCAAAGATCAATTACAACGAAAGGAAAAAAATATGGGAAAAATGGGAAACACGGTGTAGAAACTATGAGTATGTATTGAAGATCTACATGCTACGTGTGAAATTGAATAAGATTCCTTATCAACACACCAACACATCGTAATTATTCCAATTTCGTTTGTCGTAGTTGTATACTTATAAATTCACGGTATTCACAAAACTTAATATTATTTCATTCAAATATAACAAGAAATAACAAATAATACATTAAATTATGTCTAAATATATGAAATATATTTTAATAAGAATAATAATTATTAATTTTGAGTTCCTGAAACTCCGATATTAAACCGTTGAAACTACCGATACTAATATTCATAAGAAGGGTCCAAAATCAATTTTGATACCGATACTGCGAACCTTGAGTAAAACCGTAAATGGAATGTTCCGATACCGATACCGATACCGTGAACCTTGAGTAAAACTGGAAAAGGATACGTATGTTTGTGTAACTTACCCCTAAGGCTCCAATCATGTCAAATTGTAATCTATGTTTGAGCTGGGCACTACAGCTAACTACCTTCCTCTGTGGTAAGATCAATGTTAATACTTTCAATGTCGCCTTCAATGGCCATTTTTGAATTATGACATCATAAACATGTATCTCAAAATTATCCATCTCTTGATTGGTAGAATTTCAATTTACGGAACTTGATCTCATTCTCATTTTCGTAGATTTTTCATCTTTACGAACTAATAGAACCAGTTCAAGACAATTCTCAAGCGTTCATCCCTCTTTCTTTAACTTAGTGACACAGAACAGGATCTATAAGGCAATCTATATGGGCCGACTCACAATAAAACAAACTGAGATGTGAGGAAGTCTAATTAAAAATCAAAGATATAAATAATCTACTAAAAGATAATCCTAACATATATTCTCTCTACGAAAACCCCTCGAGAGCAGAAACTCCAGGATGAATATGTCATGTATTCCCGGATTCATTCTCATCATAATCCATCATTGACATTTTCGGAATCTACAAAAACATTAACGGAGAGGGCTCGTAATGATCTTTGAGAAGATACAAGGTGCGGCTGGGGTTTGAGCAAGTAAAAGCCCAGCCGCACCTTGTATCTTCTCAAAGATCATAAATGTTTTGTAGCCAGCTTTCCTTGGGATCGGAACGGTGGTATTGAAATGACTTTAGCTTATTTCTAAGCTATACTGGAGCCGAAGCTAGCCTACTTCAGGAATGTTTCATTCCTGAAAATCTTAGATTACAGCTCGATAAAAAAGGAAAACTTAATGATTTCATGGGACGACAAGTCCAAGTAAATCATAAAGTAAAAAATCTACATGTCCTTCCGCCTCGTGCGGTAACGGGAGGGCACCCGAACTCGTGCCACTCGATGCCCCCGAGTCACAGCCCTACGTCGGCTTGTTTGGACCGGCTGGGCACTCGGTGCGCGCGTGTGTAGGGCCTGCGGATGTGGTGGACGCGGAGGGGCGTGGGGGACTTTCGTCCCCCGGCCCCGGACCCGAACGGTTGCTAATGTGCCGCTCTCGATGACACGACCGCCGGCCCCGCCGCCGGCCCTTGCCCCGTACGAGCAGACGGGCGGAGCCGGCGTCGACGAGGACGTGCTACCTGGATGATCCTGCCGCACAAGGCTAAAGTATTTTGCATAACAAGCACATATTCAGAGTACGCAGATAAATTGAAAAACAGATTTGAAACATGGAAAAGTTCTCTTTATTGATAATGAACATCTATTACAAACTCTTGAACGAGTCAGCTAAAATGCCGCACGGGCTTACAAAAGTGTTGACTCAAAATGAGATAGCAGTCATGTACATTATATCCCTTTACTAAACTTCAAAAGATATAGACCTCCATGCTGGAGGACAGCTTTGCGACGGAGTCAGAGACGTTCATTCTGAGGTCGTAGTTTCTGATCCTGTGTGCTTGACTCCTGGATGTTACACTTTGCAGCTCTCTTGTCAGGCAAGATACCTTGCCAAATTGCTTACAGTACTTTGCATGCTTATTATATTTTTATATGTTCATTGCATGTGTGTTTTTCTTTCAGTCATAAATTATATACTATATATATGTTGACACACACTTGACACATAGTATCATAGGAGGGGAGGACAATCAGTAGGCGTATGAGCTATAACCACTCTGGTAAACTGTAGTATCTAGCACGTACTACGGTAGTATGTCGAGCTGGTCGCTACCCCCGAGGTATGTCGATTTCTGGTGTCGCGCTGGTTGCTACCCCCGAGATATGTCGATTTCTAATGTCTCTGCCGTGTGTGTGAGTTGTGAGGTTTAGATCGAGTAGCCTACTCATGCACATACGTCGAAAAGTTGTCCTCATTATGCATTCATATAGATTGTCTTGTACAACGTACTTACATATTTTCTACCTATTATGCATGTTTACTGTATTCAAATTGGCATGCTTCTATGTATCTTGTTACGTCCCTCTGAGGACCTGGTCCCTTTCCAGGTGTAGACGATCTTGACTGTCCGCAGGATTACGGGCCAGGACCTGACGCATTATTTTCAGCCGAGGAGGTCTTACCTTCTAAGCATCTTTGATTATCTCTAGCGATGGATCCTTTACTGACACTCTTATATCATCGTCTTATTTTACAAAAACGAGGAGCTTTGTCGAACCATTTTAACGGGTTGTCCGTGTAAAGGGGTTCAAGCATCCCGTGAATAGTTTTACTAAAATTATTATTAACAGAAATATTATAGGTACATATTTTATCCTGTGTAGAAATTTTGTCAATCATAGTGACAGGTAGAGTGTCTTGCTCACAGAGAGACAAGTACTGAACCAAACATTACTCCGAATATGCCCTTATCTAATTTCAATCCTTTGACAAGAGATGATTGGGTTAATTATAGAACCCAAAAGAGTTACTATAAAAATAAACAAAATAACAATAGTGATGGACTCATCCTTAATATCGACAATATTTTTCATAGAGAGATTAAAAGATATGTTGATAATTGGGGACAACATATCTTGAAATTAAATATTGTGCATGTTAAAATTTTATTTATTGTTAGATGTTAGTTTATTATTTTGGACTTGTGTTAGTAGACCTAACTAGTTTAGATTAGACCCATAGACCAACATTTATTTTAGTTAGAATTGAGCCCAATAATAAGCCCAATAATTAGGAGGATGATTAATTAAGTTAAACCAATTAAACAAGAACCTTCCCTCCTTAATTATTTTTTTCATGAGAGGCCCCAAAGGGTATTCTAGACAATTCATAGTAGCTTGAGAAAGGGGGAAGGGGCCGGCCTATTATTCAAATGGAGAAAAAGTTTCTCTCTTCATTTTTATTTCAAATCTAGATCTAGAATTTCCTCTTCCAAATTTTTTTTATTCCCACATCCAATTTCACCCAAATTTCTTCCTAATTTTTTCCCAGATCATCATTGGATGCCATTAGAAGGAGGAAGCAATGATCTACAAGTAGGAAGCAAGGATCTGTAAGGAGGAGTAAGGATCTACAAGTTGGAAGCTCTTTTCATTCAATTTAGAGATTTTATTAGGAATCCATCTTTCAATAGATATAATTCTATTTTTTTCCCTCTAATTAGACTCTAAATTTGTGTTTTAATTATTAGGAACTACCCCATATGCTAAGGCTACCCATAGGAATTGGAATTAGGTTCATAGGAGGCCTATGGAGAAAGTTATGTGGTATTTTATGTCAATTTTGAGAAAATGCTGAGATTGACACAACTTGTGTTTGTCGATAGGTCAATTAGACCAAATTGACATGTGTTTGATTGTGTATGGCTAGTGTCGTGTCCATAATTGGATACGTGTAGTCTGTATCCCGATAATTTGGAGATACGGGTTGATTTGGGGGTTTTCCTCCGACATAGGGGTTTGAGCATGTCATATTTTGACACGGACACGTAGATGAGTATTTAGCTCTTCGTATTATTCATAATTATGATTTTAGACTTGCTCGTGTCCGTTGGGATACAATTGGTTGTGTGGTGGAGCCGTATCGCAAGCGTATAATAGATCTAGTGTGAAACGGGTGCGATGCACTTCACGTGTTTGTTCTTTGCGATTTAATTCAATTATAGATATTATAAATAATATAATTATTATGTGAGCTATATGTATATTTATATGTTTGATCTATAATTCTTGTTGATGTGTTGGTGATCATAGGAGAGTAGAAGTTCATGTGCTTCTCTAATATGATAATAAATAAATAAATATAAATATATATATATATATATATATATATATATATATATATATATATATATATATATATATATATATATATATATATATATATATATATATATATATATGAGATGTGTATTTATGTGTGTGAGCTTGAGGGAAGAAGAAACAAAAAAAAATAGTGATTTAAACAATAGAAAACAGTAAAAAAAAGTAATGAAATGCAGTGGAAGAAAAGCAGTGAGAAGCTGAGAGAAGCAGCTGAAAGCAGCAGTAAGCAGAAGCAGCAGCAGCAAGCAGCGGTACCAACAGTTTTGATAAGTTGCAGCTTATCGAAAAGCAATAAATTAGTGTATATATATATATATATATATATATATATATATATATATATATATATACACACTAGCTTATTAACTTACTAGCTTATCAAATAAGCTATTGAACTATATATAGCTTATTTGATAAGCTAGTAAGTTAATAACCTAGTGTGTGTGTATATATATATATATATATATATATATATATATATATATATATATATATATATATATATATATATATATATATATATATCCTTGATTTTTTAACACGATGGTTGCACGGATTGGTATATCCGGATCTCGTCATGAGATAGTATTCCTTGGTATTTACGGTTTATCTTGTACAAGCCTTGTTTTCTTGTTCTTCTTGTTCAAATAGAGACATTGGTTCATGAGAAGAGTAGCGCCCTTATTGTGGAAACCCGTGTCATAACGTACCATGGTTGGATCTATTATACCAGTCGGGGGCGGAAAGTATGTAGTATAGATATGTGATCATACCCTCCTTGTGCATGTCTTGTTCCTTGAATAGTGTTAATCATACACCACACGTATGATTAACCAGGCCATAATTATTGTGCAAGTTCCCAAGTCGATCACATGTTAAAGCTGGTGCTCTCTCACTTAGTAGTAGTATTTCTTGTTGATTCCTATGATGCTAATTATTGATTTTCAGTATTCCTTTATTGTATATCTCTTCTACTTTTATATTATATCTTATATATTCGCTCTATTTACTGTTACATAGTTTATATCATTTATTAGAACTGTTGTTAGAGATGTACTTTTCTTATTTTCTGACTGGATATATTTTTTTCAGATGACACTAAGGAGTGGTACCCGACTCACTACGAGCCTCAGGATGTCGTAGGCTTAGAGCCAGAGACCTTGGTTCAGGAGAGTCTCATCCCGACTGAGACAGATGACCCAAGACTTATAGCGCAGTAGTTAGATCTTTTGTACTAGATTTGTCCCCAGCTCAGCTATTAGTATTTCTTTGACTCATTGGATATTATTTATCTTGTGAGTTGTATTTGTGACTCTTCTGTTCTTTTATCATATTTGTGCGATTGTTCCATCTTATAGATCCGTGATCGAGTATTCATATTAATATTACATTAGTGACATTATTATATCTTGTTTGTTTGATAGATAGTTTACTCAAACAGCGTTCTACCGCCAGTGCTGCGGCGTAGGCTGGACGTTGTTCACTACTCGTGCCTCTACATCGGGTGCGGATCATGACATGTATACCCCATAGGCCAATCACATTACTTTGTGACTATCTTTGGTAATTAAGGGCATATCACATGTGATAGATTTTCTGTTAAGATTTTGAGAATTAGTAAGCACTATTGAATGATTGAGAAAAAAATGTAGCTTTGTGATTTTAAAAATTGGTAAATTGAAAGTTGGGTAGAAGTTGCCTTGTCAACTTGAGCCGAATTTTATATAAAGGTTAAAATCTTAGATCGTGATCAAGTAAGTTAATATTGAGAGAATTTAGTCAATTAATTTTGAGGAATTTTTTTGGATAATTATAATGATGATGATTTAACTTTAAAGATAAGAATGCCTTATAGAATAAAAAATTTAATGTTGGTATTGCATAGATTCAAATTTTGAATATGGGAGGTTGAATCATCGATTTAAATTTTGAGGATAAATATAGAATTCTAAACGCAAGCATTTATGGATATAATTAAAAAATTTATGATTTGATTATTTGAATTAAAAGTTAAATTTTGATTGTTGGATCACCTATTTGAAATGTTGAGGATGAAAATTAAATTTAAAATTTGATGAGAAATTCTTAAGATGAAAATAGTAATAAAATTTGATTAGATTTGTTTATTATTTAAAATCTAGATGTGATTATGATAGTTAAAAATCGTGATTTAAAATTTGATGTGAGTTATTTAAATCTTGAAGATGTCATATAGATTTGACTTAAATTTGGACCTTGATTATTTAAATTCGAGAAAAGATTACGATAGGTAGAATTAAACCGTAGTTATTTTAATTTTGATGAGTTTGCGATGAATTTGAATAGATTTTATTATTTAAATTGTTAATAAGATAATGGTTGACTTGACTTAGATACGAATTTGGAGGATTTAACAAATCGTGCTTTAGTTTTAATTTCGAGGACGAAATTCTTATAAGTTGGGTAGATAATAAACTCCCTCACCAAAAATATGTATTTTGTGTGTATTTTATAATTATTGTATTTATTTTAGATTATTTTAAAATTAATTAAAATCTAATTATTTTATTAGAATATTTTATCGTACTTTGGACATTAGTAGCGTAGGACGACCCCAAAATCTACAACGTCCTTCATAGGAAATAGCCTACACGGGAGACACAACTTGTAGGATCTTTCCGTGACTCAAAATTCGATCATTCAATATTAGTATAACACTAGTGTAAAAAACATAGTTTATTGTATTTAATATTTAGATATTTCTATATATATAATTTATTTATAGTTATTTTCCAATCCAACCTTCATAAAGTAAGCAACCCATAATTCCTTCATGCCAAATTAGGCCACTTTTCTCTTTTGTAGAATTTAATTAATTAATTGTTATTATTTTTAATCCCATATAATCAAATTAAATCATTGTCATATTAATTAATTGATTAGTTGTTGACTTTTAAATAATTAATAACATAATTAGGAAATATCCTAACAAACTAACTACCCATCACAATCCTAATCATGCCCCTCTTCACAAATCGCAGCCTCCCCCATCCGTACGCACGCACCCCCTGGCCGAATCTCTCCCTCTCTCTTCTCTCTCTCTCTCTCTCTCTCTCTATATATATATATATATATATATATATATATATATATATAAACCCCTTCTCTCTTTTAAAAATCCTAATTTAAATTCTGCTCTACAAAATCCTAATTTTCTTCTTCACCCACTTCCTCCAAGCCGCCACCATCATCACCAAGCCGACCTCCCCCCTACACACAACCATCTCTTCCATCCAAGAACCCTAGCAATTATCTCCTTCTTCTTCTAATAAGTTTCTTTAATCCTTCTCTCATTCCTTCTTCAATATCTTCTTGTTATATTTTTATATATATTTTTATATATGTGTAGAATATTTTGTAAACTCCATTAAATTATGATTGAAGAACTCATACAACCCATGAACCTTAATTTTGAGGTTTAATCCAAAATATTTGTGCATGCATGAAACCTCCTTCAAAACCCTCTTTAATTCTTGTTAATATATTCATGTAGATGTTATTAACAAGAAAAATATTCAATTTTATAAATAATTTCAAATTTCAAATTTGTATTAAATTAGAGTTTTGAGCATATTTTATGGATAGTTTTGACCTAGTTTTGATGTATGCATGTTGGAGACCCTTAGACCTTGTTAGGACTTGATAATAGATAAAAAATACTAAAATTTTCTTGATGAAGTATTATTTTTCTAAAAATTATATATTCTAAAATTATATCAAAATCATATTATTTGATGATTATATTGTCATAACACCCATGTACCACTCCTTGACATGCATACTAGCGAGTTTGGTTGCCAACCCTAATAGGATCAACTTGTAGATGGTAAAAATCCTAATAATTTTTGTATGGATAAAAAATTAGTATTTACTATATTTATTACTGATTTTATCATTTCTATTTATAAAAATTAGAATTTTAGGTGTTTTATGTAGCAAGTTGACATAGTTCCGACAAAACTTGACCCCGACAGTTTTAGACTTAAATCCCGACCAAAAACCCATATTTTTAGTATTTAAAATTATATTGTTATGTTTTAATACTGATTTATGAGTATTTATTTCAGATTTAATTATTTGTCAAAAATTAATTTTTATTGACTAGTAGGTACTTGTTATGACCTAGTTTTGGTTTTTACTTGATTTTTGACTCCGAAAAATTATAGGAGATGAATTTATCACTAAAAATATTATTTTCTAATAAAAATCCCAGAATTAATATTTTTGATAATTAATGTCTTTAAAAAGGATTTTTTGTAATGTTAATGGTTAGTAATATTATGGCGTGTAGTTACTTGCATGTGCAACCAACATATGATTAATAACTAGATAATAACTTAATTTGACGAGGTAGAATAAGAGTCTAATTAGAGTAATAATTAATTGGTAGGTGTTCGAGACGTTCATGTGGATTGCTCCGGACCAGATTTGTTGTGCTCGCAGCTTGGCTGGTCAGGCAAGTACACCTTGCTTGTTTGTATTGTGCAGTTTACATTATGCCAAATTTTTATTTGTTTAGTTGTGTGCATGTGTCTTAGAAGTAGTTGAATTATCTGGTATGGTAAAGATATATGGTATCTTCTGACCTAACACGGTTTCAAACACGTTCACTGTCTCAGTGAGAGAGTGCATGGACTAGCGTATCGACTGATCATCGATACGAGAGTTTGAGTCTTGTGTTAGTAGTTGGTATTGGTTTAGTTTTCTAGATGTTATTTGACGTCATTGCATTATGTCTGCATCGCGTATATTGTTCGGATAGTACATCGGGAGGAAAGAATCTGCTAGTGAGCGTATGGGATTTCTGTTTCCAATGGTGTAAATGGTGTATATCATGTACCCCCGAGTTCTGCGGAACGTCTGGTGGGACTACTATTCTTCTATTTCTCTTCCCTCATGCGCCATTAGAGATGTCTCAAGTGCATATCACATAGGTGGTTTAGTTACCCTATTTATTGTTTACTGTTTTACTTTCATGCATGTCAATTTTTTGTATACTTGTTATTTCCAAGTATAGAAGATCATGACTATTTGCAGAAGCACAGATCAGGACCGGCTACTTCTTTCTCTTTCGAGGAGGTCTTCCCTAAGAGCTTCTTCATCACTAGATGATGTACTTATTTTGTTGTCTTTCTTATATTCTAGTTGGTAGTGAATTTATCTCCACTTTACTACTAGTTCTTCTCGACAATTTACTACTTGGTACATTGTCATATTGAGTTATATATTTATATTTGATTTTGTGGATGAGATTAGTATTGCCTGTGACTTGTGAAGTTTTATACCACTTGTGAATTATTATTCATAAAATAGCGTATGTATGTACATAATTTTCATATATTGGAGTTGCCATGTATATACGGCTGGAATGATTCTGTATTCCCCGTCCTACGTATTTTAGGACTGGAACGTGACATATTTTTAGTGGTGGCTCATACAGGTCGAGAGTATATTGTCTCGGTTATGTTACTATACCGAGCAAGCCTGCAAATAGGATTAGAGTATAGGATCTCATCCACATATTTGACTTCCCTCTTTATTTCTGTTACGAATTCTTGAACTCACCTACCTTTCTTGACCTTCGAAATTGTACTCGCTTAATTCCCTTGATATCGGTATCATTGTTTCCTCATCTCTTCCTATTTAATGTACTTTCCTAATAGTTCCTTGAGTATAGCCTCCTGCCAGAATATAAGAATCTTTGTTGTTAGAAGATAATTATGATGGCATACCTACTAAGAAAAATAAATTAGAATATTGGCAGCTCCCAAAAGTTTAGCATACCTAATAAACCCTACCATCCAACACCTGTAAATTGATTGACCATTATCCCTTGATATATTTAGGAATGACTTGAGAGTAGTATAGATACTACTAGGGTTAGTTAGAAATTTGACCATATTGTTTGACCCTAGTATTGAAGAACCAATAGAAATTTAAGGTTAAATATTATGACTAAACCTAACTTTCATAGTGAGATAATATAAGAGGACTATAAATTTAGATTCTTGTCTTGATATTAGCAGAGCAGTATCTTAGGAAACAAAGAGGAATGAACCAATACCTTAGTAAGAGCAAGGGTACCCTACCTTCAGCTTAGTAGATCACTTAGAATCTATGATCATCATTGAGTCATACTTGATTCTCCATGATTCATCGACCGTGACATCTCATCCAACTATCTATATACTTTTCCATCTTGAGTTAATCCCTCCCTCCATCATAAATCAATTATCATAGATCTTTACCAATTAAATTCTATTGAATAATCAGAATATTTTTCTTGATCATACCTCGAACATAGAGACTAGCATACCACTTTCCCTTAGAAAATTATGATATTATCAAGAGTCTCTCTATTTACTTTCATATCTTATTTCTCCGAAATCTTAACGCTCGCTATTTGTGCGATAACTAAAATTTTTCTTCATTTTTTAGATCGTGACACCTTACCCATCTAATGATAGGCATAGTGATTTCTTTTAAGTTAGGATATATAGTTTGGTAGGATTGTGGTTTGTTAATCTTCAATTTTAAATTTTTGTGCTTAGTAGTTAGAACTTGATAGTTTGAATTGTTCATTTAGATTATGACTTTATGATTATCCTTCAGATTCAAATCAAGTAATTTGTTCTACATATCTCAATATAGGTTATATCCTCTTTCACTTGAGAGCCAGTAACTTCTCCTTTCTTAATATTAACACTTTTGTTCTATAAGCACTATTATTAAGACTTAAGATGACCATTGCCTATATAATGTAATAGGATACCCTATTAATACCAAGATTTTTTTCTCGTATACCCCCAACAAGAGTTTCTACTTTATTTACAAGAACAAAGTTATTTTGTAGAATCCCCTTAAGGCAGTTACAATATTAGTTGATTCTTGTAAGTTGGATAACATATCTCACAACCTAGTATTCCATAGTCATTTTGACCCATTAATGAAGTATAATAGAATGACACATGACTATATGCTAGCATAAGAAGATAGTATTTATCCAGACTATAGAGCTTTAGAGGCCCATACTCCCATTTGGTCGACCAGAGACTTAGACAAAAAGTTAGCATAATAACTATAGAGGCACAACCACCGGACGAGTCTTAGATTCTTCATGAACTTGAATTATTTATCATAATCTCATATACTTATATTTTTGGACTATCTTAACTCATGTTGCTATTACAACCTAGTTTTGCAAGCTTATTCCTTATCAAGCTTGTTCATGACATATGTATTATTGGGGGCCCACACTAATACATTGTCTAAATTAGAATCAGTGTATTATGGTCTGTACAACCTTAGCGCACTTGGTTCGCTCTTCGCATGACTACTTTACGTGGATTGAGATATAGTTGACTTAGCTTGTTAGACAAATATACTTTCCCTCTAGTCAGGTTAGTGCTTATCGTGCCGGTTACGTATCTGTACTGATACGAGCATACGAAAAGAAATAGACCAATATAGGACCTTAATCCATAGATGATTTAACAAAATTCCTCTTTAAATTCGATTATCTCCCTTGGCCTTCGCAATTGAACTCGTTCGTTCCCTTGGACATCACTATCTTTATTTTTCATCTTTCTCTATTTCGGAAATGCGAACGCTCGTGCTTGATATAAGTTTGACACACATATAGTATTAGGTATACCCCATAGGCCAATCACATTACTTTATGATTATCTTTGGTAATTAAGGGCATATCACATGTGATAGGTTTTGTGTTAAGATTTTGAGGATTAGTAAGCACTATTGAATGATTGAGGAAATTTTTTTTAGTCTTGTGATTATGAGAGATTGGTAAATTAAAAGTTTATTAGAAATTGCATTATCAACTTGAGCCAAATTTTATATAAAGGTAAAAATCTTATATCGTGATCAAATAAGATAAGATTGAGAGATTTAAGTCAATTAATTTTGAGATTTTTTTTTTGGATAATTATAATGATGAGGGTTTAACTTTAAAGATAAGAATAGCTTATAGAATAAATTTTGAAATATTGATATTACATATGATTAGAATTTTGAATATGGGAGGTTGAATCATCGATTTAAATTTTGAGAATAAATATAGAATTCTAAACGTGAGCATTGATGGATGAAATTTAAAATTTTATGATTTTATGATTTGAATTAAAAGTTAAATTTTGATTGTTGGATCACCTATTTGAAATATTGAGGATGGAAATTGAATTTTAAATTTGATGAGTATGAAATTCTTAAGTTAAAAATAGGAATAAAATTTGATTAAAGTTGTTTATTATTTAAAATCTAGAGGAGATTATGATAGTTGAAAATTATGATTTATAATTTGATGTGGGTTATTTAAATTTTGAAGATGTCATATAGATTTGACTTAAATTTGGACCTTAATTATTTAAATTCGGGAAGAGATTACGATAGGTGAAATTTTGATTTAAATAATGGTTGTTTTGATTTTGAAGAGATTGCGACGGATTTGAATAAATTTTGTTATTTAAATTTTTAAGAAGATAATGGTTGACTTGACTTAGATACGAATTTGGAGGATTTAACAAATTGTGCTTTAGTTTTAATTTCTAGGATAAAATTTTTGTAAGTTGGATAGATTGTAAACCCCCTCACCAAAAAATAGGTAATTTGTGTGTATTTTATAATTATTGTATTTATTTTAGATTATTTTAAAATTAATTAAAATCTAATTATTTTATTAGGATATTTTATCGTAGTTTGGATATTAGTGACGTAGGACGACCCCACAATCTACAATGCCCTTCCTAAGAAGTAGCCTACACGGAAGACGATACGCACGAGACTTTGTGCACGCTACGTTGCATGCCATTTGGGCCTACTGTCCCACACCTCACCCGCGGTTTGATCCAGAGACCGTCTACCTAAACAGGGAGGTTATACCTCTTCTCACTGACCACAAGAACCAGTTGAGTTCAACACAAATTAACTACATACTAACGTAAGATTTTTATGTAAGATTTTTTTGTTGGGAACCAAAAAATTAACTACTTACTAACGGAGGATAGAAACTTAAAACTCATTAACAATTGATAATATTAATTAGTATAATATAATATTCTAGAGTATTAAGATACAAAGTTTTAAAATAGTTGAAAGTATTTGATTAAAGGTGTGTTTGATTACAAGATGAAAAATAAATTAATTTGAGGGAATTATTTTCCTAGATATTTTTTTTAGAATTTTGAAAATTTTCATAATAACGTTGTTTGATTGTAATTAATTTTTTTGTGGAAAATCAACTAAAACTTACTACGTTCTTCGTCTCGACACAGGGCTGTCACATCCCAGTCCCAAAATACCGAGGGACTGACCACGTGGCAATGGCCAACAGCACACACCAATGGACAAACCCAATTTAATGGACCCATTAGGGTGTACTTAAGCTATAAAAACAATAAATAGGTCTACGATACAAGTCACAGTCTAGTTCTAATCTCATCCACAGAAGATAATCACAGATCAAATGCCAGAATAAGTTTGATACATCAATTCACTAGACAGAAAATAAAGTAACTAGAAACAGAAATAACTGAGTATATAAAGTCAATTAAGGAGAAATCCTCTGGCACGACCTCGTCCTCGGGTTCTGGTACTGCTCCAATGTATGCTCATGTCCCGTATACCTCGGGGTAGATCTCCTCTGCTAAACCTGGGGACATAATCTGGATCCAGGTCCTCAGGGGACATAGCAAGGTACAAGAATAACTCAAGCCAGAATAAATGCAGTGCAATAATAAATGAAACAATAACAATAGGGTAAACTATGTAACCAGCTATGTGATATGCAAGTGAGAGCATCACTAGTACTCAGGCTGAGACTACTACAAGCTCTGTGTCGGAGAGCCGGTAGCAGTTATACTATGTAGTTTACTATGTAGTGGGCCTATGGCACCATATATAAAATTATCCTGTAGCCTGTGTGTCTCTCCCCACCCTATGTAATCACACGTCTCATGTCCACGATGTCTCATGTCCATGTCACGCAAGATCATATCTAATGCAGCAAGTCATATGATAGCTATGAACATAAAGTCTATGTCACAAATCCTGTAGCCTATATAGAATCATCATAAATATCTCAGGAAGATTCTGTCTCATGAACAATGTCAAGTATCCTATGGCATGACGTACTTGATAATGCAAGCACGAAGATATATATAGTATCGCGATATCAATCTCTAGTGACGTTACACCACTCCGCGTACGGCATCGACACCCGAATGTTATTCAGACGCTAAGCAATGTCACACGGTCCTAGGTTGAACATTTATGTCAAGAGTATATATATATATATATATGTGTACAAAGAACTCAAACAAATTCTATAGCATGAATCACTGCAAGTTGGCAAGGTACACTTGCCTGTGATTTGAATTCCAGCAGTTGCTCTGGTGTCCGAGGGATCTTTAAGTACTCCTCCGGTTGCTGAAATGAATATTACCATCATGTTCAAAAGATATCAAATAGCTAGAATTGTCTGTCCATAAGTCCAATTTGGACACAGGGGCAAAATTGACCATTTTTGGTCAAATCGGGATCCACTTGTGGCCTACTTCGCACCAAAAAATGTGCCAGAGACAGAGTTCTCCAAATTCGTCAAACTTAGTGTCTACAAGTCCAGAACGATGATACGAACCCAACGGAATATCCAGAACTGGATTCCGATGAGCCGATCACAAAATCGCCCGTCAAGTGGAGCCATGGGGCCCACGATACGGGATTTTGTCAACGTTCTCAGAATCAAACCAAACTTGGGTCACAGGACCAAAAAAATGCTATGAGTCCGATGGTGTAAATTTCATTTTGAAACGACGAGCACACACAAAGTTACAACGAGTTTTAGAATATGGTCGATACGGGACGTTGTCGACGGATACGTATTGATTCCGGTGTGCACGCATATCCAAATCAACTTTCGCAAAATCCCACATGTCCGTATTAACGGCGTACACCTTTCGATAAAGTTCACATATGACCAAGTCGTCTTGTTTAGCGGGGCGCACCCAGTTCCGGGAAAAATTAGGGTATTAATTAACCAAGTGTTTGGCCATTTTTATCCGCAAAAATATAATAAACCACAGCTCAATAAATTATACTAAAAATAGAGTTTTAAAACTTGGCCATAAGGTCTAAATTACTGTTCAAGTGGATTTTGAAAACAGTTAACAGGTTGCACGCAAAACGATCGTGAACTTGCAAGTTCGGGACAAACTTTTGAATTTTCAGAAATGGGAGGTTTTTTCCTGATTTTGTGTCACGATTTGCGATCGCCACAGGACGCGATACCCCGAACAACTTGTACGGGGTTCGAAAGGGTCACGAGGTCTACACGCACGAGTCAACAGAACGAAAAACGAGAGGACGAGGAGAGAGAAAACCTCACCTGAGCAGGGCGTCAGAAATGACTAAAAACGCGTTCGCGAGGAGACGCGACGCGACGGAGCTCGGCCGGTCGGAGGTGGCGCTGTGCTGCTGGGGGTCGCCGGCTTCGGGGTGGCCACGGTAGGTTAGGGAGCTCTAGGAAGTGGAGGCGGTGACAGCAGGGTGGCCGGGGCTCGGGTCACGGCGAGGGTGAAGCAGCGGAGGAGCGGCGAGGTCGTCGCCGGGTAGCTGGGTGCGGCGGAGCTCGTGGTGGTGGTGTGGGGAAGTGGTGGTGAAGGGCGGGGTTTCTTAAATATGGAAGGAGAGAGGGAAAGGCGGAGCGGGGTTTAGGTCTGGTCGGGTTCGGGTCGGGTCGGGTTGGGTAGGACCCAACCTCTTAGGGTTAGGGTTGGGTTCGGTTTAGTTAAGTGGGTCCGGTTCGGTTCAATTGGGCCGGGTTCAGTCTGGTTTAGTCCGGTTTGAGCCTGGTTCAATTAAAACCTAAGTTTTTAGCTATTTAAAAATAGTTTTTGAGCCCAATAAATTCCAAAAAAATTACACAACATCCAATAATTAATAATACACTAAAAAATATAATTTTGTAATATTTTAATAATTATTTTAATCCATAAAAATATTAATCCCTGAAGGACATTTTTAATAATTAATTAAAATTATCGAAAAATTCTGAAAATTTATTTTTAAAAATTTAAAAAAATAGGGTGTTACAATCTACCCACCTTAAAAGAATTGCGTCCTCGCAATTAAAAAAATAATCGATAGCAGAGATGACGTGCTTGCATGACATGTTCAAAGCACGACACAAACAAAGAATCATGATCAAAGAGAAATCGAAAGATGAGGGTTAAGCAAAACACCTAAAGTATTTTCCTAAACATTGAAAGTTAGGTAATTCAAGAGTAGAGAAATCTAGTTAGAGTAAGAAAACTATAGCTTAGAAAAACTAGGTTATCAATCACTAACAAGTTCAAAATACTATGTTTAAGGCTAAGGTCATAAACTAACAGGCACGTGCTATGTCATCACTAGTAATAGATAGCTATGAATAACTCAAATCTTATGCGCATTCGCTACTCCACGAGTCTGCGCGTCCTCCATTATCATCGCATAAGCTTGTCCGTGTACTTGTGGTGATGCCCTCTGTTGTTGATGGGCCTGCTGGAAGAGTGCTGTCTGGGGTGCCAAAGGTGGCCTCGTTGCTGGTAAATCTTGTCGGTTTACCATTGTTGCTCCCTCTCGATGCTCAGGACAATCCTTGGTTAAATGTTGGTTGGTCCACAAATCAAGCATAATCCTAACTTGCGTCTGCACTCGCTCTCATGATGGCCTCGCTTGCCACAATATTGACATGTAGGTAGTATCTGCGGAGATGCTCTGGGTGGCTGGTGCATGTGAGATCTCTTTGCAGCTTCTCCCTGTGGTGCTCTGGCTGGTGCTGATGTGAATGGCCGTTTAAGGATGGACTCTCTCCTGGTGACGTGCTCCATGCGTCGGGCTGCAGCAAGGACGTCCGTGTATGAAGTAGGTGCAACGGATCCGTTCAATCTTTGTAGCTCAAAGTTTAGTCCGTCAAAGAACTTCTCAGTCTTCTCCTCTTCTGTCGGGATCAGGGTAGGGGCAAAATAACTCAAACGAATGAACTCCGCATTGTACTCTTCCACTGTCATACTGTCTTGAGAGAGGCGATTAAATTTGTCCTGAAGTTTCGATCGAGCAATAGATGGAATGTACATCTCCTGAAAGAGTCTGGAGAACTCCTCCCAAGTGACTCGGTCTGGTCCAAGCCGTGTCTCCTCAGATAGACACCAGTGATGTGCATTGCCCGTCAACTGCATCCGGACGGTAATCATCTAACGCTCTCTTGGAAGCTCAGCTACTTTTAATTAATGTTGAGTATTTGTGAGCCACTCATGAACTTCAGTGGGCTCCTCCTTGCCAGAAAAGGTACGGGGCTTCAGTTGACGAAAATCGGTGATAGAGCCTGTCGATAGCCATCGAGCTGGTAGGTTCGCCTGCTCCAGTGCAGTCACTATGCTATTTCTCAGATTCTCTGCCTCGTGACGCTGAGCCTCTTGATGAATCTGCTATTGG
Organism: Iris macrosiphon; assembly: GCA_036927795.1. NCBI lineage: Eukaryota > Viridiplantae > Streptophyta > Magnoliopsida > Asparagales > Iridaceae > Iris > Iris macrosiphon. The sequence continues at coordinate 67,579,745 of JAYESA010000002.1, forward strand.
GCTTGCATCATTGCGTAGATTATTTGAAATATCTGTTGCCCGTCCATAGGCTGCCCTTATGGAAAAATAGGCATCTGTGGAGGAAACTGCGACGGTGGTGGAATATTATCTCGCCGAAATCTTGAGGTAGGTTGACCTGCTTGATGGCTTTGTTGAGCTGATTGACCTCCACCCACTGGTGTCACTTCATCGTCGTAGGTGACATTTGCAACTTATGGTGTTCCTGCGGGAGTCTCGTCGCATGCTTGTGAATCCATTACTATGCATCCAAAATAAACTATGAGAAGCATACAGAAGAATCAATGGAGGATGCAAGTAAATTATTTTTGAAGTCGATATAGAGGTTAAGAACGAATCAATCAAGTGGATGAGATCCTATAACTTATCCTATCCTTATAGCAGGCTTGCTCGATCCCTTAGTTGAAACCGAAATAATTTAGTCGTAGACCTGCATGGGCCACCACAAAAACTATGTCACGTCCCAGTCCCAAAATACCGAGGGACTGGCCACGTGGCAATGGCCAACAACACACACCAATGGGCAAACCCAATTTAATAGACATATTAGGGTGTACTTAAGCTATAAACAACAATAAATTGGTCTACGATACAAGTCACAGTCTAGTTCTAATCTCATTCACAGAAGATAATCACAGATCAAATGCCAGAATAAATATAATCTAACAAGTCTTAATAAAAAGTGTCTCTTGGAACAACCCGAGAATAAGTTTGATACATCAATTCACTAGACAGGAAATATAGTAACTAAAATAGAAATAACTGAGTATATAAAGCCAATACTCAGGAGAAATTCTCTGGCACGACCTCGTCCTCGGGTTCTGGTACTGCTCCAATGTATGCTCCTTTCCCGTATACCTCGGGGTAGATCTCCTCTGCTAAACCTGGGGACATAATCCGGATCCAGGTCCTCAGGGGACATAACAAGGTACAAGAATAACTCAAGCCAGAATAAATACAGTACAATAATAAATAAAACAATAACAATAGGGTAAACTATGTAACCAGCTATGTGATATGCAAGTGAGAGCATCACTAGTACTCAGGCTGAGACCACTACAAGCTCTGTGTCGGGGAGCCGGTAGCAGTTATACTGTGTAGTTATACTATGTAGTTTACTATATAGTGGGCCTATGGCACCATATATAAAATTATCCTGTAGCCTGTGTGTCTCTCCTCACCCAATGTAATCACATGTCTCATGTCCACGATGTCTCATGTCCATGTCACGCAAGATCATATCTAATGCAGCAAGTCATATGATAGCTATGAACATAAAGTCTATGTCACAAATCCTGTAGCCTATACAGAATCACCATGAATATCTTAGGAAGATTCTGTCTCATGAACAATGTCAAGTGTCCTATGGCATGACGTACTTGATAATGAAAGCACGAAGATATATATAGTATCGCGATATCAATCTCTAGTGACGTTACACGACTCCGCGTACGGCGTCGACACCCGAATGTTATTCAAACGCTAAGCAATGTCACACGGTCCTAGGTTGAACATTTATATCAAGAGTATATATATATGTACAAAGAACTCAAACAAATACTATAACATGAATCACTATAAGTTGGCAAGGTACACTTGCCTGGGATTTGAATTTCAGTAGTTGCTCTGGTGTCCGAGGGATCTTCAAGTACTCCTCCAGTCCTCCAGTTGCTAAAATAAATATTACCATCATGTTCAGAAGATATCAAATAACCAAAATTGTCTGTCCATTAGTCCAATTTGGACATAGGGGCAAAATTAATCATTTTTTGTCAAAGCGGGGTCCACTTGTGGCCCACTTCGCACCAAAAAATGTGTCAGAGATAGAGTTCTCCAAATTCATCAAACTTAGTGTCTACAAGTCCAGAACGACGATGCGAACCCAACGGAATGTCCAGAACTGGATTCCGATGAACCGATCACAAAATCGTCCGTCAAGTGGAGCCATGGGGCCCACGATACGGGATTTTGTCAACGTTCTCAGAATCGAACCAAACTTGGGTCACAGGACCAGAAAAATGCTACGAGTCCGATGGCGCAAATTTTATTTCGAAACGACGAGCACACACGAAGTTACAATGAGTTTTAGAACATGGCCGATACGGGGCGTTATCGACGGATACGCGTTGATTCCGGTGTGCACGCACATCCAAATCAACTTATGCAAAATTTTACATGTCCGTATTAACGGCGCACACCTTTCGGTAAAGTTCGCATGCGACGAAATCGCCTCGTTTAGCGGGGCGTACCCAGTTCCGAAAAAAATTAGGGTATTAATTAACCAAGTTTTTGGCCATTTTTACCCACGAAAATATAACAAAACACAGCTCAATAAATTACACTAAAAATAGGGTTTTAAAACTTGGTCATAAGGTCTAAATTACTATTCAAGTGGATTTTGAAAACAGTTAACAGGTTGCACGCAAAACGATCGTGAACTTACGAGTTCGGGACAAATTTTAGAATTTTCAAAAATGGGGTTTTTTTTTTGATTTTGTGTCGCGATTTGCCATCGCCACAGGAAGCGATACCCCGAACAACTTGCACGGGGTTCGAGAGGGTCACGAGGTCTACACGCACGAGTCGACAGAACGAAAAATGAGAGGACGAGGAGAGAGGAAACCTCACCCGAACAGGGCGTCAGAAATGACTAAAAACGCGTTCGCGAGGAGGCGCGACGCGGAGGAGCTCGGCCGGTCGGAGGTGGCGCTGTGCTGCTGGGGGTCGTCGGCTGCGGGGTGGCCACGGTGGGTCGGGGAGCTCTGGGAAGTGGAGGCGGTGACAACGGGGTGGCCGGGGCTCGGATCACGGCGAGGGTAAAGCAGCGGAGGAGCGGCGAGGTCGTCACCGGGGTAGCTGGGTGCGGCGAAGCTCATGGTGGTGGTGTGGGGAATTGGTGGAGAAGGGCGGAGTTTCTTAAATAGGGAAGGAGAGAGGGAGAGGCGGAGCGAAGTTTGGGTCGGATCGGGTTCGGGTCGGGTCGGGTTGGGTAGGACCCGACCCATTAGGGTTAGGGTTGGGTTTGATTTAGTTAAGTGGGTCCGGTTCAGTTCAATTGGGCCGGATTCAGTCCGGTTTGAGCCTGGTTCAATTAAAACTTAGGTTTTTAGCTATTTAAAAATAGTTTTTGAGCCCAATAAATTCAAAAAAAATTACACAACATCCAATAATTAATAATGCACCCAAAAATATAATTTTTGTAATATTTTAATAATTATTTTAATCCATAAAAATATTAATCCCTGAAGGACATTTTTAATAATTAATTAAAATTACCGAAAAATCCAGAAAATTTATTTTTAAAATTTAAAAAAAAACAGGGTGTTACAGGGCTATCGGATCTCCGACTCGGACAACTACACCTGCTTCCCTCCCTTGCCTCTGTCGTCCTCCAATAGCCTCCTTATGATGCCGTCCACCACAGTTATATTTCTTATGGGTTGGACTAGTTTTTTTTTCAACCATTTTGGAACAAAATATGAAAATGATAGTTTGGGTTGGATAGTTTTATTTTTCACTATTTTAGAAGAAAATATATAAAATGATAGTTTTTTGAAAAATAATTCCATGAAAAATATAATATATGAAACACTACACATAAGTGTAAAAATCTGTGATAAAAAAATTCTATGCCAAAAATGTCCAATCAAACTCAACCTAAAGGTATCTCCAATGGAGATTTCTATCTCCACTATTTCTATTGTAGAAATTATTTTGAAAAAAATTATCCCAACAATGCTTTCTTTCTCAATTTTTTTCCTACGTGTCATTGATGTAGATTGGAGAATTTCTATGAAAATTTTTACATGTAGAAACTTTCATAGAAATTATCCATCTCTCGCAATAATTAATATTGGACCATATATCATTACATTGCTTATTTTATTTTCTGCCATGTAGGATAGAAATAGAGAACTAGAAATGGAGAACCATTGGAGTATTTTTGTTTGTACATGTAGAAACTCTACCAATTATGATAGAAATTATCTTAAAGTACATTATCGAGTAGGATAGAAACTCAATTTTAGAAATCTCCATTGACCAAATGGTGGTTTCTATCTCTCCTATTTCTATGACAGAATTTTCTTTTAGAAAAAACTTCTTCCAATCATAACTTCCATGTCCTACGTGGCCATCTCCAATGGGGGTTTTTATCTCCATTATTTCTATAGCAGAAATTCCTTTTGAAGTTATCCCAACCATGATTTTTATTCCAATTTTTATCTTATGTGGCGGTAATGTAGGATGGATAATTTCTATGAGAATTTTAACATGTAGAAATTCTCATATAAATTCTCCATCTCTTGTAGCAATATTGGACCCTACGTTATTCAATTGATCATTTTATTTGTTGCCACCTAGGATAGAAATGGAGAAGCATTGTAGAGCATCTTTTTGTGTGTGCTCCATACCAACTAGGATAAATTTTATTTTGAAGTACAATGCCAACTAGGATAGAAACTCAATTTTAGAAATCTCCATTGGAGATGGCTTAAGCAGAGGCGGACCTACATGGAGAGACCTACATGGAATCGAGTGGGGGGCAGTTGTTCCCAATGTATTTTTGCCTCCAAGTTAAATATTTATGTGCTTTTTAAATTTTCTTCATCAATTTATATTGTCCCTCCAAAATTTGTAATTTTTAATTTCTATACAGATATTTACATCGAATTTTACTTTTTTCATCGTTTATTTATTTTTGAGTTGTTTGTATTTAATTTCAATTGGTAATCATATCTCCAATATCTTCAATTTTTATTTTAATAGTACTACCATCAATTCTTACAAATTAGTATTTTTTTAGGTAACTACAATTACAATTAACATATTATGAAGGAATGAGAGGTAGCACTAATTAAAATAAAAATGGAGATAGTGAAGATATGATTATCAATTGGGAAACAAATACAAATAACTCTATTATTTTCTTTCATAATTTTTATTTTTTGATGATTGGATGTCGACATAGAAGCCATGATAGAGGAACAACAAAATATGAATATAACAAATTTTATTTAATAAATTTTGAATAAATTTTTTTTTTTTTTAGAGGTTGATCCTCCTTTTTTCTTTTTTCTTTTTTTTTTTTTTTTTTTTTTTTTTTTTTTAATTTCTAGGTCCACCCCAAAACCTAAGTCATTATTTTGGTATAGCCTACAACTACAACTACAACAAGTGTATCTCCCATAGATAACACTCTTATCTCGACTAAATTTAGAGAGGGGGCCAAATCCCAACAAAATATATCAGGAGATGTGATTTTCGTGTGGGGCTAATCGTAAAATAGCGGTGGGATTCAGTGGTTTACTCTGCTGTCCTCAACATTTATTCAGTACATACAAGGAAGGAAGGAAGGAAGGAAGGGGAGAGGAGCGGCAGAGGTGCATGCATGCATGCGATACGCTTGGCTTTTATCCTCATTTAACATTTTGTTGGAGCAAAGATGTGGTCGAAGTTCGAGAATGCCGCCGCATCTGCATTTAAGCCCTGGACACCTTCTTCCTTCCTTCTCAAGGAGGCCGAGGAAGCCATGGAGTTTCTTCCCGCAAATTCTGATCATCATCATCATCATCATCTTGAGGTTAGTGCAGAGAGAGAATTAATATATACTTGTTCTTTCAGAATTTTGTACAAATAAATATTGTTCATGCTTCATTTTTTGTATGTGTATGATCTTTGATTAGTTTTCTTTTATTGTACAATACTTAGATTCAGATCATGTCCTCTCAGATATTTATGTAATACCATTGTTCTGACGGTTCATCCCCAAGGTATCTATATCATACAAAAATGATATGATTTGTGGGGTTGTTCTGAAATTTTTTGGTCATTCCGTGAATGATAAATTTGGAAGACAGATTCTAGAAAATAATTGAAGGATTAATTTTTAATGTTGAATTACTATTCATTTAAGGGCGGTCGCCTTGCCGGTATGCATGTCCAGGATGTTCGGGTCATGAAAATGTATATAGAATTAGGGAATTGCAATTGCGGAGAAGACTTTTACAATGTCTTCGATGGGTTACCAAACTATCCTCAATTTATTACATTTAAAAAATAAAATTTATAACTTGTAAATTAAAGGTAATTTTGGTAATCCATTTTAATTTTTTTTTTTGGTAAAAGCCTCCTTGATAATTGCAACTCCCAAAAATTAATGATGTTCGGGTCATGAAAATGCATGTCTGGACCCGGTAAGGGAGAGTCGTGTGACACTGATATTGAATGTGGCCCACAGGCTTACAATTAGCAGGAGGAAGGCTACACAGGGGATGTAGGCCCATGAGATAGACTAGCCTCCACATCACCATCCATCCAATTGGAACCATTCTTATGCCTTAGAGTGTCCAACTCTATTATCTTGTTTTGTGTTATAATTCCTATGTGACATTAGGAACAAGATAATGTCTTTCCTATGTGGAAAAATTTATATTCACACAAGACAATGAGATAGAAAAATATTCTCCAATGCATAATTTTTTCAACTTCCAAGACAACTTTTCCATTTCTTTCTTTTTTTTTAAAAATATTTTTATTCATAATTGATGATGTCGAAGTAAACATTGTGAAGTCCATTGTCTAGATCTAGACAACCAACTTCATATTGTCTTTGACATGTCATTGCCATGTCAACTTCACAATTTATTTCACATTTGCATTGGAGAAAGAATTTTGAAATAAGAAGTGATTCCTATGTGGCAGCCATTTTTTCCAAACTCACAATAGGGTTGGAGATGCTCTAATACACCTTAACTATTGGATATAGGTATTTTCTATTAAAAAATCTCTTAAGCTGCATACGAGGAGATTCATACACAAGAGCACTTGTTCCCTTATGACATTGACCAGTTGAGCCGAATGAGTGCTTCTTTTAAGGAAATATAACTAACTTCTGCCTTCAAGGAAGTGTGACCAACTTCCGACCGTTTAATGTTTGTTAACAAGTTAGTCATCCATTTTCCATTGGGTCTGGTATTGTACCTTTCTTTACCATAATATTTGATAATACAATATTCTCTCAAGAAACGACAAAATGAAATCTTTGTAATACAATAGGACATTAATGTCTAGACCGATTTCCAAGCGGAGACGGAAATGAAAATGGTAGTAATACCAATACTAAATACTTACTAGATTTGACCTACTTTAGATTTCTTTTTTCTTTTCCTTTCTAGAATATACTAAAGAAAATTATGGGTGCTTAAGAAAGTTATTGGAGCTGAATTACATGACTAAATTTTTCGATACCTCAAGTTTGTATATTTCCATATTTTACTTACTATATTTTCCTTACCGTACAACATATTGGTACTCATGGTACTTGTTGTCTAATTAGGGACACTCAAACAACATTACAAATAAAGATGACACCATGGAGAGGTTGACGAAAGATGGGTCATTAGACTGCTATGGCAGACCAGCTGAGATAGGCAAGTCTGGGGGGTGGTCATCTGGATTGCTGTTACTCGGTAACTACCATTATTATCAGTTTAAACTAAGAGTAGCACGTTAGTAAATTTTTGTGCAATATTTACATTCTGCATATATCATTTGCTTTGAATTGAGATTTTAGGCACAGATGAGGTATATGACCTAACAGAATGGCAAGTATAGTGTCATATAAGCATATGTCTAGCATTTTTAACTTAAAAATTTTCAATCTTGTATAGTACTCCATGTTTTAGATTATTAACTGGAGGGTGTATTTTCAATCTGCATATATCATTTGCTTTGAATTGAGATTACATTGGTCCGATTCAATAGATACTCTAAAGGTGGATGTATGTGTCCAATATGCTTCAGAATTGCTCTAATGGAGGGTAGAACATCTGAATCTGAATTTGTGTCTAAGTTGCTGCACAGGTAGTAATAAGCTGCTCTCATGTTGACTCCTATGTAGTGTTATTGCTTTCAGGACCCCTTTCATGCATACAGTTTTGAGCACCTCCAGAGTTGCAATAACTTGCTTTCAGGAACTGTTGCACGGACACAGATACAACATGACACAGGAAGGACACAAACCTATTTTTGTGTGTCCTAGTGTATTTTATGTCTCCATCATGCGTCCAAAAAGTCTCTGATTTTTGGAGTGTCCCTATCATTCAGGCTTGTGAAGTAACACCTTTGCTTGAATCATCAAACCACTAATAACATTTGTGCCAAAAAAAGTCTAAGAAATGCGAGAACTTGCGGAAAAGCACACTCTTGGTCATCTTACACGGTAGAAAGTTGCTTTTCCAATTTTTTGAAGGAAAAAATGCCGCTGAATACAACACCCACCCACCTAAAGATAACGTACCACAAACACTATGCAAGAGCCGACACAGATGAAACACAACTGGATACATGGTAATCACCTGGACAAATCATATTCTAATATTCACTGATACAAGATTGATTACAATATACTAATAGATTTCTTTGTACCAAAAACCTAGCCCTCACAAATCCCTAGTATGAAAATGACAAGAAGACTAAAATGAGATGGCTCACCATACGCTGATGATAACTCGCCGAACGGAGCAGACTGATCTCTTCGAACAGATATCCTTCTCCAATTGTCTCCGAACATATATCAATTCTAAACCCAAGCTGCCAAAGTTACTATTTTCTACTTATTGATTTAATTAGGTTTACCCGATAACGAATGCTACAACCACCAAAGTGCATATGACGATCTTCCTAAGGAAACCATAAGTCTCCTTTTAAAGGAAACCTAACTTAGAGCCCAAGCCAACTTCCAAAATAGGCTTATTTCCGTGTCTCCAAATTGAAAAGTAACTATTCTTTAAAGCAGTAGAGATCCATGATCTCCATTTAGTATGAAAGCCCCTTGGCTTAAGGACATAATGAAAGAATCTCCAATGCACTAAATGAAAGGCCTTTTCCAAATCAATTTTTATTATCTTTAGCAGCTGTAGAACTAGGCGGAAGTGTTATATCCTTCAAGAAGGCAGACTTCTATCCCATCAATATACCATTCTTTGCCCTCAACTGTACATTAACCCAACATGATAGTAACCAGGACATCGAAACGCTCTTTTACAGCTTTACCTGATAATGTCTTAATTTGGGTAATGTAATTGATAATAGTGGTTGGAAATTGATTGACCACATAGCAAACTGTTGTAATTGTTTTATCCAGGAAGACATAATGCAGTGTATAAATATGTTTTGCATCAATTAGTAAAATTGAAATTCCTGTCATAGTAGCAGTCTTTTTTGTTTGCATTGTTACATGTCTGTCTCAATTTACTTCATTCTAATCATGCCCAATTTAGGTCTACTAGCATGCCAATAGGAATACATAAGAACTAAGTTACTTTGTAGTTCCACATAGTACTATTACTTTTTAGTGCATGGAACAGATCAATATGAAATAGTAATTCTAGTTATTAGATATTCTTTGACTAGTGAGTGAACCCGTTTATGTATATCATCTTTCTCCCTAACTCTTTAAGTTCTCTTGTTATTCAGCGAATCAAGGGCTCGCAACACTTGCGTTTGTAGGAGTGGAGGTAAACCTGGTGCTCTTCTCCACAAGGGTGTTGCAGCAAGCCAATGCTGATGCATCAAACACCTTCAGCAGGTGGATGGGGACTGTAAACCTGTTCTCATTGTTTGGTGCCTTTCTCAGTGATGCATACTTGGGGACATACAAGACGTGTGCAATTTTCCAGAGCCTTCTCGCAGCTGTAAGCATATCTTCATTAATACATATATATGTACAGTTACATGATAGTAAGAAATTCAACAAGTTATCTTAGATTGGTTTCAGTATTTAGGTTCCAGGCGAACTTTTCTAACCAGCTGTGATGCATGCTGATTGCTGGAAGTATGGCACATTAGCACTGTATATTAATTACTATGATATATTTCCATTGGATCTAAATGATAATATACTTTCTGTAACAAAAAACTTAGGCTCCATAACTTTTCTCTGTTTTGATGACTGTGGTTTATTTTTAGAAAATGAAGTCTTGCCTCGTACATTATATGTATATGTATAATACTTGACTTTTACTAGTTCAGTTCGCCTCGTACATTATTTTTAGAAAATGAAGTCATGGTATATTTCTTAATATAATCAAGGATAATATCTAATTGATTGTAATAATTTCTAGCCTAATAGGGATGAGATAAAGATATGTTTTTTTTAATAGTATACTATTGTGATCAATATTAACCATGATACAGGTTCCTGCTTCCTTTCCCAACATGTTTGAAACATATGAGTTACTTCTCCAATTAGAATCCAGTTTTCTTTTTATTATTAAAATAAAAAGTAATGCTAGTGATTTTCACAATCATCTTCCTTTTCATCATAAACATCATTATCCAAGCTGTAGGTATACTCTGTTCCATTGTCAGACCTTAGCACCACTGTTCTGTACTGAGTCTGAACATGTTTATGAAAGTCCCGAACACAGGCAAAGATCTCACTCTTATTCTTCATCAAATACAGCCAGGTGACACGAGAGGAACAATCAATAAAAAAGACGAAATACTTGTAACCATTCATAGTAGTTGTGGCGCACGCCCCCTAGACATCAGAATGTATAATATCAAAAACAGAAGAGCTCCTATGTCCCGCACCAACATATGAGCTCCTAGAAAGTTTGCCTAAACCACATTCATCACATACTAGTTTCTCCTTATTTGCCTTCTCATACATAGATGGATACAACCTACTCAAAATACCAAAAGAGGAGTGCCCCAACCGCCTATGATGAAGTATCAGTGTATCCTCGACACTCATCTTTGGTCCTCCCATTCATGCCCTTTCTGCTACAGACACCAATGTTAAATCCAGTCCTTCCTGATCCAGGTACCACAGTCCATCATGCCAAATGCCAGTCCCAAGTCTTAGTCCCGTCTCTTTCTCCTGGAAGATCACCTTAGGAATATCAAAAGAGACAATGCATTTTAGTTGGAGGATTATAGAACTAATGGACAAAATACTGACTGGAAAAGAAGGAGCATGTAAAACATTGGATAATCTTACTGAACATGTACAATCGACAGTACTCTTACCGACCACTGGCTGGAAAGTACCATCGACTGTTTGAATGTTGTCTACAGATGCTAGGTGAGTGTAGGAAGAGAACTCATTAGCATTCCTGTCACGTGTCGAGACGCACCCGAATCGACAATCCAGTCTGACGATCTAAGGAAAGACATAGATGCAAGAGTGAGTGAATAATCAGTACATTCCGATGGATAGGTATACATGGCAGGTTGTCTCTGGCGAAGACTGAGGTGGACGCCTCCTCAGTCCCACTCCTTCTATCTCCATCGCTTGACGCTCTCTGCTTTCTCCTGAGTACTTCTAGCATGTCCAGTAGTGCCTGATCCTCCTTAGTATAGGCACTATTAGCTCCCTCCTCTCCTTCTGCTACCAGCAGGTTTGTCGGATAACCTCCTCGACCACCCCGTCGACCCCCACGACCACGGCCACGTCCTCCAAACTGTCCACGTCCGCCACTTGAATCTCCCTCCTTGGGTGGTTTGGTGCAAGCATACCTCAGATGGCCTACCTTCCCACAGTTGTAACACTGCCGGGGGTCTCCCTTAGGTCATATGCCGCCTGAATTGGCAGCCGTCAGTGCTGTTTTCACTTCAGGAGGACCACATGTCCCTGCCTGTAGCTTGATACGAGTCTTCTCCTGGATCATAGCCGAGATAGCCTCCTCAAGTGTAGGAATCTTCGGTTAGGCTAGAAGTAGTGTTGTCCTCTAAGCAAACACTGCGGCCAGCCCCTTAAGAAAAGTTCATCATCCTCTCCTGCAGACATACATGTCTCTGCTTAAACTTTGGGTCCTCGTAGCTCGTCCGATCTGAGAAGTGATCATAATCCAACCACAGACACTCCAACTCCGTGGCGTACTCCTGTATCGTCTTCTCTCTCTGTACGGTGTCATCGATCTCCCCCTTGATCTGAAAAACCCTCAAGTTATTTTCCACACCATCGTAGGTTCTTCTCAACTTATCCCACACGTCTTTCACCATCTTAAGGCCATCCACTGTGGCGGCGGTCGACTGGACTAAAGAATTGAGGAGCCAAATGTATACCACCATATGAGTGGACTTCTACTCGTTGCGTCCTGCCGAGCCCTCATCCAGCTCTGTCTTCTCTTCTGACAAGAAACCCTCCAGGTTCTTCCCTACGAGGGTTCTCCTCATCCGTCGTGACCAACTCATGTAGGTGGCCGGTCCATCAAACTTCAGATCGATGGATGGAAGCTCCAACTTCGCCAATGTTCGTGTCGCGCTCTCACCAGTGGATAGTTTATTCAGTTTCATCATCATTGCGACCTCTCAGAGTCTAACTTCTTGATGATCTCCTTCATCGATCATCTTCTTCTCCGATCACCTCACACCCGTCCCACGATTCACATCTGTCCTCTTCGTACTCTCCTAGACCCGATCATGTCTCTCCCCCATCAGATCTAGACCTTCGATGTCAACATCTAGAATGACCCTCGAGAGACGCCAGGAACCGAGGCAAAAGGCTCCGCGGGAGTCGCGGCTTCGCGGTGGTAGAGGACGAGCAGCGACGGTGGTGGCGGGCGAGCGGTGCGGCCGCGGTGGTGGCGGTGCGACAGCAGTGGTGGCGGGCTATGTGGCAGTGGTGGCGGGCTATGTGGCGGCTAGGGTTTGGGAGGTAGTGGCTAGGGTTTGGGCTATGATACCATGTAGAATATTTTGGAGTAATTGTTATATTTTTTATTGATAATCTATTGGCTATTTATAGCCTTACAAACCTTCATCTTATATTAATACCCCATTAAAATTTCCTGTAGAATATTCTAATATCCCAACAAGTATACCAAGAATATTCTAATATACCAACACAAACCTTCTTCCTTCAAAATGGGGTAGGCTATTTATACAAGACAGAATATTTATATGACCATCTGTCAACCAACCATATTGTGGTCTCATATTTCTGACCAAGATTTGCATACCCTTTTCGCTGATGTGACCAAACAAGTAGTATCAAAGCTGAAGGTTACAAGTCGGGTTGGATTGAACACTCCAGTTGCATCGAGAGAGATTATTTTGAGACGTGCTTTATACATATATTTAGAATCGGTTTGCCTCCTAGAGTGGAGTTGTCTCAATAAGGTTGTTGGGCCAAGAACCTAAGGTTGGAGGGATTATACAGGTTCGCTCTTTAGATGGAGTTAGGAGCATCTTCATAAGGTGGTTCTGGTATGGAACTAAGGTAGGAAGGACTATAATTGGCTTGGAAGGTAGGTATAGCCCCTGGCCCGAGCTGGAGAGCAAGTCGTTCACTTCGCCGCCTGAAGTGGTGCTATTTCATGAAAGTCTGGGTATAACTATGTCGAATGAATCGAGATTACATTATGTTGGATTTCCAGGTTGGTTCCATATCGGATATAAGGTGGTAAGATGAGTTACACGTATATAGGATTTGTCTAAGGGGGTTACCTTGATAAGGTGGTAAGATGAGTTACAGGTATATAGGATTTGTCTAAGGGCGTTACCTTTTAAGTTTAAGCGGAGTCTAATACCATACCTCATGGATCAACTTCATGTCACATCACTTCCCCAATGCAAGGTTATCTATGAAAACAAGAGAACCTTGCCATTGAAACTAGAGGTCAAGTTTCGTTTGAGTTGACATTTTGGTTATGCACTTTAAGCTGAGGCAACCAAGTATCACATGGCAAGAAATTTGATCCATATTTGACCATTAACCCTCACCCCTTATCAATATTTATCAGTTGATATATTTATTTAATATTTGTATTATATTTTTATTTGGATATATGACCGTCAGCAATCGATGTTCCGCTTCCTTAAACTTGTAGACCGATTTTTTTAGGAACAAAGTGTGGACATACAATGAACCGGAATATCAAAACATACCGGGTTGCCTATCCGGAGTTCTAGTTTACGGATTTTAAGTGAACATGTCAGATTTTAAGGTGTGTTTTTAATGTTTCATATTGCTAATGACTTAGAAAATTAGGGAAGCCTCTTTAAGGGTTTTTCTAACCCTAAATAGGTGTGCTTGAGGAATAAGGAGACTTGTTTGAGGATTGTGATCGGAAGCCCCAAGGAAACTAAAAGAATTGAGAAAAGAAAAAGATACGGAACTCGTTGGAGATCTTGTAAGGTAGGGTCCGTGCGATACTTTATAATTATATGAACTCTTGAAATTTTTTCTCTTAATTCAATAAAGTAATCCTTCCCTTGCTCTGTGGACATATACCAATCTTCGGTCGAACCACTTTATATCTTGTGTTCTCATGTTTGCTATTATTTGGTGTTATTTTTCCTTTGTTTATTTGTGGTCGTAAAAGATAATCTCAATTGTGCGGTTTTGAGAATTGGTAGTAGAGTTAAGGGAACTGAAGAAATTTTAATTTTTTTACCTAGGGCAACAATAGGTAATGTACTTACAATGCGTAGAGGGGAGGATTTTTTGCCGAAGCTTGAATTCTTGAAAATTTGTTGGCATATGATACATCAAGCTTCATATGTTTGATAGTGTGTTGTAGACACTCATGAAGATAAGATACGTTGCGAAATTAATGAAGAACCAAATTTATTTGGGAGTACTGGACGCGACAAAATGCAATTTTGTTAGCTATGATCCAATTTTAAATATAGTTAAGGTCATAAAGGCAACGAATGTCCTTAAAGTTGTATCGGATAGACAAGAGTATAGTTACTAGTATTACAACTGTTGTTAGAGAGAAACGTGTGGAGGATATACATATACGTCTTAGCTTACATGAGTGATGGAGGTCTTCCTTAGTTGCACACAAGGGATTTGTTGAAAGGATTTAAGTAGTGCAAATATTGTACGATGGAAAGCAACATAAAGTTGGCTTCAAGCAGGCAATGCACAAGATCGTAGGACTTCCCGACTACATCCACTCAAACGTATGAGGGTCACGTCGTTTCGATTAAAGGGAAGTGTTGAGTACTACGTCACCCTTATTGACGACTTCTCACGAAAGATTTGTACTTTTTTTCTCAAACATAAATCAGAGGCGTTTACTAGATTTAGAGAGTAAAAAAACGACCGTAAAGAAGCAAAAGGGACAGACGATGAAGTATTTGCAGACATATAATGGAGGTGAGTGCACCTCGACGAAGTTTCATGATTATTATAAAGAACATAGAATACAACGTCAATGGGTGGTTCCAGGGCAGAGCACAACGGGGCAGCGGAGTACATGAACCTATTAGGGAGCCACAGGAGTGTGCAGTTACAAGCGTGTCTTACGAAGGACTTCTAGTGGGAGACAATAAACCATGTGTGCTATTGAGTTAATAAATCAACGTGTACAGTAATTGATGTTCATATTTCTGAAGTGGTATTGAAATGAGGAGCCAGTCAATTATAACTTGTTACGTGAGTTTGGTACCTTGCTTATTCACTCGTAAATCAAAAGCATATAACCAAGTTGGAGTCAAAGTAAAAATGTTGTATTATTTTAAATTAAAACATAAAGTCAAAGCCTACATACGGGATCCAGAAAGCGGAAAGGTGTTCACTAGAGGAAATGTAATCTTTGATGAGGTTTCCAGAAAGGAGAAGACAAGTGGCACATAATGTATGACATTTTGATGGAGGTGGAGGTTTAGGTTTCTAGATCTCAACAGGATACATGACACCAGTAGAAGCATCGAAGGAGATTCTTCGGTTAAAAGGTTTAGTTGGCGAGTTCGGGTTCAAGAAGGTGCATACTCCATTGTTTTCTGACTTTCAAAGTGTGATTCATCTCGCAAAGAATCATGTATATCATATTCGGAAGAAACAGATCGATGTATGGTAGAAAAGATTAGGAAGTAGTGCATAACGAGATTGATCTTTTAAACATTGATTCCAAGATGAATCATGCAAATATGCTAACGAAGGTGATTTTTATAAAGAAGTTCAAGTCCACCTTGCTTATCTTATGTCATCTTTGATGAGGTTTACTGAAAGGAGAAGGCGAGTGGTACATGTGTATGACGTTTTGGTGGAGGTGGAGATTTAGGTTTCTGGATCTCAACTGGATACGATAACTGAAGCACAATTAAACCTATTGATGCAGAGGTGGATGAACAGATTACAGAAATGGAGGATGAGGACCAAACCCCGGCGAGACCTAGAGAATAACATTAAGAAAATCAAGGAGTCCATATTAAGCACCAGTCAGGTATTGTTTTCAAGACATGATTTTATTTGCTCTAGTCACAGAGATAGGAGATCCAAGCGATTAGAATGAGGCCATTAGGCAGGACAAAAAAATGTGATAGATGATAGACATGACAGAGGAGATAGAGTCACTTCGAAGAATTGTATATGGAACTTTGTGGAGCTACTAGAATGAAAGAGGGTTATTGGTTGCAAGCAGGTATTCAGAAAAAAAGAGAGAAATAGAAATACAAACCAAGGTTAGTTCCAAAGGGTTATGCTCAGAAGGGGGATTAACTCCAATAAGATTTTCTCGTCTGTGGTAAAGCATATGTTTATTCAAGTTTTGTTGGCACTGGTAGCGGCTTATGATTTGGAGTTGGAGAAAATGGATGTTAAAACAACTTTTTCTGCATGGTGAGTTAGGAGCCCGTCAAGGAGGGTCATGTATGTTAACTTAAGCAGTCTTTGTTGGTTAAAGTTGTCTCCCAAACAATGGTACAAGCATTTTGATTTGTTTAAGTTGAAGACGAGTTTCTCTCGATGTGAGTATTGAAGTTGAGTGTACTCGAAGCAGCTCGAGGTTGTTTTGTCGATATATCTCTCTCTTATATGTTGATAACATGTTCATTTGAAAAATTATCCTATAAGGGTCCTCAAAGCTTCCTTTGCAAAATTTTATTGGAAGGATATGATTGGAGCACAAAAAATTCTTGGAATAAATATCTATAGATACGAGTAGGCCACAAACCTGTAGCTATCTTAAAGAAATTTTATTTAGACGGGGCTTGAGATATTTTGCATGAATACGTATAGATAGGTGAGTACCCCTATCGGCGGTTCTTTAAAATTATCCTCTAAGGAGTATACGAAAACAGAGGAGGATAAAGGAAAGATATCTCGGATATAAGTGGGTTCACTCATATACGCTATGATATGTACTCGGCCAGATTTATCATATGTGGTCAGGTTAGTTAATTGGTACATATCAAATCCATGAAGGCTTTATTGGAAAGTAGTAAAGTGGATGCCTAAGTATTTAAAAGGAACTAAGTACTCTTACTGTTTCACAAGTCATAACATAAATAAATAAGGGGATATATGATGCGTATTATGCTGGTGACTTGGATAAAAGAATATTAACTACGGCTATGTATACACACTTGCAGGTTCTCTAGTCAGTTGGAAGTCTACCCTTCAATATATTGTGGCCCTATCAACTATAGATCAGAATACATGGCACCAGTAGAAGCATCGAAGGAGATCCTTTGGTTAAAAGGTTTAGTTGGTGAGTTCAGGTTCAAGAAGGTGCAGGCTCCATTGTTTTGTGACTTTCAAAGTTTGATTCATCTCGCAAAGAATTATATATACCATAGTCGGAGGAAACATATCGATGTATGGTAGAACAAGATAAGGGAGTTGTGCAATAAGGATATTAATCTTTTAAACATTGTTACCAAGATGAATTGGAAAAATATGCTAACGAAGGTGATTTTTATAAAGAAGTTCAAGTCCACCTTTCAGTTACTCAAGTTTAAGGAAGGTTTGCGACCTCGGTAGAAGGATTGTGGCAGTTCGGCAGTACTGAACAAATACTATATTGGATGTTAGTTTCGCAGTTCTAGTTCTAGACAAAGATTGTGTTAGTTGGAAAGGAGATACTAAAGAAAATTAAAGTCCAAAGGAGCAAGGAGACAACCGCAACAATATTCAGAAGGTGACTAGTTGACAACAATTCAAGATGGATATTGTTGGAGTGGTGGCTCGTATTCAACAAGGAGTCGAAAACACAAAGGTAGGGTTCGAAAGAGACAAAGCAGCAACCAATCGGTATTCCAGTTGCTACCGACTAGAATACGGAACAACTGAAGTACCTGGTTTTCCATAGCCTGGTGCGCATATTGTACTAGAAACTGACATACCAGTTCTCTGAACTGGTATACCGGACTTTCCAGAAGTAAAGTGTGCACTCATAATATCAACCATATATGGATTGCCTATATGGAATTCTGGTTCTCAAGTGAACAGACCATATTCCAAGGTATGTTTCGATGGTTCGAACTAATTCTGACTTGGCGAAAAAACCTATTTAAGGGTTATCCTAATCGTGAATAGGTGCGCTTGAGGAATAAGGATGGTTGCTTTGTGATTATTAGAGGGAGTCTTTAAGTAAGAAAATTGAGAGATGTAGAAGGTAGAGAGTTCGATGGAGATCTCATAAAGGAGGATTCATGATGTGATACGATATTCTTGTATAAGCTGTTGCAAAGTTTTCTCTTGATTCAAAAAAGTAATTCTCCCATTGCCCCGTGGATATAGGCTAATCTTCGGTCGAACCACATTATATCTTCTGTACTTGTGTTTGCTATTTTTTTAGTTGTGTTTTATCCATTCATCCTTGTAGAGGGAACTCTCAATTTCCACATTTCTAAGAGCAGAGATACCAATTTAGAGGTCATAAGTCCAAATCTTTCGTGCTTTCGTTTAATAGCTACTTTCAATGATATCTCACAATAAAAATGATATGCGAATAAATCAATAATACTTTTTGTAAAGTTCATCATATTGAGATACAATTAATAGTGGAGTGTCAAATAAATCTGCTTGTCTGTTTATTTGTTTCCTACCAAATTACCCTTCAAATACTTCATCCTTCCAATGCTTGAAGAAAATAGTGTGCGAACTTTATGCCATACCCTTGAAGTCCATAAATATTTATCTATGTTTTACATACATGGACATAACACAACACCGTTAAGGGCACAACGACAATGAAACAACACCTATTTTTGTGTGACTGGATTGTTTCTGAAATGGCTATTTGATTTTACCCCCCGTTAGATTTGGTATATTGATATTACCCCCTTGTTAGATCAAAAGTTAAGAATACCCTCATGAAAGTGTCATTAAAAACTCATTAACGACACTTTCAAAACTTTTAACGACATTTTCAAAAAAAATAACGACACTTTCGGGAGGGGTATTCTCAACTTTTGAGCTAACATGGAGGTAATATCAATATACCTAATCTAACAGGGGTATAAAATCAAATAGCCCTTTCTGAAATGTGTAGTAATACGTGTTCGACATGACACGACCTAGATTTTTGGAGTGTCCACAATTTCTATGTATGTATATCCTGTAATAGACATTGTCTTTACACAGTAAACTTTATCCACATTAATAATCTAAAATCTAACTATTAGAAATATGTTCTCCAAAATGGACAATATTGTTGAAATTAAATTGGTTCCAATTATCTTTTCCAATTGCAGGGCTTGGTGATGCTATCATTGACGACCTCGTACCTACTCATCAAGCCTCTAGGCTGTGGCAAAGCCGAGCTACCTTGCGATCCACACTCACCATTTGAAATGGCCATGTTCTACTTCTCCCTCTATCTGGTTGCCTTGGGCAATGGTGCAGCTGAGCCATCTATAGCCACCTTAGGGAGCGGCCAATTTGACGAGGAGGACGAACGTGAGAAAGCTGCGAAGGAGTCCTTCTACAGCTACTTCTATGTGGCAAGTAACCTTGGTTCCCTCTTCTCCGAGACTGTCTTAGCTTATCTACAGAATTTAGGGCACTGGACCTTGGGGTTTTGGGTATCCACAGCCAGTGCTTTGCTCGGTGTTGTTGTTTTGGTGAGTGGTACGGCTAGATACAGACACTTTAAATGTGGCGGCAACCCGATTTCTAGGTTTAGTCAAGTTCTAGTGGCTGCATGGAAGAAGTCAGCCACTGAGATTCCGTCCCAAGAAGACGGGCTGTACGAGGTTAATGGAACAAATGGCTCGGTGCACGGTGGTAGAAGGATCCTTCGTACTAAAGGGTTCAAGTAAGCACATATTTCTTATATTCTGTTTGCACTTCACCTCATTCTATTAATATTTCAAACAAAAACGAAATGTATCAATAGGATGATCAATGTGTATTGAATTTGATTTGCTTGTACTAGTGAAGTATAGAGGTAACATTGACATTTTGCTAATCTATTTTCTCCTGCAATGATGTACATTCAGATTCCTAGACCGTGCAGCGATCATCACCACCAAAGATGGAAGCGGCAGCACCCCGCATGACCCATGGTGCCTCTGCACCGTCACCCAAGTGGAAGAAGCCAAGTGCGTGCTCCGTCTCATCCCAATCTGGCTATGTACCATCACATTCATAGGCATTTTCGTGCAGATGGTCTCGCTCTTTGTCGAGCAAGGAGCCTCCATGCGGACTACCGTCTACAACTTCCGCATACCACCTGCTAGCATGACCGTCTTTGACATCGTTAGTGTCGCAATCTTCATCATCTTCTACGACAAACTGATCGCCCCACTGTATACAAAACTAACCAATAGTGTCCCGAAAGGCCCATCCGACCTCAAGAAGATGGAGTACGGTCTTCCACTTGCGATACTAGGAATGCTTGCTGCTGGCATCGTAGAGATACAAAGAAAGAAGTACATGGAAGAAGGAGACGGAGAGCTCAGTTCATTGTCTATTCTGTGGCAGATACCGCAGTATGTTCTCTTAGGAGTAGGAGAGGCGTTTGTGTTCGTGTCTCAGATGGATTTCTTCGGCTCGCAAGTGCCGGACGTGATGAGGAGCTTGGGGATAGGCCTATCTTTGTTTGCTAACTCTATCGGCAGCTACTTGTGTAGCTTTATACTTAGTTTGGTTATGAAGGTGACGACCAAGAATGGGCAGCAAGGTTGGGTGCCACCAAACCTCAACGACGGCTTTCTGGAGAGGTACTTCTTTCTCATGTCGGCATTGGTGGTGGTCGAACTGGTACTGTTCGCTTGGGTAGCAAGGAGATACAAAGGTATATCGGTGGAGCCAAGGATAAAAATGGGGAGTGAAAACACAGTAAATCCATGAACGGAAATGGCAAAGCTCTTTACGATATCTATGAAGTTTTTTGTGTCTTTTGACAATACATATTTTCATGTGTTTTGTGGCAGAAAAACATGACGCAGTTTATACACAAAGATTCTCGATAACAACTAAATTTCAATTTTCAAGGGTTTCTGTTAAAATTATAAAGATATGGCTAATCATCTCTTCTTTTTTTTGGCTTTATGGGCAATTCTTGTGTTTGATCTACCTTAAAGTAATATTTTTCTTAGGGATTTAACTGAGGCAACATATATTTGTAATATTTGGACGTTTTGTATTTTAAAAAAAAAAACTATTAGTGATATCCCTTGTATGGCATTGAAAAATCCAACCTTATTCGAAGGTAGTTTGTGAAGTCTGGGTCATCGTGGTAATAACGTCGAATCAATGTAGGTTGAATTGGGAATCATATAATAGCCATAATCAGGTCACCGGTAGTATAATGGTTTATGTCAAATTGTTCAAGAACCTATTTTGGTGATTCCACAAGTTACTGGAGGTATACTAGCAGTATACAACCCACGAGTATTTGGTACATTTTGGATGATTTTTTAGGATGTTTTGGGTCGTTAGATCGTATATGGACAACCAGGATTGGGCTAAGACTAATTTAGGATTTTTGTTAATCCTAAATTAGGGTTCTTATTCTATTTAAGGAGTCTAAGGAGATGCTACTTGGAGGTGCTCATTGAAGGAGATTCAAGGAAACAGTCCACCAAATCTACAAGGATTTCGTAATTCGCTCCCATGGCTCGTTTTTCAAGACAGTTGAAGAAAGAAGATCTGATTTGAGGGGATCCGTCTGCTCTGTTCATGGAGTCGCCATCGGGGTATTGTGAGTGATCTCGTTGCATTCTTCTTGTCATTCTCATACTTGAGGTTTGTGATGGATCGGTTCTTGTGATAAAAAAATCTATTAGTATATTGTAATTGTTTGCCATTGAAGTAAGTTTGGGAAACCTTCGTTTAATAACAAACAAAAAAAGTATAAAGAAATTCTAGATATAAAATCTAAATACAATATTTTTGATCTGGGTAATGTGACGATGGAGATCAAGTACTGAAGTGACTCTTTTACTTCGTTGACGGTTCGACGAGGAAATGAGGATGCTCTCTTCTCTCTTCTGAGCTTGTGTGCACGTACGTAGCTCGCTTGGAGGGGTATGGTCGCTGAAGCAGAAAAACCAACCATTGGAACGTCCAAGTTGCTCCTATTTATAGCCATAATGTTGATGTACTTTTGTTTGTTGACCGCAGGGAGCCCCTTCAATAGAATACGGTTACAACTGTAGACGCATGTCATGGGCAGTCTGTCACGTGTACATCCTTAACATGATGTAGTTGAGTCCAGGCCGAGTTGCCACGTGGACGTTTGTTACGATTTGCTGTTGTTGAAGATCTAGGCGGTTCTCATTTTTTGTTTGCATGACTTGGTCAGCATGACACGTGTCCCGCATTTAGTTGGAGAGAATCACTTCAGTCGCATCAGAAAGATTCCGTCTCAGGGAACCCTGCCACGTTGGACGCATCGAGTTTGGGACGTATATGACACATGGACCGCATGGAGTCTGGAATGCATGGGGCCAAAGACGAATGGAACGCATGGGGCCAGAGACGCATAGAACGCATGGAGTCTGAAACGCATAGGGCCAGAGAAGCATGGACGACATGGAGTCAGAAACGCATGGGACCAGAGATGCATGGAACACATAGAGTTTGGGACATATGTGGTCTCGTACACGTGGCACTGCAGGCTTGTCAGGAGTGAGGTTTTTTCGTTTAGCGTGCTCACGTCTTTCGAGGCATTCAGAAAGTCTTTTTTGTCAAGATTCTATTTCAGACATAATGTTTGTGTCATGCCTTTATGTGGCTAGTATTGGGGCGCAGGGATGCTTGAGGGCGTAGTAGCGCATAACACTGCTGGCCCATGAGCACACTAATTTACTTAGTGGCGCATGGTATTGTTGGTGCGTGAGAACACTAGTTACTTAGTGGCGCATAGTAGCTGCTTTTCTGGGCCACATAGTCGTTCTACGACCTGATTTCTTCTGAGTCAATCTTGGGACGCATGTTTGTTGGACACATGGATCTAGAATTTTCAATGCTTCTACAAGACCCCCATCAAAGTTTTCAAACTGATAAGTTTGGAATACTTTGAAAAAGAAGTACGGAGGAGAAGTCCTTGGGCCGCATCTGAGTGACATGTCGCATAGGCACGTTGCCACATAGGCACTTCCGCCAGGTTGTCAGATCATTAAATGCCGAGATTTGGCTCAATCTTCGAGGAGAATTCTTGGGGATTCTGAGTCAATGACAATTTTTGAGTAGATAAATGAGGATCACGCAAATTGAGGCATCATGTTCATCCTCATAACTGTCTGATTCATCGTCTCGATCTTCTCATGAGCCCTAGGAGCCTATAAATAGGCGGGCTAGGGAGTAGAGAGAACTTTTGTCTCTTGGCTTCCCCCTATGTTGTGAAAGAAGATGCCGAGGGCTGCTGTCTATCTCGCCGAGGGGTTTGTCAAGAGCGGCGTCGACTCGTGGCCCTCTGATGTTGGTATTCTTTTTGGAGGTATGGGTGTGTCAAGATGGCAGGGATACAGAGACACATGTACACAGTCTCGCAGCGTGGATTAGAAATCATCTAGAACACAAGCAGTAGCAGCCCCCCCCCAAATTCTGCCGCATTGATGAGCAACAATCTGTAACATGAGCACAAAGCCTATATGTGGCTTGGTCACATGGATGGAAACTTATCTGCAGCATGCACACAGAGCCTATCTGTAGCTTGGCCGCATGATGAGGAATCATCTACACCACATTCTACAGGTCGCAAGACGGCGTACCTTAGAGGATACTCCTATAGACTAGGAGGACTTAGTTGCAGAGCCCGAGGAGGTCTAGTTATTTGTGTTGGCATGTATTAGACTATTATATTTGTCGAGATTCACAGTTTGTATATTATTTCAGATTGTGGATTGTATCTTATTCTTTCCTTCGCTATTCCATTCATGCTTTATCTTTCTTAGTTTATTTTGTGATTGAGATTAGTTATACTTGTGAGATGCCATATTGTTCCTCCGTTTGGAGTTGAGTTGATTGAAATGTACCATATTATATTGTTAAGATGTTAGATAGTTAAAAATGACCTAAACAACGTTCTACCGCCGATGCTGCGGCGTAGGCTGGGCGTAACCACGTACTCGTACCGAATATCCGGGTGCGGGTTGTGACAATATATTCTCGTGCTTGGTTTAACTTGGTTTTCCTTGGACAAGGAAGGACGGATGGTAAGTTGGTAAGTATAGCCGTGTTATATATCGCACGACATACTTCCTCACGAGTTTTGCTTTTTATTATGCCATTAAACTCATCATAAGGCAAGACTAGAAAGGTAACTTAATATATGGTGAACGGAACCTATATAACGTGTTTGGATTTGTCGAGCGGGCGAGAAACCTCCCCACCAATGCATTTATGTACTGATAACTCACCAGATTGCTTGTAGGGTACGAAAGAACCTCATTCGGTGCCGAAACCCCCTTTGTGCGTGCTAAGGCATAGAGTTTGCTCTGGAGCCTTGGAGAGTTGCGTCCGGAGCTGAAGTGCATATACAAGACATAATGTTGGAACATCGCCTATATATTATTTTACAAATGTAGCCACTTGGCACACTTTTATTATTTTGTGAGAGAGGGCTTGAGCGACTTGTAATCTCTGTCAAGTGCCGCTTGTAACACTGGTTCAATATCAATAAAACACTTATTTTATTTCTATACTTGTGTTATTCAATGATTCTGCTATTGACGACTCTGTGAACTTGTTACCAATCTCCTGTTCGTTTCTTATTCCGCTGCACTCGACTATTTGTGCGACTCTGTGGCTTAGATATTTTACCGTCTGTTCGGATCATGGCCTTGCACCGGTGCAGCTTGTGCTTGTGTGACATCACGTCCAGATGGGAAAGATCATCTCGCGGGAGCGGTGGAGCGGTGATTCACCTAGCCAATTCTCTGACCGGGCAGTCAATTCACGTCCAGATGGGAAGATATGCCATTACGTGACCGGGCAGACAATTTACGTCATTTCCTGAGTCAACCCCCTAAGAGTACTCATGACTAAGCCAGGGGCACTAAAGTTTTGCTTAGCCGTGCTTCTATCGCCATATGACATGGCCTTCATTACTCAAAAGGCATCAAAGGTCAGGCACTAGCTGACTTTTTGGCGGCAAGTCCGGTGCCGTAAACGTCCAACATCTACGATGATATTGAAAAAGAAGTATTAGAATCTAACGTGATGATGGAAGAGTCCATCTGGCGAATGTTCTTTGATGGTGCTTCATGAATAGGACCCAAGAGCAATATTATCGCAGGAGTGGGGGTAGTAATGGTCTCTGTCGATATCGCAATGAATACAGGAAAGAAAAGTTGTGCGAACTTTTGTATTGATTGGAGTAGAACAAAAACTACAAAGGAGTCTCTAATGCATAGAGCTTTGAGTACAAATTAGTCTGGGTAAGTGTGACGGTGGAAATCTGATCTGCGGTCGATCACTTTACTCTGTTGACGCTCTGAAGTCGAAGAGGGTGGCAAGGCTTCAGGAAACGTGAGTATGTGACTCAGTTGATGTCCCTTCTTCCTTCTGTCTTCTTCTATTTTTCTCTTTTTTTTGCCGTGGTAGTGGTTGTAGAAGCATAAAAAGTGCGCCTTAAATAGATGGCACAGTTTTCTATAAATAAATCCAATAGTAGAAGAACAATGCACTTTTTACTTGTTTCAGAAGAAAGATGCGCACTTTCTTAATACTTAACACTTTGGCTCACTTTCCATTAATTTCAGAGGATAGCGTACTATTCAGATAACAGAAAAGTGGCACACTTTCTTAGAGTTACGAAAGCTGGCGCACAAACAATCTTTCCTCTCTCAGCATTTAATACAGCATACTGACAGCTGAGAGATACAGAAATCGAGGAGTCAAAAGTCATCGTTACAGTTGTGCTGCGGCATGCAGACCCAGGTTATCGTTTAGCGACCCAGCCGCTATGTTAACTTTAAAAGTGTGTCGATGTGCCAATTTTTTCAAAAGTACGCCGTTGTGCCAATTTTTTTAAAAGTGCGGCGCAGTGCCAACTTCTTCAAAAGTGTACCGTTATGCCAACTTCTTCAAAAGTGCGCCGCTGTACCAACTTCTTTAAAAGTGCACCATAGTACCAACTTCTTCAAAAATGTGTCGTAGTGCCAATACCTTCAAAAATGCGTCGTAGTGCCAACTGCTTCAAAAATATGCCAGTCTCCAGATGACTTCTAAAGAGCGCAATTATCCTAACCGACAGTGAGAAGATATGAGTGTGTATCTTACATGCCGTACTTCTCCTAAAAAATATACAAATAACTGTCCTCACGACCTATGCTTTCCTTGTATAGGAAGCTACGTATCAAGCAGGCAGTAAGTTGTGCACCCACTCATTCAGAATGTGGGGTGTTAGTCCTCCAAAAGTGTACGCACAATGGTAAAACAGTGTTGACTGTCCAAAGTGTGCGCATACTCTCATAATCGTTCCTAAAGTCTATAAATACAAGTTATATATAACCATTAGCGATACCTACTTAGATACCTACACCTAGACAGAGAGGAGCACACACAGACAGATAGAGATAAAGGGGCTAGAATTTTTAAGCCTTTGAAATTCAAGAACAGAGTGAGAGAAATTGAAGATTCTTGTGCGGCTGTTGCCAAAGCTTTCTAATTGTTCAACTCTCCAAGTTGTTTACAGCATTCCCTATATTTCTTCGTTGTCGTGTGCAGTTATTTGTCGGCGTGTGCATTTCTTTGTCGTTGAGTGGTCCAAGGAGTAAAGTGATCGACCGCAGATCAGATCTCTACAACTATACTTTTCGGAGTCAATTGTACTTAGATTCCTGTTTAGGATCCTTTTATACTTTTCTTTCTTTTTAATAGTTTGTAACACAAAAGTTTCGTATAAACTTTTTCTCGCAAACAAAGATGACGAATCTGCTGTGGACAATACTCAAAGTTTATATGAGAAAACGTTTATACGAAACTTTATACAAAACTTTTGTGTTACAAACTATTAAAAATAAAGAAAATTACAAAAATATCTTAAACAGTAATCTAAGTACAATTGATTCTATGGAAGTATAGCTGTAGAGATCGGATCTGTGGTCGATCACTTTACTCCTTGGACCACTCGACGATAAAAAAATACACACATCAACAAATAAACTGCACACGATAATGAATAAATATAGGGAATACTGTGAACAACTTGGAGAGTTGAACAATAAGAAAGCTTTGGCTGAATAGTGCGCCATCCTCTGAAGTTAATGGAAAGTACGCCAAAGTGTTAAGTATTAAGAAAGTGCACATCTTTCTTCTGAAACTAGTAGAAAGTGACTGTTCTTCTACTTTTAGGTTTATTTGTAGAAAAACTACACCATCTATCTGAGGCACACATTTTATTCTTCTATAAGACCCCCTTCAAAGTTTTTGAATTCGTTTAGATGAATTCAAAATACTTTGAATTAGAAGCATAAAAGTTTTGAGATGTTTGTGTGCGCACTTTTCCAATTATTTGCGAGTTGACGCACGTTTCCAATTATTAGCAATTTAGCGCAATTTCTGTCTGTTTTGACATATTGGCACATTCTCTGTCTGTTTGGGCAGACTGGCGCATAAAATGTGCTTATCTCCTGAAATATTCGTAAAATGCGCATAATTCTAAAAAAATTAGGAAAAATGCGTCTCCTTTAGAATCTTAAAAGACTCATAATTGGGTCATTTTTACATACTCTCCTCATGAGATTTGTTGACTTCTTGTTTGTGGCTTTTGTAGTTGACTTGGGTATGGATCCTCTGGCTGAACTGATGGGGTCTACTGCTGGAATTTTGTATACCAATTATTTAGAAGACTTATCGCATATTGAGTTTTTCCAATCTAATAAGACGATGTCTAGCACACGTCAATTATTGATAGCCAGACAAGGGGAATGAATGTTGACGTTTCTAATAAGCAGCAAAGCTCTCACTTTCTTTGCGAATGAGACATATTCTAAGCTGACTTTCTTGTTTGGTAATACCATTCATCAATCTTCTCAGCCTAAGAATAAGAAGGAGAAATGGTTGTTCACTGTTTATAGTAGGGTCATGTATCTCCCAGAGATTCTAAGAAGTTTTTCGCTGTCTGCTTTCTCCCACGCTACTTATCCCCGAAAGATGGAGTAGAATTTGACTCCCTTTACTAATGGATCTAAGCCAGGGAAAATCAGCTACAAACATGGTTGTTTCTTCAGTTCTGGTGATGGACATTCAGTCCAAATGCGAGGACTTCATCCTGGGAATGTACCAAGTGCAGATTCTCGTTGATTCAACCTATCCAGTCTTCTTTGTTCGCCAATATTTATACTGATGTTGAAGGCATTTATCCTCAGAAGAACGTCTGGCTGCCAGGATGGTTGACAAATGAAAATATCTTTTGGCGTCGAGCGACGTCATGGATATTGGATCAATATATCAAGAATCTCATATCTTCGGGTTTATAAATTGCCTTGTTAGTGACTTGATATGGCATTACTTCTGTAAACCCCCTGATTTTCAATAATTTTTAAATCTAGAATTTTTCACAATTTTTTGGATTTTTCTGAGATTTTTCTGAAATTAAACTAAGGTCATTTAATTATTAAATAATTTTTAATTGATATTAAATAATATTAAAATATTATGAAAATATTATTTATGGTGTAAAATAAAAAACTAGACATAGAATAATTTTTCGGGAATTTATTGGACCCCGAAAGCATTTTAAAAGCCCTAAAAACTAATTAATTAATTAAACCAAATAAACCGGGTTTATTTGAAATAAACCAAACCATTTTCTGAACCGAACCGGGTTCACTTAAACCGAACCAAATCCTTATTGGGTCGGATCCGGGTTTAACCCAGACCCGACCCACTAGTCCGACCCGACCCGCCTTGTTTTGGATCGGGCCGGATCCATAACAGACCCGACCCGACCCGTTGAAACCCGACCCGCTATCATTCTTCTCCAAACGCTCAGCCGCCCGACGGTTCTCCTTCCCTCCACCGGCCGACCCGCCGCCCGCTTGCCTCCCCGCGCCGCCTCGCCTTCGAAACGGCCGCCAGCCCCTCCTCTTCCTCTCCCCCGCACCGGTCGCCCCTCATCCTTCTTCTCCGGCTATATAAACCCTTCACCGGAGCCCCATTCTCCCCTCCAGCCGCCCTCGACCGCCCCTGCCCCCCCGGCGACGCCGCCACCCGCCTCACTGCCCTCGCCTCCAGCTCAGTCTCCTCAGCACCCTCGCCGTGCCGGCCTCCCTGACCACAGCCTCCCTCCCTCGAGCAGAACCCGAGCCCATCTCCTCCCCCGCTGCCCGCCTCGGCCAGCGCCGCCTCGCCGCCAGACTCCGCCGAGCCGCTCGCCTCCGCCGTGCTCAGCCAACTCCGGCGACACCCCAGTGATCAGAAGCTTCGGACACGGACACAGGAGCCTCTGACCCAGAGCCCTAAACCTAACCCTAGGGCGAACACGTGTCGGACACAAGAAATACAGTTTCCCGGAGCCCTGTTCAGGTACTCGTATCTCACTCCTCGCTGCCCCGTTTTCATTTTCGTCAGTTGCATCGCGTAGCCTGCATGACCCCTCGGTGCCCGTGCAACCCGCTCGGTGCATCGCGTCCTGTGGTGATCGTGAACCGCGATCCAAAAATAGGAAAACCAACGCCCTGTTTCACCCCGGAACTGAGTACGCTCTGCCAAACGGGACGACTTGGTCACATGCGGTCTTCACCGATATGTGCGCATCGTTGATACGAACGTGCGGAATTTCGTAGAAGCTGATTCGGATGTGCGTGCACACCGAAATCAATGCGTATCCGCGGACACCGCCCCGTATCTAACTTTTTTAAATCTCGCTGTAACTTAGTGTACACATGTCGGATCGAGACGAAACTTGCGCCATCGGACTCGTAGCAATACGCTGGTCCTGTGAGCCAAGTTTGGTTCGATTCTGAGAATGTTGACAAAATCGGGTGTCGTGGGCCCCACAAGCTCCACTCGACGGGCGATTTTGAGAACGGCTCATCGGAATCCAATTCTGGAAGTTCCGTTGGGTTCGTATCATCGTTCCTGACCTGTTGACACTAAGTTTGACAGATTTGGAGATCTTTGATCCTGACACATTCTTCGGTGCAAGCGGCCCACAGGTGGACCCCGCTTTGACCCGAAAATATTATTTTTTGCCCTTGTCTCCAAATTGGACTCAAGGACAGGCGTTTCTAGCTGATTAATATTTTCTGGATCTGATGGTGATGTCTATTTCAGCAACCGGAGTACTGCCTGCAATCTCCGCTGTAGCCAGAGCTACAATTGGAGCCGGAAACCCAAGCAAGTGTACCTTGCCATAATTGCAGTATAATGGTTCATTTTGTTCTCTTGATTTATTTTCTGTGACTGTTGTACATGCTCAACCATAGGACCGTGTGACTTACTTATCTTTCGATTAATAGTCGGGTGCCAACACCATACGTGGGGTTGTGTAAGGTCAACTAGAGATGGATATCGTGACATTTACTTTCTCGTACTTGCCCTATCAAGTACATTATACCCAGGACACTTGACACGAATCATGAACAGAATCTTCCTGAAATATTCAAGGTAATTCTGTATAGGATAAGGTTTATGACATCTTTACATGCTTAGATTTTATCCTGACTTGTTGCATTAGTTTTGATCCTGCGTGTCATGGACATGAGACGTGAGATTTCATTGGGTGGGGAGAGTATTACCATATCAAAGGATGATTATATTATATATATTGACATCTGGATGTGTCTTAGTCTCTGACACAGAGCTATGGCATCAGTTCTGGCCCTTCGAGAAAATACTGCTATGGTTTCTTCAACACTAATCCTGTAGTAGTCTCAGCCTGAGTATGACTAAAACTCTCACTTGCATTATCACTTAGCCGGTTTATTTATTTACCATATTTGGTTTCATTTACTGTATTATTTTGGCTTGAGCTTTCTTGTACCTTGCTATGTCTCCTGAGGACCTGGATCCGAATTTTGTCCCCAAGATTAGCAAACGAGATCTACCCTGTGGTGTACGGAACAGGAGCACTTCTCGGAACAGTACCAGTACCTGAGGACGAGGTGATCGCTAAGTACTTCTCCTTAACATCCGCTTCTTCCATGCTCAGTCTTTATGGCATATAGACTCTCTTTCCTGTTTAATTAAACTCTTTATTTCTTACTTATGAGAACTTTTGTAACAGACTTAATATCGGGTTGTTCCCCGATTTTATTGACTTGTGACTGGATGTTGTATATTTCTTTTGCTGATATTGCTATCTTTATTCTGTGGATGAGATTAGTAAACCCTGACTATTGTAATACAGCTTAAGTATGCTCCGGTGGATCCATTAAATTGGGTTTGTCCATCGGTGCGTGCTGCTGGCCATTGCCACGTGTCCAGTCCCTCGATATTTTGGGACTGGGACGTGACATGGTTTTTGATTGTAATCCCCCTGATTTTCAAAAATTGATAAATTTGGATTTTCATAATTTTCTGGTATTTTCTAGGATTTTTCTGTAATTAAATTCAAGTATTTTAATTATTAAATAATTTTTAAATAATAATAAATAATATTAAAGTATTATGAAAATAGTATTTTATGGTGTAAAATAAAAAACTAGACATAGGGTAATTTTCCGAGAATTTATTGGACCCCGGAAGCATTTTAAAAGCCCTAAAAACTAATTAATTAATTAAACTAAAATAAATCGGGTTTATATTAATAAACCAAACCAAATTGAACCAAACCGGACCGGGTTCATTGAACCAAACCCACTAACCCGACCCGACCCGTAATCTAATTATTGGATCGGGCCGGATCTGTTAGACCCGACCCGACCCGACCCGTTGGACCCGCAAACCCGCTAACCTATTCTTCTCCCCTAACCCGACGACCCTACCGCTTCCGCTCCGCCGGCCGCACCCGCCGCTGCCGCCGGCCGCCGCGTAACTCCAGCGCCGCCCCGGTGACCCGCCGTTTCCTCTTCCCCTCACCGGCCGCCGCTCCCTCTCCCCATCTTCGGCTATATAAACCCCCCCGAGCTCCTTCTCCGGCCATCCCCGAAACCCTAGACCGCCTACGGCCAGCGCCGCCTCGCCGGCAAACTTCGCCGAGCCGCTAGCCTCCGCCGTGCTCAGCCAACTCCAGCGACACCCCAGTGATCAGAAGCTTCGGACACGGACACAGGAGCCTCTGACCCAGAGCCCTAAACCTAACCCTAGGGCGGACACGTGTCGGACACGTGTCGGACACGTGTCGGACACGAGAAACGCAGTTTCCCGGAGCCCTGTTCAGGTACTCATATCTCACTCCTCGCTGCCCCATTTTCATTTTCGTCAGTTGCATCGCGTAGCCTACATGACCCCCTCGGTGCCCGTGCAACCCGCTCGGCGCATCGCGTCTTGTGGTGATCGTGAACCGCGATCCAAAACAGGAAAAACCAACGCCCTATTTTACCCCGGAACTGAGTACGCCCCACCACACGGGACGACTTGGTCACGTGCGGTTTTCACCGATATGTGCGCATCGTTGATACGGACATGCGGGATTTCGTAGAAGCTGATTCGGATGTGCGTGCACACCGAAATCAGTGCGTATCCGCGGACACCGCCCCGTATCCAACTTTTCTGAATCTCGCTGTATCTTAGTGTACACACATCGGATCGAGACAAAACTTGCGCCATCGGACTCGTAGCAATACGCTGGTCCTGTGAGCCAAGTTTGGTTCGATTCTGAGAATATTGACAAAATCGCGTGTCGTGGCCCCCACAGGCTCCACTCGACGGGCGATTTTGAGAACGGCTCATCGGAATCCAATTCTGGAAGTTCCATTGGGTTTGTATCATCGTTCCTGACCTGTTGACACTAAGTTGGACAGATTTGGAGACCTTTGACCCTGACAGATTTTTCGGTGCAAGTGGCCCACAGGTGGATCCCGCTTTGACCCGAAAATGTTATTTTTTGCTCTTGTCTCCAAATTGGACTCAAAGACAGGCGTTTCTAGCTGATTAATATTTTCTGGATCTGATGGTGATGTCTATTTCAGCAACCGGAGTACTGCCTGCAATGCCCGCTGAAGCCAGAGCTACAATTGGAGCCGAAAACCCGGGCAAGTGTACCTTGCCAGAATTGCAATATATTGATTCATTGTTCTCTTGAGTTATTTTCTGTGACTATTGTACATGCTCAACCCTTGGGCCGTGTGACTTACTTAGCTTCCGATTAACAGTCGGGTGCCAACACCGAATGCGGGGTTGTGTAACGTCACCTAGAGATGGATATCGTGACATTTACATTCTCGTACTTGCCATATCAAGTACGTTATAACCAGGACACCTGACACGAATCATGAGACAGAATCTTCCTGAATATTCAAGGTGATTCTATATAGGATACAGGTTTATGACTTATACAATTTACAAGCTTAGATTTTATCCTGACTTATTGCATTAGTTTAATCTTGCGTAACATGAACATTGAGAACTGTGACGTGAGATTACATTGGGTGGGGAGAGTATTACCATATCAAGGCTGATTATATTATATATATTGTCATCTGGATGTGTCCTAGTCTCTGACACAGAGCTTTGGCACCAGTTCTGGCCCATCGAGAAAATACTGCTATGGTTTCTTGACACTGATCCTGTAGTAGTCTCAGCCTGAGTATGACTAATAACTCTCACTTGCATTATTACTTAGCTGGTTTATTTATTTATCCTATTTGTTTTATTTACTGCATTTATTTTGGCTTGAGCTTTCTTGTACCTTGCTATGTCCCCTGAGGACCTGGATCCGGATTATGTCCCCAGGATTAGCAGACGAGATCTACCCTGAGGTGTACGGAACAGGAGCACTACACGGAGCAGTACCAGTACCTGAGGACAAGGTGATCGCTGAGGACTTCTCCTGAATATCCGCTTCTTCCATGCTCAGTCTTTATGGAAAATAGACTCTCTTTCCTGTTTAATTAAACTCTTTATTCCTGTTTAAATGAACATTGTAACAGACTCTATATCGGGTTGTTTCCCCGAATTACTTTGCTAAGACTGGATGTTTGATTTATTTTCTTATTGCTGTTGATCTTATTATCTTTTGTGTGGATGAGATTAGTTCTGACTTATTGTAGTAAACCCTGACTGTTGTATTACAGCTTAAGTACGCCCCGATGGATCCATTAAATTGGGTTTGTCCATCGGTGTGTGCTGCTGGCCATTGTCGCGCATTCAGTCTCTCGATATTCTGGACTGGGGCGTGACATGGTTTTTGTGGTGGCCTATGCAGGTCAACAACTAAATTGTTCGATTTTAACTTAGGGACCGAACAGGCCTGCAATAAGAATAGGATAAAGTTTTTAGGATCTCATCCACTTGCTTGAATCGTTTTTGATATCTATATCGTATTCGAACTAATTTTTGACTTGCATCTTGCCTTGACTCCTGTGCGCCTCTTATAGTTTATTTTTGATGCAGAGTAATGGATTCACGAGAAAACGATAAAACTCCAGCAAGAACACTAATAGGTGATGTAGCCACCTACGGAGAAGATGAAGTGACGCTATTGAGTGGAGATCCCTCTACTCACCGAAGCAGCCAAGCAGATCAGCAAGCTTCTAGATTTCGACGTGATGACATTCCACCTTCTCCGCAGTTCATTCTACCGATGCCTGTATTTCCACAAGGGCAACCTATAGACGGGCAACAAATATTCCAAATGATCTACGCAATGATGCAAGCCCAGCAACAAATCCAAACTGAGGCCCATCGTCGCGAGGCTGAGTACTTGAGGAACAGGATAGTAAATGCACTGGAGCAGGTCAACCTACCAGCTCGACGACCAATAACGGGCTCTATCACCGATTTCTGCCAGCTGAAACCTCGTACCTTTTCTGGCAAGGAGGGACCAACAGAAGTTCATGAATGGCTCACCAACATTCGGTATCAATTAGAAGCAGCTGAGCTTCCCCAGGAACGTTGGATGACTGCCGTCAGAATGCAATTGACGGACAATGCTCATCACTGGTGGCTATCCGAGGAGACCAGGCTCGGACCAGACCGAGTTACTTGGGAAGAGTTCTCCAGACTCTTCCAGGAGATGTACATTCCGGCTATCGCTCGATCAGAACTTCGGGACAAGTTCAATCGTCTCACTCAGGAAGCTATGACGGTGGAAGAGTACAACGCCGAGTTCATTCGTCTAAGTCGCTTTGTCCCAACATTGATCCCAACAGAAGAAGAGAAGGCCGAGAAGTTTTTCGACGGACTCAATATCGAGTTACAGAAACTAATTGGATCTGTCGCACCAACTTCGTATTCGGACGTCCTTGCTGCAGCTCGACGCATGGAGCGCGTCACCAGGAGAGAAATCAGTCTGAAGCGGCCTTCCCCATCAGCAACAGCCAGAGCACCACAAGAAGAAGCTGCAAAGAGACCTCACCTACACCAACAGCAGAAAGCAGCCACCCCACAAGTAATAGTCCTCTCTATTTGTCACTACTGTGGCAAAGCAGGCCATCTCGCCAGGGAATGCCGACGCAGGTTAGGACTATGCTTAGCTTGCGGATCCAGACAGCATGCAGTGAGGGACTGCCCTGAGCGTAGAGAAGGAGCACCAAGGGCAAACCAACAAGCTCTACCAGCACCAGGAGGATATCAACCAAGGCCACCCTTGGCACCTCGAGCAGCACCCTTCCAACAAGTCCAACAACAGCAGAGGGCACCACTTCAAGGACGCGGCCAAGCTTTCGCGATGACTGTGGGAGACGCGCAGAATCATGGAGTAGCTAATGCGAGTAAGTTTTTGTAGTTCCGTTTCAAGCATTGCTATAGTTCGTGCCTGCTGGTTCGTGATCCCAGACTTAACCTGATAGTTTAACTTGCTATTAATTGATAACCTAGTATTAATCTAAGTAATTTTGAACTTATAACCTAGAATGTTTTATAAATGTTAACCTGGTATGTTTTTAAAAGAATAACCTATTTTTCTAAAAAAAAAATGTAATTTTTTTTAGATTTCCTATAATTGGGAAATTCCATTGCTTAGGGAAATGACTTTCCCTATGTGTTTAAACCTTGATTTTCTGATTCGAATAAATTTTACAACTGTGTCATCTCTATTGACCGGTTATTCTTTGATTGCGAGGACGCAATCCTCTTAAGGGGGATAGATTGTAATCCGCCTGATTTTCAAAAATTAATAAATTTGGATTTTCACAATTTTCTGGTATTTTCTAGGATTTTTCTGTAATTAAATTCAAGTGTTTTAATTATTAAATGATAATAAATAATATTAAAGTATTATAAAAATAGTATTTTATGGTGTAAAATGAAAAACTAGACATAGGGTAATTTTTCGAGAATTTATTGGACCCCGGAAGCATTTTAAAAGCCCTAAAAACTAATTAATTAATTAAACTAAAATAAATCAGGTTTATATTAATAAACCAAACCAAATTGAACCAAACCGGGCCGGGTTCATTGAACCAAACCCACTAACCCGACCCGACCCGTAATCTAATTATTGGATCGGGCCGGATCCGTTAGACCCGACCCTACTCGTTGGACCCGCAAACCCGCTAACCTATTCTTCTCCCCTAACCCGACGACCCTACCGCTTCCGCTCCGCTGGCCGCACCCGCCGCCGTCCGTCGCGTAACGCAAGCGCCGCCCCGGCGACCCGCCGTTTCCTCTCCCCCTCACGCCACTCCCTCTCCCCATCTCCGACTATATAAACCCCCCCCCCCCCGAGCTCCTTCTCCGGCCATCCCCCAAACCCTAGACCGCCTCCGGCCAGCGCCACCTCGCCGCCAGACTCCGCCGAGCCGCTCGCCTCCGCCGTGCTCAGCCAACTCCGGCGACACCCCAGTGATCAGAAGCTTCGGACACGGACACAGGAGCTTCTGACCTAGAGCCCTAAACCTAACCCTAGGGCGGACACGTGTCGGACACGAGAAACGCAGTTTCCCGGAGCCCTGTTCAGGTACTCGTATCTCACTCCTCGCTGCCCCGTTTTCATTTCCGTCAATTGCATCGCGTAGCCTGCATGACCCCCTCGGTGTCCGTGCAACCCGCTCGGCGCATCGCGTCCTGTGGTGATTGTGAACCGCGATCCAAAAACAGGAAAAATCAATGTCCTGTTTCACCCCGGAATTGAGTACGCCCCGCCAAACGGGACGACTTGGTCATATGCGGTCTTCACCGATACGTGCGCATCGTTGATACAGATGTGCGGGATTTTGTAGAAGCTGATTCGGATGTGCGTGCACACCGAAATCAGTGCGTATCCAAGGACACCGCCCCGTATCCAACTTTTTTGAATCTCGCTGTAACTTAGTGTACACACGTCGGATCGAGACGAAACTTGCGCCATCGGACGCGTAGCAACACGCTGGTCCTGTGAGCCAAGTTTGGTTCGATTCTGAGAATATTGACAAAATCGCGTGTCGTGGGCCCCACAGGCTCCACTCGACGGGCGATTTTGAGAACGGCTCATCGGAATCCAATTCTGGAAGTTCCGTTGGGTTCGTATCATTGTTCCTTACCTGTTGACACTAAGTTGGACAGATTTGGAGACCTTTGTCCCTGACACATTTTTCGGTGCAAGTGGCCCACAGGTGGACCCCGCTTTGACCCAAAAATATTATTTTTTGCCCTTGTCTCCAAATTGGACTCAAGGACAGGCATTTCTAGCTGATTAATATTTTCTGGATCTGATGGTGATGTCTATTTCAGCAACCGGAGTACTGCCTGCAATTCCCGCTGAAGCCAGAGCTACAATTGGAGCCGGAAATCCAAGGAAGTATACCTTGCCAGAATTGCAGTATATTGATTCATTGTTCTCTTGAGTTATTTTCTGTAACTGTTGTACATGCTCAACCCTAGGACCGTGTGACTTACTTAGCTTCCGATTAACAGTCGGGTTCCAACACCGTACGCGGGGTTGTCTAACGTCACCTAGAGATGGATATCGTGACATTTACATTCTCGTACTTGCCATATCAATTACGTTATAACCAGGACACCTGACACGAATTATGAGACAGAATCTTCCTGAATATTCAAGGTGATTCTGTATTGGATACAGGTTTATGACTTATACAATTTACAAGCTTAGATTTTATCCTGACTTATTGCATTAGTTTAATCTTGCGTAACATGAACATTGAGAACTGTGACGTGAGATTACATTGGGTGGGGAGAGTATTACCATATCAAGGCTGATTATATTATATATATTGTCATCTGGATGTGTCCTAGTCTCTGACACAGAGCTTTGGCACCAGTTCTGGCCCATCGAGAAAATACTGCCATGGTTTCTTGACACTGATCCTGTAGTAGTCTCAGCCTGAGTATGACTAATAACTCTCACTTGCATTATCACTTAGCTGATTTATTTATTTATCCTATTTGTTTCATTTACTGCATTTATTTTGGCTTGAGCTTTCTTGTACCTTGTTATGTCCCCTGAGGACCTGGATCCGGATTATGTCCCCCGGATTAGCAGACGAGATCTACCCTGAGGTGTACGGAACATGAGCACTACTCGGAGCAGTACCAGTACCTGAGGATGAGGTGATCGCTGAGGAATTCTCCTGAACATCCGCTTCTTCCATGCTCAGTCTTTATGGCAAATAGACTCTCTTTCCTGTTTAGTTAAACTCTTTATTCCTGTTTAAATGAACATTGTAACAGACTTTATATCGGGTTGTTTCCCCGAATTACTTTGCTGAGACTGGATGTTTGATTTATTTTCTTATTGCTGTTGATCTTATTGTAACCTCCGATTTCCAAATTTATGAAATAATTAGATTTTTAATTTATTTTAAATATCAAGTTTATAAAATATTTTCTCCTTGAATTTTGTATTAGATTTTGAACAATGTTTGATTTTAGAAGGTAATTTAAAATCTTTTATAAAAATCATTTTTCCTAAATATCGATTTATTATAAATTAAATAGATAAATAATGATATATATATATATATATTTCTCTAGCTTCAACTATTTATTAGCTTGAAATCATAAAATTATTTGAAGGACTAGTTGTTTTTCATAATAAATTTTCATATCCATTTGGGATAGTAAATAAATTAAGATTTTGGAATATGGGTTAATTAATAGCTAATTGGGAATCAGTTAGCTTCTTAAAATATCTTCTTAAAATTATATTCTTTTTCTTTTGAAATTTTACAAATTTGCCATCTCCCATTCACACCCTCATTCCCACATGAAAAACTCATTCATGTCTAATCTTGGCCATTCATTATTTGGGCCAATCCTCACCCTTCATCCCACACCCTCTCTCCCTATTTAAAGTCTCTCACCCACACCATTCCTAAGAAACCCTAATCCCCAAAATTATTAGCTAGCCCTCACAAATTCCCACAAGCCATCACCATTTTTGTGTGCTCGTGTCCATGTGTCCAGCTTTACGTGTCAGCCGTGTTGGCCTCGGGTCCGACCCCGGGTGTCCTATCGTATCCATTCATTCTTCTGTGTCAAGTTATTACAATATTATAAATTTTCGTATCCGACACCATCTGGACACAACCACCACTGTGCAGTACATCATCCCTGTATCCAACACCCGGACACATCCGCCCCCACACCACAGTGAACCATCCCTGTGTCCAATACTCGGACACACCTGCGAATCTTGAACACATCCATCATCCCCAAAATAAACCCTAGATCTAACCTCATCGTCAATGTCTTCCGGCGAACTTCTGACCAGACGAGCTGCTCTCACTGCCGCCTCGACCTTGCGTCACCCATCAGCCGCTTCTTCACCGGAGCCGACGTCGTCGCCATCCGTCCTGTTGCTGCTCTGGCTTAGATCCACCGCCTAGGTCTTCGACCGGTTCCTCGAACCACCGTCACCGCTCTCGAGTTTCCACCGCCGCCGCCCCGAGACGAACGTCGACCACCGCCGAGCTTCGACCACAGCAGATCCGCCGACCGTCGTCGAGCTCCGCTGCCGCCGCCGAGTACGACCGCCGCCACAGCAGATCCGCCGCCGAGCTTCGACCACCGACCACCGCGTGACCCGGCGAGACTCCTCCGCCGACGCCGGGAAACCCAACGTGAGCTCCCTCTCCGATTTCCCTCTTCCCCCTTTCTTCGATTCACTGAATTTGGTTTTGTACCTATATTAGTTTAAATTATAATTAGTTTAGTTATAATTAGATTAGTTAGTTAATTATTAATCAGTTAGTAATTGTTAATCAATTAGTTTAGTAATATTTATTTAGTTTAGTTTTTATTTAGTTTAGTTATGTAAATTATAAGGGTTTATAATTATGTAAAAATATAATAAATTTGTTGGGGTTTATATTATTATTTAAGAAATAGTTTCAATAATAAAAATTAGTTCAAATTTGGTTATTTTTGGACTGGTAACCGATTTCACTATAGATATAAAAATATATTGGCTTTTACATAAATTCTAAATTTATAAATAAACTTTTATTGGTAATTATTGTTCAAAATAATTTTGAAATAATTTTCATTAAACTAAGGTGTTACCTTAATAACAAACAAACGACCCTTTCTCTTTTAGCTAAACTTGTTAACCCCCGTATGTTTTCTATATGTATTGAGGACTCGGTACCCTTATCTCGATTTTCGTGCCGAACTTCGATCTTGGACTTCTTTATATAGTTTGTAGCTATTTGGACTGCTCCGGACCCATTGGAACTAACTGCTACTTCATTTGGGATCACCTTGAGGAGGGTGGCATTATATACATTCTTTGATTTGTTAATATACATATATAAAATATTTGATTGGTATAGATACAAATATATATTTTGGTATATAAATATATTTATATACATCTATTTAGTGTATATACACATATACATATTTTGTACAATTACTAATAGACACTTATATATATATTATATATGTTTTATTGGTATATACTCTGAGTGTAAATGTGTATTATATACGTATCCCTACTAGATGACCCTAGTTGACTAGAGCCATTCCTGGCATAGCCCTGAGGCCAGTGTATTTCTATTGTGTGTTAGTGTAGCATCTGATACAAGTGATATTATTATATGTTTATAGGACTGTCGGATTCTCCAGACGATACTCTGGGACAGGACATTGGTATTCACCAGCTAAGGACCCAAGGCGAGTACATTCTCTGATTAGTTTCTAATTTATGATATCTCCTATGTTCACTGTATCTAGTGTAGATATCCATGCTCTTGACACGTTGGTTACATGGATTGGTATACACGAATCTCGTCATGAGATGTTTATTCCTTATTCATGGTGTAGCTTGTACAAGACTTGTTTCCTTGTTATCTTGTGCATGTACAGACACAGAGACCCGGGAAGATTTGCTACCTCCCTAGGGAATCCTGTGCCATAGCATACCATGATTGGATCTACTATACCAGTCGGGGGTGGAGAGTATTTTAGTGTAGATATGTGATCATACCCAACTTTATATGAATCATAGCTCACCCCACATCTCACGTCGGGTGCGGCCTGACCATTTACATGCTTCATAGCTGTTACGTGTGATTAGCCTGACCTCTACATGCATCATAGCTAACCAACGGTTAGCCTGACCTTACATGAATCATAGATAATCATATGTAACCAGCCTAATCAAGTTCCCAAGCCGATCACATGTTAAAGCTAGTACTCACACACTTAGTCATAGGTTTCTTGCTCATTGACATATTGTTTCTTTTCCTGCATTTACCTACAGTATTCCCAGTATTTCTTTTATTGTACATTTCTCGTTCCTATACATGCATCTCGTATATTTCCATCTAGAACTGCTATATAGTTTATATCATTAATATAGAACTGCTATTTAGAGATGTACTTTGCTCCTTCCTGACTGAAAAACATTTTCCAGACTGTGACCTTAGTGGACTTGTTTCTGACACACTTGAGGATTGGATGTTACTGATTGCAGGTATGGCTACTTTTGTCATTTTTAGATGTCTTGTATTTCTTTGCTTGCCTTGATATCTCATCGTGCTTAGTTATGTGATTGAGTATCCAGCATTATTTTATGATATTCACGTCTCCTTATGGAGTTGGGCATTCATGTGGGATTGATTAGATAGTTACATGACCTAGACAGCGTTCTACCGTTGATGCTGCGGCGTAGGCTGGACGTACC
Organism: Iris macrosiphon; assembly: GCA_036927795.1. Taxonomy (NCBI): domain Eukaryota; kingdom Viridiplantae; phylum Streptophyta; class Magnoliopsida; order Asparagales; family Iridaceae; genus Iris; species Iris macrosiphon. The sequence continues at coordinate 67,622,074 of JAYESA010000002.1, forward strand.
CACGCTCTCGTACCCCTAAATCGGGTGCGGGTCATGACACATTTTTAGTGGTGGCCCATGCAGGTCAGACTTCGCTAGTTGTGCGATATCGTAGTAGTGCGACATCATAGTTGTACTACTACGTGCCTGCTATAGAATATAGGACATAGGATACTAGGATGAGAGAGGATACTCAATCACAATTTTTGAGAGATTTCTGGGACGACCCTTGAGAATCTCATTATAAATTCCAATTTAAATCCTCCCCCCTTGTTTTTGTCCGTTCTCACTTGTTGATATTGAGTTTGATTCTTGTTGACCAGTTGTTAAATTTAATTCTTGGTATCGTTGTTGAGTTTTGATTTCATATCGAGATGAATTTTACGGACTGAACTTTACGGTATTATCTGATGACATATGTTGATGAGGACAGTGAGAAAGGTAAAACGTCTACTTTGGTTATGGAACCTAGAGTTTATCGCAGCCATATTAGCTGTCATGACGAGAACGTAGGAACCTGACTTGGATGTACATACTTTAGTTATGAAATTTAGAATTTCTTGCAGCCATACCGGTTGGTGTGGCGAAGATTCTAGATGACATAATTATAGAGTTGCATACCTTAGTTACGAAACCTGTCGTTTATCGCATCTATGCTTACTGGCGTGGCGAGGATTCTGAGTGTCATGATTTTAGACAGACGTGTATGATTATCAGGTTGTATCTTAAAATGGTTCTTAAAGTATCATCTCAACACTTACCTATTACTGTTATACAAGACTTTATTCCATCGTTTCTTTTGGTTGCTAGCAGTAGAACCACCTTCAGTCCTCAATCCAGACTTTTTGAGCTCCTATTCTTTGAGGATTCCTTATTAAGTATGATAATTAGTGACTTGTAATTATGGCTGTGTCTTGAGTGTTAGTATTGGTTGAGTGTTGTTAGTGAGTTATAAGTGTTTTCTAGTTGGACATGTGAGCAGTAGGATTTAATCTAGAGTTAGCCCTTAGCATAGTACCTTGTACCAATGGTTCTGGGATAAGTGTCATTAGAGACTGAGAGTAGAAGGAGAGTATAGAGTATCAGTGATAGTTCTCAGAGTTAGTGTCAGAGCCAATATACCCGTCCTGGATAATCATGATTATGTAATTGAGTGATCTATGTAAACAATTAGGTATCAAGGAATTGTGTTAAGGATTAATGGAGCATAACGTCCAATCTGATTGATATCGGGCGTGTTAAAGGTAAAGAAATTTATATGCATGAGGAGTTATAATAAGGTATCATGAGTAGAGAAATATCGGAATTGGTAATGAAGATGGTGAAGCGTATCACAGATTAGCGTAACAGGCTATGAAAGGTTAAAAGAAAATACCTATACAACCATCGAGATGAGGAACCATATACCTGCCCATGAGAGTAAAGAAACATGAGTGTTATAGTAGATACCTGTAATCATGAGTTATAATGAGCTTAATGAGATGATCCATTAATGAAACTAGTGATATAATACCAAGAGTGCTAATGATTCTATATCGAGGATTAGTCGAGAATAACGTTAATAACAGTAAGCACTCTGTGTGATGATAATTAGATAATATACCAGTTGACATAAATTGAAAATCATGAAAGAAAATACAGGTGATGATAACTTTGATCATTGGAGGTAATAGTGCAAGTGATTCGGGCAGTACAAATTTAGTACACAGTTGTAGACAATAGAGGTATTGAGTGCACCTCGAGTATTAGAGACCGTGAGCACTTATATGTAAATTTGTGGATTATAAATTAAAAGAGTGGAAATGAATTTTAAACTTTGAGAATTATTGAAGAGATGAGATTGTGTCATTAAAAAAAATTTAGGATTTCAAATATTGATTCAATAAACATGGTCAAGGCTACAAAGATTTTAGAAGTGATTAAAATTTTTATTTCGATGTTGAGTATCTGACTTTGAGGAGGTATATGCAATTTATTTTTAAGTTGATCGAGAAGTTAAACCTTGACGATTATTTTGAGGATTAATTTTATGGTAGATGAGAGATATGAATATTAATATATGAGTAGACGATATACATATGTAAGGATCTAGTGACTTGAGCATGATTAAGATGTCACCGCAGACTGACTTGGGTGTCCATCTAGAGTTGTATTAAAATGGGTTTAACACTTAGTATGGTGTGTTACACTTGGTGTGCACTTGAGTGGTAAGAACAAATAGTATGGACAATTGTAGTAGGAACGAGAACTAGCAGTGGGTGTACTGAAGTAGAATAGGGGTACCTAAAAAGATAGAGGTATCAAACTTTACATGCACCAATGGACCTATAATCGTGTTAGAGGTTCTTGGTATCAGATTTTGGTATTAATAGACAGGTGTGTGCAATACGGATATATTCATGGATCTTGTGGATTAATGATTAGTTGATATGGGTACCAGTGTACAGGAATAGGAATTAGTTAGTGAATGTTCTAGAGTAAGTGTTTGTTAGAGATAGTAGATACTACAAGTAAGATGTTAGCAGGTTCTTCTTTTTCCTAATGTTCCCGTCTCTTGATTGATTGATTTCCCTAGTGCTGTAGTTCGTATTCATGATTTTCTTGTTAGAATATAACTAGTAGTACATCCTGACAGAGACTGAAATATCATGACAAAAGATACATGATCTATATATATTTTTCTTAGATTGCATGGCTGTAGGTAGAACTTCCTTAAACCATGATCATTAGGGTTTTGACCATAACAAAGATCTATGACAAGGTTATGACTGACAAAAAGGGACAAGATGATTAAATTTGTGAATAAGCATTAATTTAAATAAAGAATTTAGGGGTTGTTATAACAGAGTTGATGGATCATTAATTTTACGAAAATCGAGGTATGATTGAAATTCGAGGACAAATATTAACTTAAATGGAGAATTAAGAAATTCACAGAGCAAAAATTTGAGGATTTATTAATTTTAGGAAGGTCTTGATATGATTGAATTGGTTATTAAAATTTTGAGAAAATTTAGGGAATTATCATTATATCTATTTGATTGCAAGATAGAAATTTGAAATTTTATATTATGAATGTTGCATTGAAGATTCTGAAAGTATCGCATCGTTGAGTATTTGAGGAAAAAGAAAATCAGGAAAATAAAAATCGTTAATGGAATAGTGTCTAATTCAATTCTCGGGATGAGAATTTAGATTTGAATAAGCATCAATTGAATTTGAGTTAGAGGAGTAAGATGATTGATGGATTAGTGTTTAAAATTTAAATTTTGGGATACAGATTTTTTAATTTTATAAATATACATTGATTGGATTTCAATTGGAGGATTAGATATTAAAATCCTTGAGTATTTAGATACGAACTTAAATTTTGGAGGAGATTATGATAAAAATTTGAATTTGATTTTAAACTTGAAGATTTTCCGGAATATGATGTTATAGAATTTTTGAAAGGTTGTGAAATAACAATATGGAATTACTTCATGATTATTTGGTTTGAAATTTAAATTTGATAGAAATAATATGATGAGTAAAGGCAAATATTGAGAACCTTAAATTTCGAGGACGAAATTTTTCTAAGGTGGATAGACTTGTAACCTCCGATTTCCAAATTTCCGAAATAATTAGATTTTTAATTTATTTTAAATATCAAGTTTATAAAATATTTTCTCCTTGAATTTTGTATTAGATTTTGAACAATGTTTGATTTTAGAAGGTAATTTAAAATCTTTTATAAAAATTATTTTTCCTAAATGTCGATTAATTATAAATTAAATAGATAAATAATGATATTATATATATTTCTCTAGCTTCAAATATTTATTGGCTTGAAATCATAAAATTATTTGAAGGACTAGTTGTTTTTCATAATAAATTTTCATATCCATTTGGGATAGTAAATAAATTAAGATTTTAGAATATGGGTTAATTAATAGCTAATTGGGAATCAGTTAGCTTCTTAAAATATCTTCTTAAAATTATATTCTTTTTCTTTTGAAATTTTACAAGTTTGCCATCTCCCATTCACACCCTCATTACCACATGAAGAACTCATTCATGTCTAATCTTGGCCATTCATTATTTGGGCCAATCCTCACCCTTCATCCCACACCCTCTCTCCCTATTTAAAGTCTCTCACCCACACAATTCCCAAGAAACCCTAATCCCCAAAATTATTAGCTAGCCCTCACAAATTTCCACAAGCCATCACCATTTTTGTGTGCTCGTGTCCATGTGTCCTGCTTTACATGTCAGCCGTGTTGGCCTCGGGTCCGACCCCGGGTGTCCTATCGTATTCATTCATTCTTCTGTGTCCAGTTATTACAATATTATAAATTTTCGTGTCCGACACCATCTGGACACAACCACCACTGTGCAGTACATCATCCCTGTGTCCAACACCCGGACACATCCGCCCCCACACTACAGTGCACCATCCCTGTGTCCAACACTCGGACACACCTGCGAATCTCGAACACATCCATCATCCCCAAAATAAACCCTAGATCTAACCTCATCGTCAATGTCTTCCGGCGAACTTCTGACCAGACGAGCTGCTCTCACTGCCGCCTCGACCTTGCGTCACCCATCAGCCGCTTCTTCACCGGAGCCGACGTCGTCGCCACCCGTCCTGTTGCTGCTCTGGCTTAGATCCACCGCCTAGGTCTTCGACCGGTTCCTCGAACCACCGTCACCGCTCTCGAGTTTCCATCGCCGCCGCCCCGAGACGAACGTCGACCACCGCCGAGCTTCGACCACAGCAGATCCGCCGACCGTCGTCGAGCTACGCTGCCGCCGCAGAGTACGACCGCCGCCACAGCAGATCCACCGCCGAGCTTCGACCACCGACCACCGCGTGACCCGGCGAGACTCCTCCGCCGACGCCGGGAAACCCAACGTGAGCTCCCTCTCCGATTTCCCTCTTCCCCCTTTCTTCGATTCACTGAATTTGGTTTTGTACCTATATTAGTTTAAATTATAATTAGTTTAGTTATAATTAGATTAGTTAGTTAATTATTAATCAGTTAGTAATTGTTAATCAATTAGTTTAGTAATATTTATTTAGTTTAGTTTTTATTTAGTTTAGTTATGTAAATTATAAGGGTTTGTGATTATGTACAAATATAATAAATTTGTTGGGGTTTATATTATTATTTAAGAAATAGTTTCAATAATAAAAATTAGTTCAAATTTGGTTATTTTTGGACTGGTAACCGATTTCACTATAGATATAAAAATATATTGGCTTTTACATAAATTCTAAATTTATAAATAAACTTTTATTGGTAATTATTGTTCAAAATAATTTTGAAATGATTTTCATTAAACTAAGGTGTTACCTTAATAACAAACAAACGACCCTTTCTCTTTTAGCTAAACTTGTTAACCCCCGTATGTTTTCTCTATGTATTGAGGACTCGGTACCCTTATCTCGATTTTCGTGCCAAACTCCGATCTTGGACTTCTTTATATAGTTTTTAGCTATTTGGACTGCTCCGGACCCATTGGAACTAACTGCTACTTCATTTGGGATCACCTTGAGGAGGGTGGCATTATATACATTCTTTGATTTGTTAATATACATATATAAAATATTTGATTGGTATAGATACAAATATGTATTTTGGTATATAAATATATTTATATACATCTATTTAGTGTATATACACATATACGTATTTTGTACAATTACTAATAGACACTTATATATATATTATATATGTTTTATTGGTATATACTCTGAGTGTAAATGTGTATTATATACGTATCCCTACTAGATGACCCTAGTTGACTAGAGCCATTCCTGGCATAGCATTGAGGCCAGTGTATTTCTATTGTGTGTTAGTGTAGCATCTGATACAAGTGATATTATTATATGTTTATAGGACTGTCAAATTCTCCAGACGATACTCTGGGACAGGACATTGGTATTCACCAGCTAAGGACCCAAGGCGAGTACATTCTCTGATTAGTTTCTAATTTATGATATCTCCTATGTTCACTGTATCTAGTGTAGATATCCATGCTCTTGACACGTTGGTTACACGGATTGGTATACACGGATCTCGTCATGAGATGTTATTCCTTATTCATGGTGTAGCTTGTACAAGACTTGTTTCCTTGTTATCTTGTGCATGTACAGACCTAGAGACCCGGGGAGATTTGCTACCTCCCTAGGGAATCCCGTGCCATAGCGTACCATGATTGGATCTACTATACCAGTCGGGGTGGGGAGTATTTTAGTGTAGATATGTGATCATACCCAACTTTACATGAATCATAGCTCACCCCACATCTCACGTCGGGTGCGACCTGACCATTTACATGCTTCATAGCTGTTACGTGTGATTAGCCTGACCTCTACATGCATCATAGCTAACCAACGGTTAGCCTGACCTTACATGAATTATAGCTAATCACATGTAACCAGCCTGATCAAGTTCCCAAGCCGATCACATGTTAAAGCTAGTACTCACACACTTAGTCATAGGTTTCTTGCTCATTGACATATTGTTTCTTTTCCTGCATTTACCTACAGTATTCCCAGTATTTTTTTTATTGTATATTTCTCGTTCCTATACATGCATCTCGTATATTTCCATCTAGAACTGCTACATAGTTTATATCATTAATATAGAACTGCTATTTAGAGATGTACTTTGCTCCTTCCTGACTGGAAAATATTTTCCAGACTGTGACCTTAGTGGACTTATTTCTGACACACTTGAGGATTGGATGTTACTGATTGCAGGTATGGCTACTTTTACCATTTTTAGATGTCTTGTATTTCTTTGCTTGCCTTGATATCTCATCGTGCTTAGTTATGTGATTGAGTATCCAACATTATTTTATGATATCCACGTCTCCTTATGGAGTTGGGCATTCATGTGAGATTGATTAGATAGTTACATGACCTAGACGGCGTTCTACCGCCGATGCTGCGGCGTACGCTGGACGTACCCACGCTCTCGTACCCCTAAATCGGGTGCGGGTCATGACACTTATTATCTTTTGTGTGGATGAGATTAGTTCTAACTAATTAAACCAGATTTATTTGAAATAAATCAAACCATTTTCTGAACCGAACTGGGTTCACTTAAACTGAACCAAATCCTTATTGGGTCGGATCCGGGTTTAACCCGGACCCAACCCACTAGCCCGACTCGACCCGCCTTATTTTGGATCAGGCCAGATCCATAACAGACCCGACCCGACCCGTTGAAACCCGACCCGCTCTCATTCTTCTCCAAACGCTCAGCCGCCCGACGGTTCTCCTTTCCTCCGCCGGCCGACCCGCCGGCCGCTCGCCTCCCCGCGCTGCCTCGCCTCCGAAACGGCCGCCAGCCCCTCCTCTTCCTCTCCCCCGCACCGGCCGCCCCTCCGCCTTCTTCTCCGGCTATATAAACCCTTCACCGGAGCCCCATTCTCCCCTCCAGCCGCCCTCGACCGCCCCTGCCCCTCCGGCGACGCCGCCACCGCCTCACTGCCCTCGCCTCCAGCTCAGTCTCCTCAGCACCCTCGCCGCGCCGGCCACCCTGACCACAGCCTCCCTCCCTCGAGCAGAACCCGAGCCTATCTCCTCCCCCGCTGCCCGCCTCCGGCCAGTGCCGCCTCACCGCCAGACTTCGCCGAGCCGCTCGCCTCCGCCGTGCTCAGCCAACTCCGGCGATACCCCAGTGATCAGAAGCTTCGGACACGGACACAGGAGCCTCTGCCCAGAGCCCTAAACCTAACCCTAGGGCGGACACGTGTCGGACACGAGAAACGCAGTTTCCCGAAGCCCTGTTCCGGTACTCGTATCTCACTCATCGTTGTCCCGTTTTTATTTCCGTCAGTTGCATCGCGTAGCCTGCATGACCCCCTCGGTGTCCGTATAACCCGCTCGGCGCATCGCGTCCCGTGGTGATCGTGAACCGTGATCCAAAAACAGAAAAACCAACGCCCTGTTTTACCCCGGAACTGAGTACGCCCCGCCAAACGGGACGACTTGGTCATGTGCGGTCTTCACCGGTACGTGCGCGTCGTTGATACGGACGTGCCGGATTTTGCAGAAGTCGATTCGGATGTGCGTGCACACCGAAATCAACGCGTATCCGCCGACAACGCCTCGTATCCGACCTTTCTGAATCTCGCTGTAACTTAGTGTACACACGTCGGATCGAGACAAAACTTGTGCCATCAGACTCGTACCAATACGCTGGTCCTGTGAGCCAAGTTTGGTTCGATTCTGAGAACGTTGACAAAATCGTATGTCGTGGGCCCCATAGGCTCCACTTGACGGGTGATTTTGTGATCGGCTCATCAGAATCCAATTCTGGAAATTCCGTTGGGTTTGTATCATCGTTCCTGACCTGTTGACACTAAGTTGGACGAATTTGGAGACCTTTGACCCTGACGATTGTAAACCCCCTGATTTTCAATAATTTTTAAATCTGGAATTTTTTACAATTTTCTAGATTTTTCTGAAATTAAACTAAGGTCATTTAATTATTAAAAGATTTTTAATTGATATTAAATAATATTAAAATATTATAAAAATAATATTTTATGGTGTAAAATAAAAAACTAGACATAGGATAATTTTCCGAGAATTTATTGGACCCCGAAAGCATTTTAAAAGCCCTAAAAACTAATTAATTAATTAAACCACAATAAATCGGATTTATTTGAAATAAACCAAACCAAACCAATTTCTGAACCGGACCGGGTTCATTGAACCAAACCCAATCCTTAGCGGGTCGGATCCGGGTCTAACCCAGACCTGACCCACTAGCCCGATCTGACCCGCCTTGTTTTGGATCGGGACGGATCCATAACAGACCCGACCCGACCCGTTGAAACCCGACCCGCTCTCATTCTTCTCCAAACGCTCAGCCGCCCGACGGTTCTCATTCCCTCCGCCGGCCGACCCGCCGCCCGCTCGCCTCCCCGCGCCGCCCGCTCGCCTCCCCGCGCCGCCTCGCCTCCGAAACGGCCGCCAGCCCCTCCTCTTCCTCTCCCCCGCACCGGTCGCCCCTCCGCCTTCTTCTCCGGCTATATAAACCCTTCACCGGAGCCCCATTCTCCCCTCCAGCCGCCCTCGACCGCCCCTGCCCCTCCGGCGATGCCGCCACCGCCTCACTGCCCTCGCCTCCAGCTCAGTCTCCTCAGCACCCTCGCCGCGCCGGCCACCCCGACCACAGCCTCCCTCCCTCGAGCAGAACCCGAGCCCATCTCCTCCCCCGCTGCCCGCCTCCGGCCAGCGCCGCCTCGCCGCCAGACTCCGCCGAGCCGCTCGCCTCTGCCGTGCTCAGCCAACTCCGGCGATACCCCAGTGATCAGAAGCTTCGGACACGGACACAGGAGCCTCTAACCCAGAGCCCTAAACCTAACCCTAGGGCGGACACGTGTCGGACACGTGTCGGACACGAGAAACGCAGTTTTTCGGAGCCCTTTTCAGGTACTCGTATCTCACTCCTCGCTGCCCCGTTTTTATTTTCGTCAGTTGCATCGCGTAGCCTGCATGACCCCCTCGGCGCCCGTGCAACCCGCTCGGTGCATCGCGTCCTGTGGTGATCGTGAACCGCGATCCAAAAACAGGAAAACCAACGCCCTATTTTACCCCAAAATTGAGTACGCCCCGCCAAACGGGACGACTTGGTCACGTGTGGTCTTCACCGATACGTGCGCATCGTTGATACGGACGTGCGAGATTTCGTAGAAGCTGATTCGGATGTGCGTGCACACTAGAATCAGTACGTATCCGCAGACACCGCCCCGTATCCAACTTTTCTGAATCTCGTGTAACTTAGTATACACACGTCGGATCGAGACAAAACTTGCGCCATCGGACTCGTAGCAATACGCTGGTCCTGTGAGCCAAGTTTGGTTCGATTCTGAGAATGTTGACAAAATCGCGTGTCGTGGGCCCCACAGGCTCCACTCGACGGGCGATTTTGAGAACGGCTCATCGGAATCCAATTCTGGAAGTTCCGTTGGGTTCGTATCATCGTTCCTGACCTGTTGACACTAAGTTGGACAGATTTGGAGACCTTTGACCCTGACACATTTTTCGGTGTAAGTGGCCCACAGGTGGACCCCGCTTTGACCCAAAAATGTTATTTTTTGCCCTTGTCTCCAAATTGGACTCAAGGACAGGCATTTCTAGCTGATTAATATTTTCTGAATTTGATGGTGATGTCTATTTCAGCAACCGGAGTACTGCCTGTAATTCCCGTTGAAGCTAGAGCTATAATTGGAGCCGGAAACCCAAGCAAGTGTACCTTGCCATAATTGCAGTATAATGGTTCATTTTGTTCTCTTGATTTATTTTCTGTGTCTGTTGTACATGCTCAACCATAGGGTCATGTGACTTACTTAGTTTTCGATTAATAGTCGGGTGCCAACACCATACGTGGGGTTGTGTAAGGTCAACTAGAGATGGATATCGTGACATTTACATTCTCGTACTTGCCCTATCAAGTACATTATACCCAGGACACTTGACACGAATCATGAACAGAATCTTACTAAAATATTCAAGATGATTCTGTATAGGATAAATGTTTATGACATCTTTACATGCTTAGATTTTATCCTGACTTGTTGCATTAGTTTTGATCCTGCGTGTCATGGACATGAGACGTGAGATTTCATTGGGTGGGGAGAGTATTACCATATCAAAGGCTGATTATATTATATATATTAACATCTGGATGTGTCTTAGTCTCTGACACAGAGCTATGGCACCAGTTCTGGCCCTTCGAGAAAATACTGCTATGGTTTCTTCAACACTGATCCTGTAGTAGTCTCAGCCTGAGTATGACTAAAACTCTCACTTGCATTATCACTTAGCTGGTTTATTTATTTAGCATATTTTGTTTCATTTACTGCATTATTTTGGCTTGAGCTTTCTTGTACCATGCTATGTCCCCTGAGGACCTGGATCCGGATTTTGTCCCCAGGATTAGCAAACGAGATCTATCCTGAGGTGTACGGAACATGAGCACTTCTCGGAACAGTACCAGTACCTGAGGACGAGGTGATCGCTGAGGACTTCTCCTTAACATCCGCTTCTTCCATGCTCAGTCTTTATGGCATATAGACTCTCTTTCCTGTTTAATTAAACTCTTTATTTCCTGCTTATGAGAACTTTTGTAACAGACTTAATATCTTGTTGTTCCCCGATTTTATTGACTTGTGACTGGATGTTGTATATTTCTTTTGCTGATATTGCTATCTTTATTCTGTGGATGAGATTAGTAAACCCTGACTATTGTAATACAGCTTAAGTATGCTCCGGTGGATCCATTAAATTAGGTTTGTCCATCGGTGCGTGCTGCTGGCCACTGCCACGTGTCCAGTCCCTCGATATTTTGGGACTGGGGCGTGACAGCTTCCAATGCCAATATGTTCTTAGCTTTGCTAGAGCGATATAACTCTAGTACTGGAACTGTTTTCACTCCTCGTGGCGAGTTGGGGTTTGCCTTACACGAGATAAAACATATATATGCACTGCCAACGGGGGAGGTTCCTTATGAGGAGTACGTACCTACCAACGCATAATTGGCGGATTTAGCACAGACTGAACCGTGTCTAGTTGAAGTATATTAAGAGCTGATGTGCCACTACTTGGCCTATAATTATTATTACAATACTGATTATGGCACTATCTTTATCAGAAAGTGGTTCCAATACCTCTACAACGATAGAAGTAAGAAGAAATGTACGAAGATTCGACCGCTTCGACCATTGGGTTCTACCAGAGTTGAAGAACTCATGGCAAGTCATAATGCTGAAGATAAGTCCTTCGATGATCGTGTAGGAGATTTTCCAGCAGGCATACTGGATATGAGCTATCCCAGACTTACTCGTACAAATATTACGTCTGAAGCTTTGTTGGCGGGATATCTCTCTTTATGGCTCCGTAGATGGGTAGTCCCCGAAAGTTCAGGCTCAGTGGACTGTCTCCATAGAAATATTTTATTCCCTGTAGTGCGTCTGGATTTTAAGCATCGACTGACATTGCTACCAGCTATGGTGTGCCATTTGAATGCTGGTTTACGAGAACTTGTTCATAATTTGGCGGTTGATCCTCGACGAGAGGAATTCCCTCCAACAAAGCTTCTATTTACCTATATGATGGATTAGTTGACTTTGCACAATCAGAGTTTGATGGCTCCCGGCTTGACTCAGGCTGTCGAAACAGAACACCTGTTCCTTTGTAGATATAGGCTTTCTAAGTGGACCTACACTACACCTTTTTAGACCAGACGAGCTTTAAATATGGGAAATAGTTGGAGCTTTTTACTGTTCTATTCTCGACGTGGCAACTAAACACCATGGTTCGAGTTTTATTGAAGAGGAATACCATATCGAGGCTGCCATCAGGGGTCTTTTTATGGCTAATGTTTATCCGGCCCTCTCACTTGGTATACAGAAATGGCAACGGTTGCACCTTCGAACCTTATCTACCTAGCCGCTTTGCAAGACAATTTGGCTATGATCAATTGCACGTAGGAAATATTGCTCCGTGCTTAGCCAATTTTGGAGGTTTAATCGATGGCGGCAGGGGATGTAGATATTTTATTATGGGTTGTACGGGAGCCACTTTTACTCTCCATGTACCCAAACCTCCTTTACGCCTATTGTATTCCTTTGCCCAGTTTTATTGTTCTATAAACCAATTTCACAGGGACTTTAATATGCGAGTTAGTTTCTGAAAACCGACGGAAGGAGTCAATCCAAAGTCAATAAGACCTTCTCTAGTTGAAGATGAGGAGGATGCGCCACTAGATGAGATATTGGAAGCTCTTCCACATGTACAGCCAGATGCACCCGCTTCTGCCATAGTGGTACAAAAAACCCGAAAACATAAATGACTTCTGGCTCCAATGAGTCAAGTCACGACAAGAAAAATATTCTTGGAAAAATGGCAAAATCCTCTAATAGGGAAGTTCAGATAAAGAATCTAAGGAAACCAATGTCTCCTCTTATTAGCAGGCCATTGAGGTTGAAATAATTTTCATCCAGAACAATTATTCCGAGAAGATTTTATAATTAGAAAAATTAGATATTCCACTTATGAATGATCCGTAGAAATTGGAAGACAAATATTTGGAAGCTAATATGTTTCCTATGCAGGGTAAAGACCGTAATGTCTATGAAGGTATCATGTTGACAACTAAATCAGTTGAGATAGAACATTTCTATCAGAAGACCAATGATCTTCGTAGTGATATTAATTATAGAAAAATTATTATTCATCACTTAATTACTCTCAATCATGGGGACTTCATTACAATCAAACTAAACAATTAGTTCATCTTGATAGGGCATTAATGTTCCCTATTATTATTGGGACTATATTGAAGCTTTTACCAAGGTCTTCTACTTCAACAACAGCAAACAAAAGCACATCTTGGTTTATTAGAATTTGTTCAGAAATTCAAAAATAGGAAATTCATGCTTGGTTCATAAGATGGTGGCTACAATTTGGTGCTACCTTATAAATTCTACCACCATCTCTCTAGAAATTGTTTGCTACCTGGGCTCAATCTTACTCTCTACGTCAGAATGCTGACAAACTTTTTGAGGGAGTGAGTACAATGTACTATTTTATCCATTTTGAAATTCCATACATTTTCAAATAGGAAATTAAATGTGAATACAATTACAATAATTGTCCTATTTTAGCCAAAAAAATCTGATTAAATAATGGAATCGTATCGATGAGAAGGAGAAAGTACAAATTGTACAAAAAAGAGAATGAGGTCCTTGTTGAAGACAAGTTAAAGCGGAAAATGATGTAAGATAGCCCTCTGAAAAAAATTAAATGATTCGTTGAGACGAAGAAATCCTCGAATTACTGAGGAAGAATTAAAGAAAAAATGTCTTCAATATATGCAGACTCAATTGGAATCAATTTTTGAAACAGATAATTGCTCTGTTGGTTCTACCATATATGATAAAATGGTAGAAGATAATTTTGAAGAGGATTCAGAGGTCTTCTTCAAACGACTAAATAATAGAGTCACTACTCAAGACTCGGATGAAGAAAATGATGCTGATCTACAATGAATATTATTGTCTGCCCAGAAATACGTGGCAGGAAATCTTTACTTTTTTATAAAAAAAATGCTTACTTTAGAATAATCTCTTTAATAATATGGCCAACAATGGTGGACCCCATTGAGATTACTTTCGGTGCAGATGCTCTACTACTTCTAAAAAGACGAGTAAAGTAAAAATGATGTTGACAAGCACTCACCACTGTTAATGACCTGAGGATAAGGGAGAATAATTGTGACCTACATCTGCCAGTCACCCAGTCAGCCGATGCCGACGAAAATGTATTATAAATAGAGACTCAGTCTCATTGCTAAAATGTATCATTTTTTACTACTATTCTTCTAGTGTGTTGTGTGCTTCCTTTCCTGTACTCTGTAACTTTCAATTATATTTTTTTTCTCATCAAGGGTTAAAGTGTTTATTGATAACCCATTCATTTCTACTATTGATTTATAGTAGTTAACGTATTTATCTGCAATGCATTCATTGCAATCACAATCAGTACCACATTCATTAATTGAGGCATCACTAGATTCATCATTGGATGAACTTTCTTCATACTCGAAATCTATCATTAATTTATATAGGATTTTTCTTAACCCTTCATCTTCTATTTCTTCCAATTTCTTTTTTGTATAACATTTGTTAGCATAGTGGCATAATTAGTCACATTTATAACATTTAATAATATTACTCTTTTTAGAAGATGATCCTCTCTTCTTAGAGTATCTATTGTCATTTTTAACAGAAGTATCTGGCCTTTTAGAAACATATTTCTTTCTTTTATAAGGCTTTTTATATTCTCTATAATCTTTTACTTTCATTTTCCCCTTATTTTGATGTTTAAAAGTATCCATTGCAAACTGGTCACAAAACTCTCCCAGTTGCTTTCTCTCAGAGATTCTCTGAGATTTTAATTGATGTCTCAGCTTTAAGTCATTGCATAAACCTAGACCTTCTTCTATACACTTATTAATTAAATTACCATAAGTGTAATTGGAATAAGGAATAACACCATTATTTTGATTCCTTAATCCTTGCCTTATTCTTTCAGCAAACAAATTAGGAAGTCCATCAATAAACTTTGACTTCCAGTGAGCATCATTTGCATCACCAAGTAACATAACTCTACTCAAAAAAGTATCCTTATACCACCTGAAGTGAGTTAGGGTAGGACACCTTAAATTTTGGAGAAGAGTTCTTACTCTTTCTACATGATCGAAGATTCCTCCAGTAAAGTGTTCCAATATTGTAATAATTAAAGTATAAACAATATCATGTTTCGTTGTCTTAGTATTGTTATTGGCATTAGTCTCAGTTTTGACGGCATTCAATATTTCTTCCCGTTTCACTCATACAATTATACCACCAGCCCCAAGAATGTCGGTAAAATGGTAAGTAATAAATTGGGCGATGACTTTATCATTATTTCCAATAGCTTTGGCAACATTAGAATACATCATCATTCGATGTTACTGATTAAGAATTTGTTTATCAGTTAACCCATCTATGTTCCATTCATAGATCTCTCTGCTACTATAATGATTCGGAATAATCGTATCATTTTCTTCAAATAATATGTCAGTCGAAGTGGGTCTTTTGTAATAATATTTTATCAGGTTAGATTTACCATATTTAACCACCTGAATCTGATTATTATTGATATTAGTATGCTTCATATCAGCAAATAATTTTTGTAGAGTATCAATTTGACTAGGATTAATATCCTTATCAAAATTTTCAAATTGCTTATCATCTTCTGACATTTCAGAAGTAGCATGGGAAGATTTCCCATTAATAACGTGAAGACTATTCTGAAGGTCATTAATAGATGCTTTATCCTTGTTAGTATTTTTACTAACAATGCTTAACTTTTTCTTAGCTTGAGCTATTAGCTCTTTAAACTCTTTTTCTTCAGCATTAATAGTCTGAAGATTATTTTTTCTTAATTGAGCTATTAGCTCATTTATGTCTTCTTTAGTAACCTCTGAAGCTTTGGTTTCTTTATAATCATTTATCGCCTTAGGAGGTCTAATGGAGATATTATTGGTCTCCTTTAAAAAAGACATTCCTAAGATATCCAAATATTTTATTGTACTAAATTTATGCAATAAATTATCCAAAGCGTGCTCAATTCTGGTCAATTATTGACCCATAACTTGGATAAAGATATTTGTATAATTATTCTGCCTTAAGGCTTTCTGTATTTCTTTGATAGTTTCTTCTTTAATGTCAATAGTCTTGACAAAAGAAACTGCATCAATTTTTTCTGTCAAATTTTTTACAGTGAGTTTAATTGACTCATTAGGTGGATAAATCGATCTTGTAATATCACTACTAGATCATGTATTAGTATTTCATACTTTATAGTATTCTTATAACACATTTATTTGTGCTAATTCGGTATCAACATAATTTTGGATAAACCAATCGGCGAAGGGTACTATCCTTCTAGTTTTTTTGTAGATGATTATAGTATTCATCTTTAAATTCATACATTCTCTTAATGGAATAGGTTTTCTCAAACCATGTCCGAAATTTAATGTTATCATAGTACATCATATTGAGAATGTTCCGTACTTCTTGATCGGTTGTAAAAACCATTAAACAGTGACATATTCCATTTTCGATATTATCGGAGAGTCTAATTTGCCCTTTGTCTTGTATATCGGATGTGCTATTGCAGCATCAATAATTCTTATTTTATTAATCTCTTCTTCTTTATTTGAAGAGGTTGAACCTATTGTTGAAGGTAATTTTCTATAACAAGATATTGATAGTCTAATTACTTCTTGTGGAGTAAATCTTACTTCCACATCTTCATCCTGAGTCTGAATTATTTGATCAATTTTTGTGTCCAAAATTGGTCTTGGAGGCACAGCTTGATTCAGGATCCATTCATTAGGAAAATTAATTTTATCCCATCAAATAATACGATTCGTAACTACTTTGGAGGTTAACAAATTAGTCTCTACCAAAGTAGTTTTACCAGGTTTAGTAATATGCTTCGCATTCGGAGCAATAGTATTCATTACTTTATAATGAATCCTATAGATTATTCTATAGTTTCAGATCCTAGAAGGAAATTATAACCATTTGTTTTTACATTCAATGTCACAAGCTTGAAAAGGTGAGTGTCTGTCATTAACAGAGTTAAATTGGGATATACATTAAAGTAGACAGAGCCATGATAGAGACTAGTTTGCATAACTCTCATTAGGGATTGACTCCAATCAAAACATCTTGCATCTCTAAGATGTCATTATTGATGCATTTAACCCTGGTAAGATTAAGGGTTTAAATACAACCTGTATTAGTCCAATATGGACATAATTATAAGCATCACGAAGATGACCAATATCTTCTTCGCTTAAAAGTTTAAGCGAGTATTCTGTGTCATTCACAGATACAATTTTTTTCATTGTTTTAATAGCAATGGATGATCTAAAGTCAAAAGTACATATTTGGTAAATTTATTTTGGTTTTACCTTTGGAATTGTCAATTTGTTCAATTTCTCTAATTCAAAGAGATACTCAATATTTTGAGCATTTTTTTATTGCCTTACCCTTATTAAGGGCTTTCTTATTCAAACTAATTGATAATGCTTGATTCATCAGCATGTTGAGGTTCTACTTCACCCACTTTCATGAATAGTCAGATTGTTGGATTATTATAATAAAGTTATTATAACTGGTATAAAAAATATTATTGTAACTCTATTATCTTAGTAAACTACTCCAGTAGTTTCGGTTAGATCTAACGATAGTAAATGCCTAGCACGGCTGTCAACAATTTACACCACCAACTGCCATCACGGCATAACAAGGCTACGTGACTTGGGTGCTATCCCACTAGGTGTAAGACACATCACTTTGACAAATTCTAACTCTATCGTAGTTTACTAG
This sequence comes from Iris macrosiphon, assembly GCA_036927795.1. Classification (NCBI taxonomy): domain Eukaryota; kingdom Viridiplantae; phylum Streptophyta; class Magnoliopsida; order Asparagales; family Iridaceae; genus Iris; species Iris macrosiphon. The sequence goes on from JAYESA010000002.1 coordinate 67,640,008, forward strand.
TATAACAGCTTTACCAGTAATAATAACTATACCAGAAAAATAACAAGAAAATAATAATCTACATCTTAACTATTACATGTCTATGAGAAAGTAGAAATACCTCAGCCTTGAGCCATCTAGCTCTGATACCAAGAAAGAGAAGGATCGAGGAAGAGAGGCAGTTCGCTTAAACGTAATAACTTCAAACTTTTATTGATAATTAAAAGTTACAGAGTACAGGAAAGGAAGCACACAACACACTAGAACAATAGTAGTAAAAAAACGATACATTTTAACAAAGAGACTGAGTCTCTATTTATAATACATCTTCGTCGGCATCAGCTGACTAGGTGACTGGCAGACGTAGGTCACAATTATTCTCCCTTATCCTCAGGTCACTAACAGTGGTGAATGTATGTCAACATCATCTTCACTTTACTCGCCTTTTTAGAAGTAGTAGAGCATATGCACTGAAAGTAATTTCCATGGGGTTCACCATTGTTGACCATATTATTAAAGAGATTCTTCTTTTCCAAAAGTAAGCATCTTTATAAAAAAAAAGTAAAGATTTTCTGTCACGTATTTCTGGGCAGATATTAATATTCACTGTAGATCATCATCATTTTCTTCATCTGAGTCTTGAGTAGTGACTCTATTATGCAGTCGTTTGAAGAAGACCTCTGAATCCTCTTCAACATTATCTTCTACCATTTTATCAGATCTGGTAGAACCAACAAAGCAATTATCTGTTTCAAAAATTGATTCAAATTGAGTCTGAATATACTGAAGACATTTTTTCTTTAATTCCTCCTCAACAATTCAAGGATTCCTTCGTCTCAAAGAATCCTTTAATTTTTTCAGAGGGCTATATTTTATCATTTTTCTCTTTAACTTGTCTTCAACAAGGACCTATAATTTGTACTTTCTCCTTCTCATCGATACGATTCCACCATTTAATCAAAAAAATTCTGGCTAAAATAGGAAAATTATTGTAATTGTATTCATATTTAATTACCCATATGAAAATGTATGAATTTTAAAATGGATAAAATAGTACATTGTACTCTCCCCCTCGAAAAGTTTGTCAGCATTCTGACACAGAGAGTAAAATTGAACCCAGGTAGCAAACAATTCCTGGAGAGAAGGTGGTAATTGTTTAGGGCTAGTGGTCTAATGGTGTGAGTGAAACTCAACGGCAAAAAATATTGATTACAGTCAAGACTGAGACTAGTGCCAATAACAATACTCAGACAACGAAATATGATGTTGTTTACACTTTAATTATTACAATATTGGAATACTTTCCTGGAGGAATCTCCGATCATGGGGAAAGAGTAAGAACTCTTCTCCAAAATTTAAGGTGTACTACCCTAACTCACTTCAGGTGGTATAAGGAATAATAATATAATTATCAAACAATTATAAAATGACAAAAATATTCCTCTCATAGTCATATGTAGACCTGAAGATAAAATTGTAAATAAAATCTTCCATTTTCCTTTTACTTTTTCAGGTTTCCAAAAAATGTCATATTAAATTTCTGAAATTGTTTAAATGAATAAAGTTTTTTTATTTATATTAACTATTTTATAAGCCCAAATACCCTTTTTTGGGTCCATTTCTAAGTCCAAAATTTTTTCTCACGGACTGGCTCGGATACAGCCTGCAAAAACCCTGCCTACTAATTTCTGGTTTCTGGACCGGACTTAGTTTGGATTTTGTTCTACTTGCCATAGCCTCCTCCCTGGACTGTACCGGACAGGCCCAGATCTCAAATCCGATCAACATTGTGCGTTCGTCCACCAATAACCCCCCTACGAAGTACGAAGAGAGACGTGAGCTCTTAACCTTCCTATTTGTCGAGCGTTGAGAAATATAGGAGAATCACAAAGGCAGATTTATTGATCTGACGAGAGAAATTTTTACAAACCATTTACTCAGTAAAGACAGGTTAAAGAGCCGACTAAAGAGTTCCTCTGATGCAGCAAGTACAGGGAATAGGGTCACATCTTAAAATGGTTTCACACTGAAAAAGCAGAGTTTGAGAACAGATAATAAGCTTGCTCATTTGGAGATCTTTGCAGTGAGCTCCCTCACAAGTTTGGCAGCGACCATGGCGGTCATTCCGTCGACAGTGTCGCGTTGTGGATTGAACTCCACGACATCAGCAGCTACAATGTCGCCTTGCAAATTGTGGAGAATGTTGACGACGTCACGGAATGAGAGGCCGCCAGGTTCGATATGGGACACTCCAGGAGCAAATGCAGGATCAAGACAATCCACGTCTACTGATATGTATACTCCCTTTGCACCCTCCCCTAGTTTCTGTACAATTTGTCAGCAGGATAGTACAAGAACTTCCTTGGTATAACAATAATAATAAACAATTCAACGAACCATTCTATAATGAAATAAATTAGGGTACTGATCAAGTATTCGCACATGCATAGTTAGTATGTGTGACGAGGAACTATGACACTAATGACAACACTGAAAACACATTATTCTCCCATATCATCTAGTACTTATAAACCGTTACTTTTCTAAGTTGCTGTGTACTTTTACAACATTTCTTGCTACTTTATACAAGTCAACTTCCCCGTCCTTTCTTCTAGCACATCATATTGTTCCTTGAAACCGTTCTCACTTTGTTTCTATAGGTTGTCTGTTAATTAAAGCTATAGCTACAAAAGGAAAATTAAAATTCTCGCTTTGAACCTAAAACTTTTTTATTCTTATCCGTCATCCCTAGGGCTCGAAGCATAGTCATGGTAACATGTAATCACGGTCTTGCCCATGTGGTGAGATGTCATTGGTGTGTCTTTATACAGTTACATAGTCATCAAATTCAGCAGATTTTCTGGGCCGGCCAAGATATAATCATGTCCTCCTTTCTCCATAACCATGCCCTCCTTTCTCCATAACAAAATTTTAGGCTTCTCTTTTCTATTGTTGTAGTTAAGGTCAAAGAACTAGGTAGATATTTACTTAAATAGTTGCTTAATAGAATTATCTGAAGCAACACTTTCACATTTTGTGAACCGCAATATAACTTTGTCATGCTATTAGGTTGCATAATCTGAAGTCAGTGTTTCCTTACAGATCGTTTAAAACCAGTTTGACCAGAAACTTCTTTACCTTCAGAGCAACCAAGAACTTTCAGTTCATCCGGTTGCCTGCCGCCCATGAAGAAGGCAGGTAATTGAGGTGGGAAATGTTTGAGATCACATTAAACTAGAGGATCACGTAATCAGTAGCGGATGCAGAATTTTTTTTTGGAGGGAGAGTCGGTGTGACAAATATCAGAAAACCTAATCAATATCTGGAGTTACCTTAAAAGGACTTGCATTACCAAGGTTCAAAAACTTGTTTTCAACATTGGTTCCAGGCCCATCCTATGAGTATATTTGGACAGTTTCGATTTTTTTAGAGGGTTTTCGTTGGTGGTTTTGAATTTGCAGATTTTGCCAATTTCATAAAGAATATACTTACAACTGTTTTGAGTGTATGTAAACCATAGTTTGAAGTATCGGCCGATAAAGATCCGATACGGCCGATACCGATACCGTTTGGCATGTCCCGATCCGATACCGACCGATACCCGATACTGACCGGTACCGACATTAGAGGTCTCTTTTCCGGTCAATTCGGCAAAGAAAATTGAATTAAAAAGACCAATTAGCAAGGGTGTAAAAGTATAGTAAGATTGTAAAGGCATATAAAAGAGGAAAACTTATCTATCGCATATAACTTAATCGACAAGGGTGACTACTATTTCATTCAATTTCAAAAATACTAAGAAACAACACTGTAAATACTTTAAATAATGCATAAATGTATAAAATATATTTTCTAAAATGTTAATAATTTACTAATAGTTGTTTGCTTTCCGATACCAAAAAATCCGATACTCCGATCCGAAACCGTCGATACTACCGATACCGCCGATCCCGATACTCATAGGAATGGACCGATACCGATTCCGATATCAATACTTTGAACTTGTTAAAACCCTATTTCAGAGTCATTTGTCACTTTTAAATTTTGTAAATGATAACTAAGTAGGAATAGAGGGAGTCGCCGAGTGCGATGGTAAGGCTTGTCGCTTATATCCTGGATAATGCAGCTTTTAAGTCACCGAAACAACCTATCCATCCATATATATTGGGGTAAGGTTGCATACATGTTGACGCACCCTAGAACTTTCGTAAGTGGAAGTATTGTGGCACTAGGACACCCTTTTTATAACAAATCGCAAGTGGGTCCCACGTTGGTTGAGAAAGACTCAAATCTCATAAAAGATATGTTGATATTGTACGTTGGGTGTCATATTTAAGTATAGTATAAGCACATGGGAATATCCTGAGGACATATTTGGGATTGCCAGAATATGTCACAGGATATTCCATTATGAGATTATTGTCATAATGATTGAGATCATTGCATTAATGACTGTAAGGCTATATAATGCCAATGAGACAATCAATAAAATGATCAACTAATTTCAACATGGTATCAGAGCCAAGTTTCCACAAACCCTAGCCGTCACCAAGCTTCCACAAACCCACAGGAGGATTTCCTAGATCTCCTCCACCGAACTCTTCCACGCCCCCCTTCTTTCCTTCTCCGCCCTTCGCAGGCCGCCCTTCGCTGTTGCTGCCCCATCCCGCTACTGCTGCGACTGCTGCTGCTGCTGCGACGGCGGCTGTGACATGCGTGCTGCCGCCTCCTCCGCACCAGCACGAGACAGCGCCTAATAGGGATGCCTAGATCTGAAAAAAGGGGGGACGTTCGGATCTAGGAGCGGACGACGAGGACGAGCGTGAGTCGCGGAGCGGACGTGACGGGATTGGATAGACGATGCATCGATGGAGGAGATCATCAAGAAGCTAGATTCTGCAGAGGTGGCGACGTTGATGAAGTTGTTGACGATGTCGGCTGGTGAGAACACGACACGAACGTCGCCGGAGTTGAAGCCTCCCTCCATCGATCTGAAATTAGATGGACCAGCCACCTATCTAAGTTGGTCACGGCGGGTGAGAAGAACCCTCGCAGGAAAAAACATGGAGGGGTTCCTGACGGACGAGACGACAGAGCCGGACGAGGGCTCGATAGGACGCGATGAGTGAAAGTCCACTCATATGGTGATCTACATCTGGCTTCTCAACTCCTTAGTCCAGTCTATTGCCGCCACAGTAGACGGTATTGAGATGGTGAAAGATGTGTGGGAGAAGTTGAGAAGGACCTATGATGGTGTGGGGAACAACTTACGGGTCTTCCAGATAAAGGGGGAGATTGATGACACCGTACAGGGAAAGAAGACGGTGTAGGAGTATGCCACAGAGTTGGAGCGTCTGTGGTTGGATTATGATCACTCCTCAGATCGGACGAGCTGCGGGGACCCTAAGTGTAAGGAGAGACAGGTGTGTCTGCAGGAGAGGACGATGAAGTTCCTCAAAGGGCTGACTGCAGCTTTCGCACAGAGGACGACCCTACTTCTAGCCCAACCAAAGATCCCTAGCCTTGAGGAGGCTATCTCAGCCATGATCCAGGAGGAGACACGCATCAGGCTGCAAGCCGGGACAGGTAGTCCCCCCGAAGCAAAGTCAGCACTAGCGATCACCAGCTCAGGTAACACAGGATCTAAGGGAGAGCCCTGGCAGCATAACCGGCAGTGCTACAACTGTGGAGAGATGGGTCATCATCGGTATGCTTGTACCAAACCACCTAGGGAGGGAGATTCAGGTGGTAGACGAGAACCGTTCGGCGGACGAGAATATAATGGAGGACGTGGTCGTGGTCGAGGGGGTAGACGAGACGGCCGAGGAGGTTATCGGGCGAACCTCCTGATATCAGAAAGGAACGGAGAAGCTGATGGCACCTTTACTGTGGAGGACCAGGCACTGGGAGACATGAGTAGAACAGAGGAGGCGTCCACCTCATTCTTTGTTAGGGGCAACGCTGCCATGTATGCCCATCCATCAGAAGGTACTGACGAATCACTTGCCCTTTCGTCTATCTCTTCCCTTAAATCATCAGACTGGATTATCGACTCGGGAGCATCTCGGCATGTGATGGGGAATGCTAGTGAGTTTTCTTCCTACACTCACCTAGCATCAGCAGACAGCATTCAGACAGCTGATGGCACTTTCCAGCCAGTGGTCGGTAAGAGTACTGTTAATTGTACAGGTTCAGTAAGATTATCCAATGTTTTACATGCTCCATCATTTCCAGTCAGTCTCTTGTCCATTAGTTCTATAATCCTTCAACTTAAATGCATTGTTTCTTTTGATATTCCTAAGGTGACCTTCCAGGAGAAAGGAACAGGACGAAGACTTAGGACTGACACTTGGCATGAGGGACTGTGGTACCTAGATCGAGAAGGACTAGACTCAGCATTGGTATCTATGGCAGAGAAGGCTGGCATGGAAGGACTGCAGCAGAGGACTGAGGATACCTTGATACTCCATCATCGGAGGATGGGACATTCTTCCTTTGATACTCTAAGTAAGTTGTATCCAGAGATTTATGCAAAAACAAATAAAGAAAAATTAGTATGTGATGCGTGCGAGTTAGGAAAATTTACTAGGAGCTCATATGTTGGCACGGGTCATAGGAGCACTTTTGCTTTTGAGGTAATACATTCTGATGTCTGGGGTCCATGTGCTACTAACACTATGAATGGTTATAAGTACTTTGTTTCTTTCATTGAGTGTGCCTCTCGTGTTACCTGGTTATATTTGATGAAAAATAAAAATGATGTACCTGCTTGTTTTCGGGATTTCTATAAGCATGTCCAGACTCAGTACAAAGCAGTTGTGAAGGTACTGAGGTCGGACAATGGAACGGAGTATACCAACAGGACGCTTGCAGAATACTTGTCAGCACACGGAATACAGCATCAGACCACATGTGCATACACACCAGCACAAAATGGAGTTACAGAAAGGAAAAACACACACCTTCTGGAGGTCGCAAGAAGTATGATGATCGACATGAATGTCCCACAGAGTCTGTGGGGGCATGCAGTGTTGACAGCAGCTCAACTCATCAACAGGATGCCCTCGAAGGTCCTCGGATGGAAGTTCCCATGTGAGGTATTGCAACGCAATAATAGTGGGATACTCCCACTGAAGGTGTTTGGATGTGTGTGTTTTGTGAAGGACAACAGGCCATCAGTTGGAAAATTTGACCCTAGAGCGGTCAAATGCATCTTCGTAGGCTACTCGGCGACCCAGAAGGGGCATGTGTGCTGGAGTCCAGTAGAGAAGAAGAAGTTTGTCAGTATGGATGTCCACTTTCGGGAGCATGAGCCATACTACCACCAGGACGAAACTTCACACAACACGCCTAATACTGCCAGTATTAGGCGAGAGGGGGAGATGGAGAACTTGGTGGTAACCGATTTAGAAGTTTAACATGGAGGCACGGAGAAGGGACAAGAAGGTGAAGGTGTTAGGCCTACGGCTCTGGGAGAGTTACTTACCTACAGCAGGAGAGAGAAGCAAACTGCAGGACCAGTACCGACAATGCCAGTGCCAAGTCCCTTGCCTGCGTTCGTCCCAACTCCTGAGGCACCGACACCAACCCCCCTTCAGGTGATACCCCCTCCTTCACAAGGTATCATTCCTCCTACTTCTACTCCCACACCACTATCTGTACGAAGGACCACTTGCAGCAATGCAGAAAATTCTTCAAACAGATATGGTTGGGATATTGCTCAGTTTGTTTCTTATGACCATATTCCTTCTTCTCATGGAGCATTTATAGAATCTTTGGATAGTATTACTGTACCTAACAATTGGCAGGTTGCCAAGAACGATCCAAAGTGGAAAGCGACAATGCACGAGTTGGGAGCTCTGGAGAAGAATCACACTTGGGAGCTTGTGAGACTGCCAGAGAGGAAGAGAGCAGTTGGATGCAAGTGGGTCTTTACCGTGAAGCAGAACCCAGATGGACAGTTGAGCGCTACAAAGCTCGACTAGTAGCCAAAGGATACAGTCAGACGTACGGCATCGACTATGACGAGACCTTTGCACCAGTTGCAAAGATGAGCACTGTCAGGACTCTGATTTCTCTGGCAGCGAATGGTGGATGGAAGCTACACCAACTGGATGTGAAGAATGCGTTTCTTCACGGAGATCTAGTGGAGGAGGTGTACATGGAGATACCACCAAGATTTGGCACCAATCAGACAGTAGGCAAGGTCTGCAGGTTGAAGAAGTCCCTCTATGGACTGAAGCAGTCTCCTCGAGCGTGGTTTGACAGATTCAGAAGGACGATGATAGGGATGGGATATCAGCAGATCAATGCTGATCATACTGTGTTCTTCCGTCGGAGTGGAGGCCACATCACCATGCTTGCGGTGTATGTGGACGATATAATTATCACAGGAGATGATGAGCAGGAGATCGCCCAACTCAAAGGAAAGCTTGGCAAGGAATTCGAGGTGAAGGATCTCGGCCTTCTTCGGTACTTCCTTGGGATTGAGATTGCTCGAGAAGCAGAGGGAATTGTTCTCTCTCAAAGGAAGTATGCACTGGACCTTCTCACAGAAACTGGGATGTTGGGGTGCAAACCTACAGCGACACCAATAGATCAGAGGTTCAAAATTGATGTTGAGGCTGGAGAACCAGTTGATCGGGACAGATACCAGAGACTGGTTGGCAAGTTGATCTATTTGAGCCACACACGTCCTGATATCTGCTTTGCAGTAAGTGTGGTGAGCCGCTACATGCATGACCCACGGAAGGGTCATATGGATGCAGTGTACCAGATTCTGAGGTACTTGAAAGGTGCTCCCGGGAAGGGACTAATATTCAGGAAGAACAATCACGTGAGCATCGAGGGCTACTGTGATTCTGACTGGGCTAGTTGTGCTGATGACAGGAGGTCTACCACGGGATATTGCATATTTGTAGGAGGTAACTTGGTCTCCTGGAGGAGTAAGAAGCAGTCTGTGGTGGCCAGATCGACAGCTGAAGCAGAGTACAGAGCTATGGCCTTGGGAGTTGCAGAGCTGCTATGGTTGAAGAATATGCTGGTGGAGCTGAAACTGGATCAAGGAGCCAAGATGAAGCTGTGGTGTGACAATCAGTCAGCTATTAGTATCGCCAACAATCCAGTACAGCATGACAGGACCAAACACATCGAGATTGATAGATTCTTCATCAAAGAGAAGTTGGATAGTGGATTACTGGAGCTTGGCCATGTTCCAACCAGGGATCAAGTAGCAGATGGACTAACCAAGGGACTCGCCTCAATGAGCATGATTAGAGGATGTGACAAGATGGACTTAGTGAATATCTTTCACCCATCTTGAGGGGGAGTGTTGATATGGTATGTTGGGTGTCATATTTAAGTATAGTATAAGCACATGGGAATATCCTAATGACATATTTGGGATGCCAGAATATGTCACACGATATTCCATTATGAGATTATTGTCATAATGATTGAGATCATTGTATTAATGACTGTAAGGCTATATAATGCCAATGAGACAATCAATAAAATGATCAACTAATTTCAACAAGATAGATGTAGGAAGAGAATTAATTAGAGAAAGAGACTTCAATCCCTAACTAATGGTAGTTAACAGAATAAATTTTATAAGGGGGGCAGTGTGATCTATAATGATCTCTAATTAATTGGTTGTTAATATTAGAACCTTTTTAGGGGGTATAATATAGAATTTAGAAAAATTTAAAAATGGTTATAAAACACCTATAACATGGATGGTGTGGAAATCAAACACAAGACTTCTCACTTATAGTTTATCAAGTTTACCAACTAGACCACTCCTTGAATTTATGAGGAAAATAAAGGAAGAGTCGATCAAAGAAAGTATAGAAAGAAACCAATAATTCAGGGGAGCAAACCACCCAAAAATCCAGGGGAGCAGCCACCAACCCTCGGCTCTAGGTGGGTGAATTGGAATTTGAAGGAAGCGTATGTCGTTACTGTTTTACTCAAGTTACCAACGATGGCCAAGTTGGACTTCTTACTTCCTGTTTTCACATGGATATATGAACAAAACATCCTTGGCATTTTTATAAAATACTTGTTGCCGTACTTCATGAAATGGATTTTATGTGCATCCTAACCATCAATGTGGGTGCGTATCTGTCTGTTCCTAGTATGTCAACTAATGCTTATATACAGTGATTTATAGGATATTTAAATGCATGATTCACACTCTTCAAAGAGATCTATACATTAAAAGACATCTACCAAAGAAAGGTCAGTTCGTAGTATGTCAACTAACGCTTATATATAGTGATTTATAGGATATTTAAATGCATGATTCATACTCTTCAAAGAGATCTATACATTAAAAGACATCTACCAAAGAAAGGTCAGTTGAGAGAGACGGACCAAGCTTTCTAAAAAAGTGCGGTCTCTTGAGAATGTACGCATTTCATACTGCTCTACCCCAAATATTTTTCCTTGTTCACGTCCTTCCCTCGTAATTGATCTAATACCAACCTGCGAAAACAAGAAAGTAAAATCAGTCCTTGAATATTTTGCTTAAAACTTAAACATACTGTTTCTTTAAACATGTGAAGCATTGAAAAGTCATGTTTCATTTTGTAGGTTAAACATAATATCAATCATGATCTAATGATAGTACCACTCTTAAATGAGCTATTGATTCGACTAAAGGAACTCAGCATTATACCATAACTAACCCTCTCTCTTTTTCATTTGCTACTATATATTTTGGCCTCAAAACATCAATTTGGAGTTACTATATGAAGTAATGCTTAACCACAATCTATATGTGGAAATCCATATCAGAAAATGGGTAAATAAAAGGAAGTCATTTTATTCACTAGAATCATTTCATTAAACTAACCAATATACCAAGTGTGTGGTACAGTACTGTTGTTTCACGGTATAGATCTGGTGAATGCTATTTTGCTCAATTATGATAGAGGTAAGCTATTGTGGTGTAATCCAATCGTTCTTATATGCATAGGTCATATGAATATTTATCATTATAATTAACAAAATTGGAAGTTTTTTTTTTTTTACTCAAAAGGGAAACAAAAATCAGTGTAGGAAGTGTTGGGGTTATTTGGCCCAAGAGTTTGAGCGTTCACAAGGACCATATCAATCCAGCTAGGTACAACTTGGGGTTTCCCACACAACTAGTTCGACCTGTTGACCGGTCACAACGACTAGACTAATCCAGTCAGGTGCTGGACGCACATTTCTATACAGGATTTAAGACAAGTTAACCCTTCATAAAGGACGGATCAGATCGGATTATGAAGCAATAAATTTTGTATGATTTGGTGGCTTACAGGGGTAGATTTCCATGTATATTATTGGAGGCCATGTAAGGAAGCCTAGGTTTCCTTGAAGCATAACACACATCTTATTCTCTTTGGGTTATTTTGAGAGCCATCAAGAGAGGGAGAGTTCTACAACAATAATAGGGAGAACGAATAGAGAATGAGAAATGAAAGAGACAAATCATTTATAACACCCGCATGGTACTGAGAACCAAGCTAATATCGATATAAGAATCTCTTTCAGATCCTTCTTATGAGTATCAGGATGGTTGATACCAGAAGACATTTTCGGTTGTTTCTGATTGGAGTATCGGGTTCTTCGTTTCGGAAAGCAAAAAATGATAATAAAAAAGTATTTTAAAAAATAGAAAATTATTTGACACATTTAGACATAATTTAATATATTATATGTTGTTTCTTGTTAGTTTTAAAAAGAATAATTTTTGACTTGCAATAGATATTATTGTTTATTTACTTGTCTTTACACATAGTGCAACATCAATAAATAGTTTTGAATGAATAATAATAATTTGGATGAATGTTGTGAATTAGATATACAACTTCGACAAATAGTAATGGTTATTGAATTTCATAATTCAATTTAATTATTGAGTAATGATTAGTCCAGACTATTTTTATTTTTCAATTGAATCAAAATAGTAGTTTATCTATAAGGAAACTTATCAACATACTGTGATATTGTCAATCTTCGACACACCTGAATCATTTTTAATTATTCTTGAGTGCATATTTTACTCATGGCGGAATGTAAACTGATTGTAAGATTTATTTTCGAATTGTTTTCTTGATCTACCACATAGTACGATAACATGGATCCTAGGGTAAGCAATTGCAATAAAACCGTAAATGTTGATTAAAGTAGAGATTGTGCTCTTACTTCCGTGTGGTTCGACATAAAAATCCTTGTATTTGCATTTGTTATTTCTTTTATTTCTAATTGTCGTTGATGGTTTAGACCCATCTGGAAGATAAAAATTCATCTTTTGAAGGGTAGGAATATGACATTTGTAACATCAAAAGTGAATATTGCTAAAATAAAGTCACCTATAAAAAGTAACTAGGGAAAGTTAATGATGATCATTTGAATAACACCAGACAAGGAAAGAAAATACCAAGGCTTGTACATATTCTCTATTGCAGAAGACGAGATTTTGCTTGTATCCAAGATTTCAACCATTGGGGAGAGAAACAAAGCCCAATTCACTTCATGTCTCGATTGATGCAGAACAAATGAGGTTGAATTTGTACTGGTGAGGGCTAGATTTCTTCTTTTTCACACTATTACCAATTTTAGATTACATGCAATATTCTATGACTTTTACAATTCTTCTACTTGTCAGGTGACTATTTTTGGTTATCCAGGTTGGCAAAACACCATGATCTATAACATACTTCAGGGTGGCATGAATAGGGAACACTGGCAGGTACTGACAAATGCGAAAAAAATTATCCAGCATAAATTGCACAATCATAGTAGCGCTTAAGTGAAACTAATTGAACCATTTAAATTAGGAAAAGATGGAAGTCACTTAGATTTATAACAACAATAACTGGAAAGTAACTGGGAGTTGAAATAATATAGCTGGACTGGATGGTATTGTCAATTTACCTTTACATTTGTTCAAGCAAATCCGAATATTACAAGTTTAAACTAGTAGAATTGTACCACAATGAAAGGCTGTGACTTTTTCTCCAGGAATCAATCTTACATTTTCTCCAAGAATTGTACCAAATTGTATTGACGAAGAAGTAAGATGATACAATTCGAAGTAAGATGATGCAATTTGAATAATTCAACATCATATTATGATTGCAGAAACATACCGAAATAAGAATGGAGAAAGAAACCTATCCATCCTCACTTGTATATAAATCTCACTTTAAATTGATAAAATTGTATTTTTCTGTTCAGCTAAACAAACATGGCTGCAGAGATCTAGGATAAAGCTACTTGTGTTACATTTGAAGAACAACTTTGGATTGTAGAACATTTAGCCTTTGTTAATATTCAACTAATATGAGTATGAAATTTAGAAATATTCTTGGATGCAGGTAGGGAAGGGGCAAAAAGAAGAAGAAGAAGGAGATATGGTAAGTCAAGTTGCTTTGATAAGGCCTATAAATGGTCTTATCGAGGACAAAGAGACGAAAGAAGAGAGGACTACTAAAAGATGGAACAGAAGATGGAAAACTATCGAAGAAAACAACGAAGATCTAGGTAAAGTCGTGACTTCAAAAAGAAGTTAGAACTCTTATGAGGGCACAAATGAGTAGACCATAGCCCCTTTCATCGTGAATGGTTTTCTCGAGACATAATAAGATTTTACCAACAATGGTCAACATGCCCCTCATGGACAATCAACGCTCTAACGACAGTCATGTCAACTACTATCATGTATCTTCGTTGTCATGGAAAACAAAGACAACAAATACTAGGAGCTGCCTGTTTGCAAGTGTAAACTAAGAGACTTCCCAATTTTAAATGTTGTTTGTTTGCTATAAACTTTAACATAGATGGCATGGTAATAATAAAAAACAATTACCAAAGAGGGTTAAAATGTGTTGTTTGGTTTTCAAAAGTCATCATCCAAGACTTATCATGTTAGAATGGGGTTCGACTATGGAGCATAAAAAAGTACCATACAATATTGGACAAAATTTTATGACTGATTGTCGATTTGACGTCGACCCTCTATGTTGGTCCTAAATTACTAGATGATAGCTATGATCATGAGAAGACCATGCCATAAAATCTAGGTGGCTAGTTGGCAGGTAAGTAGACCAACCGACCTACCTTTTGGATTGCAGTTTAAGTTCATGCAACTAAGAAGTATCCTCCAAGTTATCCTAGATTATAAAGAGTATAGACGAAGAAGTAAGATGGTACGATTTGCTATAGGGTATTGCATTTATTTTATGACATAATATGCCAAAGGGTAAAGAAATGATAGTCCCATGTTTGATTTTCAAAAGTAAATAGTAATAAAGAATTGGCATAATTGTTTCAAATGAGTTCCATCTATTGGGGTGAAAACAAAAATTGCAAGTAGTTTTAACTTCGGGTGGGTACTACAAGTTTCCTAACTATAGTTTTCAATACCGAACATGTAACTAAACGGAAATTAGTCTTACTTTTCACTACTTTTCTAGTTCCCCTCAAGGTTCGAAGTATCGAAATCAGTTTCGGACCCTTCTTTAAGTATCAGTAATTTCGACAATTTCGGATCAGAGTTGTCAGGGTTCTTAGTTTCTGAAAGACAAAATTCATTAAAAAAAATTTAACTAGAAAACATTTGATAGATTTATACATAATTTTATATAGTATTTATTGTATTTCGTTAGTTTAAATAGTATTAAAAAAATTTGTATGATTCCAGGTGAATAGATACTTGTTTTTTTTTTTTTTTTGTCTTTAGATAGAGTATAGCACAATATATAGTTTTGTATGGAATAATATTAAGATCTATGAATTGTGAATTCATAGATATAAAACTTCAACGAATGGAATTGTTACAATGTGAGGATAAAGGAGTGTGGGAATAAGTAATCTTATTGACATACTATAACATATCAATGGACACAGACGAATTTTGTGTGGATACTATTCTTTCCATATGTAACTCTTTCTTGTCCAATTTTTCTTTGTTGAATAGTTGAGAAAAGAGCCATGATGTTACCGTTCAGTATCAGTAGGGGTCATTATCAGATTGAGACAAGCCAAAACCTATACGACATGGCCGACACTGTGAAATGTGGTTTCCTCAACTTTCCATTTGCTTAATAAACCCTATGAGCATGGCAGTAGCCATGCAGATTTAACTTCCCATCAATGGCAATCAAGTTGACCCCAATGGATCAGATACAAGCACAGTGAAGCCAACAATCCACAACATTAAGAGGATATTGGGTAGGTTGGTTACGAGGGATATCACCTCAAAGCCATCAGCTTCCTTCCTAGGGGCTAAAGATGCAAACAAGCATAGAGCAAAATCTGTTGAAATTAGTTGATGATTTTATTGATTGTCTCATTGGCATTATATAGCCTTACAGTCATTAATACAATGATCTCAATCATTATGACAATAATCTCATAATGGAATATCCTGTGACATATTCTGGCATCCCAAATATGTCCTCAGGATATTCCCATGTGCTTATACTATACTTAAATATGACACCCAACATACCATATCAACACTCCCCCTCAAGATGGGTGAAAGATATTCACTAAGCCCATCTTGTCACATCCTCTAATCATGCTCACTGAGGCGAGTCCCTTGGTTAGTCCATCTGCTACTTGATCCCTGGTTGGAACATGGCCAAGCTCCAGTAATCCACTATCCAACTTCTCTTTGATGAAGAATCTATCAATCTCGATGTGTTTGGTCCTGTCATGCTGTACTGGATTGTTGGCGATACTAATAGCTGACTGATTGTCACACCACAGCTTCATCTTGGCTCCTTGATCCAGCTTCAGCTCCACCAGCATATTCTTCAACCATAGCAGCTCTGCAACTCCCAAGGCCATAGCTCTGTACTCTGCTTCAGCTGTCGATCTGGCCACCACAGACTGCTTCTTACTCCTCCAGGAGACCAAGTTACCTCCTACAAATATGCAATATCCTGAGGTAGACCTCCTGTCATCAGCACAACTAGCCCAGTCAGAATCACAGTAGCCCTCGATGCTCACGTGATTGTTCTTCCTGAATATTAGTCCCTTCCCGGGAGCACCTTTCAGGTACCTCAGAATCTGGTACACTGCATCCATATGACCCTTCCGTGGGTCATGCATGTAGCGGCTCACCACACTTACTGCAAAGCAGATATCAGGACGTGTATGGCTCAAATAGATCAACTTGCCAACCAGTCTCTGGTATCTGTCCCGATCAACTGGTTCTCCAGCCTCAGCATCAATCTTGAACCTCTGATCTATTGGTGTCGCTGCAGGTTTGCACCCCAACATCCCAGTTTCTGTGAGAAGGTCCAGTGCATATTTCCTTTGAGAGAGAACAATCCCCTCTGCTTCTCGAGCAATCTCAATCCCAAGGAAGTACCGAAGAAGGCCGAGATCCTTCACCTCGAATTCCTTGCCAAGCTTTCCTTTGAGTTGGGCGATCTCCTGCTCATCATCTCCTGTGATAATCATATCGTCCACATACACCGCAAGCATGGTGATGTGGCCTCCACTCCGACGGAAGAACACAGTATGATCCGCATTGATCTGCTGATATCCCATCCCTATCATCGCTCTTCTGAATCTGTCAAACCACGCTCGAGGAGACTGCTTCAGTCCATAGATGGACTTCTTCAACCTGCAGACCTTGCCTACTGTCTGATTGGTGCCAAATCCTGGTGGTATCTCCATGTACACCTCCTCCACTAGATCTCCGTGAAGAAACGCATTCTTCACATCCAGTTGGTGTAGCTTCCATCCACCATTCGCTGCCAGAGAAATCAGTCCTAACAGTGCTCATCTTTGCAACTGGTGCAAAGGTCTCGTCATAGTCGATGCCGTACGTCTGTATCCTTTGGCTACTAGTCGAGCTTTGTAGCGCTCAACCTGTCCATCTGGGTTCTGCTTCACGGTAAAGACCCACTTGCATCCAACTGCTCTCTTCCCCTCTGGCAATCTCACAAGCTCCCAAGTGTGGTTCTTCTCCAGAGCTCCCAACTCCTCGTGCATTGCCGCTTTCCACTTTGGATCGTTCTTGGCAACCTGCCAATTGTTAGGTACAGTAATACTATCCAAAGATGCTATAAATGCTCCATGAGAAGAAGAGATATGGTCATAAGAAACAAACTGAGCAATATCCCAACCATATCTGTTTGGAGGATTTCCTGCATTGCTGCGAGTGGTCCTCCGTACAGATAGTGGTGTGGGAGGAGTAGAAGTAGGAGGAATGATATTTTGTGAATGAGGGGGTATCACCTGAAGGGGGGTTGGTGTCGGTGCCTCAGGAGTTGGGACGAACGCAGGCAAAGGACTTGGCACTGGCACTGTCGGTACTGTTCCTGCAGTTTGCTTCTCTCTTCTGCTGTAGGTAAGTAACTCTCCCTGAGCCGTAGGCCTAACACCTTCACCTTCTTGTCCCTTCTCCGTGCCTCCATGCCAAACTTCTAAATCGGTTACCACAAAGTTCTCCATCTCCCCCTCTCGCCTAATACTGGCAGTATTAGGCGTGTTGTGTGAAGTTCCGTCCTGGTGGTAGTATGGCTCATGCTCCCGAAAGTGGACATCCATACTGACAAACTTCTTCTTCTCTACTGGACTCCAGCACACATACCCCTTCTGGGTCGCCGAGTAGCCTACGAAGATGCATTTGACCGCTCTAGGGTCAAGTTTCCCAACTGATGGCCTGTTGTCCTTCACAAAACACACACACCCAAACACCTTCAGTGGGAGTATCCCACTATTATTGCCTTGCAATACCTCACATGGGGACTTCCATCCGAGGACCTTCGAGGGCATCCTGTTGATGAGTTGAGCTGCTGTCAACACTGCATGCCCCCACAGACTCTGTGGGACATTCATGTCGATCATCATACTTCTTGCGACCTCCAGAAGGTGTCTGTTTTTCCTTTCTGCAACTCCATTTTGTGCTGGTGTGTATGCACAGGTGGTCTGATGCTGTATTCCGTGTGCTGACAAGTATTCTGCAAGCGTCCTGTTGGTATACTCCGTTCCATTGTCAGACCTCAGTACCTTCACAACTGCTTTGTACTGAGTCTGGACATGCTTATGGAAATCCCGAAAACAAGCAGGTACATCATTCTTATTTTTCATCAAATATAACCAGGTAACACGAGAGGCACACTCAATGAAAGAAACAAAGTACTTATAACCATTCATAGTGTTAGTAGCACATGGACCCCAGACATCAGAATGTACTACCTCAAAAGCAAAAGTGCTCCTATGACCCGTGCCAACATATGAGCTCCTAGTAAGTTTTCCTAACTCACACGCATCACATACTAATTTCTCTTTTTTTGTTTTTGCATAAATCTCTGGATATAACTTACTTAGAGTATCAAAGGAAGAATGTCCCATCCTCCGATGATGGAGCATCAAGGTATCCTCAGTCCTCTGCTGCAGTCCTTCCATGCCAGCCTTCTCTGCCATAGATACCAATGCTGAGTCCAGTCCTTCTCGATCTAGGTACCACAGTCCCTCATGCCAAGTGCCAGTCCCAAGTCTTCGTCCTGTCCCTTTCTCCTGGAAGGTCACCTTAGGAATATCAAAAGAAACAATGCATTTAAGTTGGAGGATTATAGAACTAATGGACAAGAGACTGACTGGAAAGGATGGAGCATGTAAAACATTGGATAATCTTACTGAACCTGTACAATTAACAGTACCCTTACCGACCACTGGCTGGAAAGTGCCATCAGCTGTCTGAATGCTGTCTGCTGATGCTAGGTGAGTGTAGGAAGAAAACTCACTAGCATTCCCAGTCACATGTCGAGATGCTCCCGAGTCGATAATCCAGTCTGATGATTTAAGGGAAGAGATAGACGCAAGGGCAAGTGATTCGTCAGTACCTTCTGATGGATGGGCATATATGGCAGCGTTGCCCCTAACAAAGAATGAGGTGGACGCCTCCTCTGTTCTACTCCTCATGTCTCCCAGTGCCTGGTCCTCCACAGTAATGGTGCCATCAGCTTCTCCGTTCCCTTCTGATATCAGGAGGTTTGCTCGATAACCTCCTCGGCCGCCTCGTCTACCCCCTCGACCACGACCACGTCCTCCATTATATCCTCGTCCGCCGAACGGTCCTCGTGCACCACCTGAGTCTCCCTCCCTAGGTGGTTTGGTACAAGCATATCGATGATGACCCATCTCCCCACAGTTGTAGCACTGCCGGTTATCCTGCCAGGGTTCTCCCTTAGATCGTGTGTTACCTGAGCTGGTGATCGCTAGTGCTGACTTTGCTTCGGGGGGACCACATGTCCCTGCTTGCAGCCTGATGCGTGTCTCCTCCTGGATCATGGCTGAGATAGCCTCCTCAAGGCTAGGGATCTTTGGTTGGGCTAGAAGTAGGGCCGTCCTCTGTGCGAAAGCTGCAGTCAGCCCTTTGAGAAACTTCATCGTCCTCTCCTGCAGACACACCTGTCTCTCCCTATACTTAGGGTCCCCGCAGCTCGCCCGATCTGAGGAGTGATCATAATCCAACCACAGACGCTCCAACTCCGTGGCATACTCCTGCACCGTCTTCTCTCCCTGTACGGTGTCATCAATCTCCCCCTTTATCTGGAAGACCCGTAAGTTGTTCCCCACACCATCATAGGTCCTTCTCAACTTCTCCCACACATCTTTCACCATCTCAATACCGTCTACT
Organism: Iris macrosiphon; assembly: GCA_036927795.1. Taxonomy (NCBI): domain Eukaryota; kingdom Viridiplantae; phylum Streptophyta; class Magnoliopsida; order Asparagales; family Iridaceae; genus Iris; species Iris macrosiphon. The sequence continues at coordinate 67,659,644 of JAYESA010000002.1, forward strand.
GTGGCGGCAATAGACTGGACTAAGGAGTTGAGAAGCCAGATGTAGATCACCATATGAGTGGACTTCCACTCATCGCGTCCTGTCGAGCCCTCGTCCGGCTCTGTCGTCTCGCCCGTCAGGAACCCCTCCATGTTTTTTCCTGCGAGGGTTCTTCTCACCCGCCGTGACCAACTCAGATGGGTGGCTGGTCCATCTAATTTCAGATCGATGGAGGGAAGCTTCAACTCCGGCGACGTTCGTGTCGTGTTCTCACCAGCCGACATCGTCAACAACTTCATCAACGTCGCCACCTCTGCAGAATCTAGCTTCTTGATGATCTCCTCCATCGATGCTTCGTCTATCCAATCACGTCACGTCCGCTCCACGACTCACGCTCGTCCTCGTCGTCCGCTCCTAGATCCGAACATGTCCCCCCTTTTTCCAAATCTAGGCATCCCTATTAGGCGATGTCTAGTGCTGGTGTGGAGGAGATCTAGAAAATCCTCCTGTGGGTTTGTGGAAGCTTGGTGACGGCTAGGGTTTGTGGAAACTTGGCTCTGATACCATGTTGAAATTAGTTGATGATTTTATTGATTGTCTCATTGGCATTATATAGCCTTACAGTCATTAATACAATGATCTCAATCATTATGACAATAATCTCATAATGGAATATCCTGTGACATATTCTGGCATCCCAAATATGTCCTCAGGATATTCCCATGTGCTTATACTATACTTAAATATGACACCCAACATACCATATCAACAAAATCAGCTAAAATGATATTGTTCTAAATATTTTTCTAGAGCATTGTTCATCGGGCAAAAACTTTGAGGCGTCCAAGGTGAGAGAGGCAAATCACAAAATTATCTACATGACCGGTCAACCTTTCGATGGGGGCTGTTAGGTTCAGGCTCACAGCCTGCTCTTGATTGGATATACAATGTCGATAGAGCCCTTGACAAATACACTAACAACCAATTCCATAATGAAAAAAATAAAAAATGCCAAAGCAATGCCAACCACAGTTGTTATATGATCCACAACCTAGGTCAAAAGCATTCTTCACCACTGATCAATTTTGAGTTAAATGAATTACAAAGAAAGTTGAGGCTAAAACTCTAACCCAGTTTATCATAACCGACTACTATCACACAGCACAAGGATTCAAGACAGCGGACAATACATATCTCCCCCAGAATTACCAAATAGGCCTGACCCAATTCAAAAGCCCAGTTGCCATGCAGCTTCATAAGCATAATACATCATCACTGAGCATTTTATTTAACATATGTAATAGGCATGAGTTCTTCTCCTCAATGCCTAAGTATTGTCACTGAAAGTTGTAATTAAGTTCCAATGTTTATGGAACCTCAATGCATATATTTCCACAGCTGACCCCAAAATTTTGGGATAAAGGCCTTGTTGTTGTTGTAATGTATGTAGTGTCAACAATATATCCTTTACTGTATATGTACGTTTGATAAAAAGAGTCACGTGAAATTGTTCTGTCACTGAATAATGGGGCGTTGGGCATTTGGTCTTCTAGTTAAGCATGAATTCTGAATGACCAGGTCGACACACTTGGGAATGTTATTCCTTTCAACTCTTCATCTTAGTGTCATAGAGATGAATGAAATTTCCTTATTAAATAGTATCACTTATCTCTTCGTCTAAACTCTATGGAGGGTGCACCATGGTTGCATGAGTTAAAGTGCATACCCAATGTTGATATGGTATGTTGGGTGTCATATTTAAGTATACTATAAGCACATAGGAATATCCTGAGGACATATTTGGGATGCCAGAATATGTCACAGGATATTCCATTAATGCCAGAATATGTCACAGGATATTCCATTATGAGATTATTGTCATAATAATTGAGATCATTGTATTAATGACTGTAAGGCTATATAATGCCAATGAGACAATCAATAGAGACAATCAATAAAATCATCAACTAATTTCAACATGGTATCAAAGCCAAGTTTCCACAAACCCTAGCCGTCACCAAGCTTCCACAAACCCACAGGAGGATTTCCTAGATCTCCTCCACCGAACTCTTCCACGCCCCCCCTTCTTCCCTTCTCCGCCCTTCGCAGGCCGCCCTTCACTGTTGCTGCCCCGTCCCGCTACTGCTGCGGCTACTACTGCTGCTGCGGCTGCAGCGACTGCTGCTGCTGCTGCGACGGCGGCTGTGACATGCGTGCTGCCGCCTCCTCCGCACCAGCACGAGACAGCGCCTAATAGGGATGCCTAGATCTGAAAAAAGGGGGGACATGTTCGGATCTAGGAGCGGACGACGAGGACGAGCGTGAGTCGTGGAGCGGACGTGACGTGATTGGATAGACGACGCATCGATGGAGGAGATCATCAAGAAGCTAGATTGTGCAGAGGTGGCGACGTTGATGAAGTTGTTGACGATGTCGGCTGGTGAGAACACGACACGAACGTCGCCGGAGTTGAAGCTTCCCTCCATCGATCTGAAATTAGATGGACCAGCCACCTATCTGAGTTAGTCACGGCGGGTGAGAAGAACCCTCGCAGGAAAAAACATGGAGGGGTTCCTGACGGGCGAGACGACAGGGCCGGATGAGTGCTCGACAGGACGCGATGAGTGAAAGTCCACTCATATGGTGATCTACATCTGGCTTCTCAACTCCTTAGTCCAGTTTATTGCGCCACAGTAGACGGTATTGAGATGGTGAAAGATGTGTGGGAGAAGTTGAGAAGGACCTATGATGGTGTGGGAAACAACTTACGGGTCTTCCAGATAAAGGGGGAGATTGATGACACCGTACAGGGAGAGAAGACGGTGCAGGAGTATGCCACGGAGTTGGAGCGTCTGTGGTTGGATTATGATCACTCCTCAGATCGGGCGAGCTGCAGGGACCCTAAGTGTAAGGAGAGACATGTGTCTGCAGGAGAGGACGATGAAATTCCTCAAAGGGCTGACTGCAGCTTTCGCACAGAGGATGGCCCTACTTCTAGCCCAACCAAAGATCCCTAGCCTTGAGGAGGCTATCTCAGCCATGATCCAGGAGGAGACACGCATCAGGCTGCAAGCCGGGACAGGTGGTCCCCCCGAAGCAAAGTCAGCACTAGCGATCACCAGCTCAGGTAACACAGGATCTAAGGGAGAGCCCTGGCAGCATAACCGGCAGTGCTACAACTGTGGGGAGATGGGTCATCATCGGTATGCTTGTACCAAACCACCTAGGGAGGGAGATTCAGGTGGTGGACGAGGACCGTTCGGCGGACGAGGATATAATGGAGGACGTGGTCGTGGTCGAGGGGGTAGACGAGGCGGCTATCGGGCGAACCTCCTGATATCAGAAGGGAACGGAGAAGCTGATGGCACATTTACTGTGAAGGACCAGGCACTGGGAGACATGAGGAGTAGAACAGAGGAGGCGTCCACCTCATTCTTTGTTAGGGGCAACGCTGCCATGTATACCCATCCATCAGAAGGTACTGACGAATCACTTGCCCTTGCGTCTATCTCTTCCCTTAAATCATCAGACTGGATTATCGACTCGGGAGCATCTCGGCATGTGACGGGGAATGCTAGTGAGTTTTCTTCCTACACTCACCTAGCATCAGCAGACAGCATTCAGACAGCTGATGGCACTTTCCAGCCAGTGGTCGGTAAGGGTACTGTTAATTGTACAGGTTCAGTAAGATTATCCAATGTTTTACATGCTCCATCATTTCCAGTCAGTCTCTTGTCCATTAGTTCTATAATCCTCCAACTTAAATGCATTGTTTCTTTTGATATTCCTAAGGTGACCTTCCAGGAGAAAGGGACAGGACGAAGACTTGGGACTGGCACTTGGCATGAGGGACTGTGGTACCTAGATCGAGAAGGACTAGACTCAGCATTGGTATCTATGGCAGAGAAGGCTGACATGGAAGGACTGCAGCAGAGGACTGAGGATACCTTGATACTCCATCATCGGAGGATGGGACATTCTTCCTTTGATACTCTAAGTAAGTTGTATCCAGAGATTTATGCAAAAACAAATAAAGAGAAATTAGTATGTGATGCGTGCGAGTTAGGAAAACTTACTAGGAGCTCATATGTTGGCACGGGTCATAAGAGCACTCTTGCTTTTGAGGTAGTACATTCTGATGTCTGGGGTCCATGTGCTACTAACACTATGAATGGTTATAAGTACTTTGTTTCTTTCATTGAGTGTGCCTCTCGTGTTACCTGGTTATATTTGATGAAAAATAAAAATGTACATGCTTGTTTTCGGGATTTCTATAAGCATGTCCAGACTCAGTACAAAGCAGTTGTGAAGGTACTGAGGTCGGACAATGGAACGGAGTATACCAACAGGACGCTTGCAGAATACTTGTCAGCACACGGAATACAGCATCAGACCACCTGTGCATACACACCAGCACAAAATGGAGTTACAGAAAGGAAAAACAGACACCTTCTGGAGGTCGCAAGAAGTATGATGATCGACATGAATGTCCCACAGAGTCTGTGGGGGCATGCAGTGTTGACAGCAGCTCAACTCATCAACAGGATGCCCTCGAAGGTCCTCGGATGGAAGTTCCCATGTGAGGTATTGCAACGCAATAATAGTGGGATACTCCCACTGAAGGTGTTTGGATGTGTGTGTTTTGTGAAGGACAACAGGCCATCAGTTGGAAAACTTGACCCTAGAGCGGTCAAATGCATCTTCGTAGGCTACTCGGCGACCCAGAAGGGGCATGTGTGCTGGAGTCCAGTAGAGAAGAAGAAGTTTGTCAGTATGGATGTCCACTTTCGGGAGCATGAGCCATACTACCACCAGGACGAAACTTCACACAACACGCCTAATACTGCCAGTACTAGGCGAGAGGGGGAGATGGAAAACTTGGTGGTAACCGATTTAGAAGTTTAACATGGAGGCACGGAGAAGGGACAAGAAGGTGAAGGTGTTAGGCCTACGGCTCTGGAAGAGTTACTTACCTACAGCAGGAGAGAGAAGCAAACTGCAGGACCAGTACCGACAATGCCAGTGCCAAGTCCCTTGCCTGCGTTCGTCCCAACTCCTGAGGCACCGACACCAACCCCCCTTCAGGTGATACCCCCTCCTTCACAAGGTATCATTCCTCCTACTTCTACTCCCACACCACTATCTGTATGAAGGACCACTCGCAGCAATGCAGGAAATCTTCCAAACAGATATGGTTGGGATATTGCTCAGTTTGTTTCTTATGACCATATCCCTCCTTCTCATGGAGCATTTATAGCATCTTTGGATAGTATTACTGTACCTAACAATTGGCAGGTTGCCAAGAACGATCCAAAGTGGAAAGCGACAATGCACGAAAAGTTTGGAGCTCTGGAGAAGAACCATACTTGGGAGCTTGTGAGACTGCCAGAGGGGAAGAGAGCAGTTGGATGCAAGTGGGTCTTTACCGTGAAGCAGAACCCAGATGGACAGGTTCAGCGCTACAAAGCTCGACTAGTAGCCAAAGGATACAGTCAGACGTACGGCATCGACTATGACGAGACCTTTGCACCAGTTGCAAAGATGAGCACTGTCAGGACTCTGATTTCTCTGACAGCGAATGGTGGATGGAAGCTACACCAACTGGATGTGAAGAATGCGTTTCTTCACGGAGATCTAGTGGAGAAGGTGTACATGGAGATACCACCAGGATTTGGCACCAATCAGACAGTAGGCAAGGTCTGCAGGTTGAAGAAGTCCCTCTATGGACTGAAACAGTCTCCTCGAGCGTGGTTTGACAGATTCAGAAGGGCGATGATAGGGATGGGATATCAGCAGATCAATGCTGATCATACTGTATTCTTCCGTCGGAGTGGAGGCCACATCACCATGCTTGCGGTGTATGTGGACGATATGATTATCACAGGAGATGATGAGCAGGAGATCGCCCAACTCAAAGGAAAGCTTGGCAAGGAATTCGAGGTGAAGGATCTCGGCCTTCTTCGGTACTTCCTTGGGATTGAGATTGCTCGAGAAGCAGAGGGGATTGTTCTCTCTCAAAGGAAGTATGCACTGGACCTTCTCACAGAAACTGGGATGTTGGGGTGCAAACCTGCAGCGACACCAAAAGATCAGAGGTTCAAGATTGATGCTAAGGCTGGAGAACCAGTTGATCGGGACAGATACCAGAGACTGGTTGGCAAGTTGATCTATTTGAGCCACACACGTCCTGATATCTGTTTTGCAGTAAGTGTGGTGAGCCGCTACATGCATGACCCACGGAAGGGTCATATGGATGCAGTGTACCAGATTCTGAGGTACTTGAAAGGTGCTCCCGGGAAGGGACTAATATTCAGGAAGAACAATCACGTGAGCATCGAGGGCTACTGTGATTCTGACTGGGCTAGTTGTGCCGATGACAGGAGGTCTACCTCGGGATATTGCATATTTGTTAACTTGGTCTCCTGGAGGAGTAAGAAGCAGTCTGTGGTGGCCAGATCGACAGCTGAAGCAGAGTACAGAGCTATGGCCTTGGGAGTTGCAGAGCTGCTATGGTTGAAGAATATGCTGGTGGAGCTGAAGCTGGATCAAGGAGCCAAGATGAAGCTGTGGTGTGACAATCAGTCAGCTATTAGTATCGCCAACAATCCAGTACAACATGACAGGACCAAACACATCGAGATTGATAGATTCTTCATCAAAGAGAAGTTGGATAGTGGATTACTGGAGCTTGGCCATGTTCCAACTAGGGATCAAGTAGCAGATGGACTAACCAAGGGACTCGCCTCAGTGAGCATGATTAGAGGATGTGACAAGATGGACTTAGTGAATATCTTTCACCCATCTTGAGGGGGAGTGTTGATATGGTATGTTGGGTGTCATATTTAAGTATAGTATAAGCACATAGGAATATCCTGAGGACATATTTGGGATGCCAGAATATGTCACAGGATATTCCATTAATGCCAGAATATGTCACAGGATATTCCATTATGAGATTATTGTCATAATGATTGAGATCATTGTATTAATGACTGTAAGGCTATATAATGCCAATGAGACAATCAATAGAGACAATCAATAAAATCATCAACTAATTTCAACACCCAATAGATAGGTTTACATACCTGCCAACTGACCGTTTAGGTTTCATGGCATGACCCTCTCATGCTCATAGTTACCTTGGCTAGGAGTTTTGTAACAACATAGAGGGTTGACATCAGGTCAACACCCAGTCATAAAAGCTTTGTCAAATTTTTGGAGTTGCTCATGCTACATAACCGATACCTTTATGATGGGAGAAGGTTTGGACAAATGATGTTGTGGAAGTGTTTCGATTGAATATGTTTTAGAATTCGGATATTACTTGTATCAAATTTCAGATCAGTTGGAGAAAGGAAAACATTTACTTCTTTCCTACAACATCAAGTTCATACTCATTTCATATGTCTCAGCATACAACGCAACCAATTGCATACTAGACTTTCACTTTCGTGAATTCTTTCCTATAGAAGTTTGTCTGCATCACTGCAAAACAATCTATTGTATCTTTTGTTTCTTAAAGCAATATATTTATAGCTATGTTATCTGGACCCGGGTACGGATGTCGGGTACGGGTATATATCCAAGAGTCAGGTCCTTCAAACTCATAATTGAAGGACACACGGACTCGGCTAAAAAGGATCCAAATTTTGGATACGGATACGGAAATATGACTAAGATTTCATAAAATGACGACCTGTAATTATAAACTAGTACTAAACTTTACTGAACTAGTTGAATAAGTCCCTTAAGAGACCGTCCCTTCAGCTCCCCCTTCTACTTTACTATCAGTCTACCATATTAAAATAAACTATCTAGTTCACTATCACATTAAAATAAACTATCAACTTCACTACCAGTCTCCTAATTGTCACCATGAAGGATCCGATTATTACCATGGAGGATCGGATACGGATCACATATCCATACACATGTCCTATCGGGTTGACACGGGTACTTCTTAAAGTAGAGAGTCTGGATAACATAGGCTTATCACCTGCTTATCCATATATAATATTATCCTTGTTCTTTATTCATATCTAATATAGTTTAGCACTGTTTATCCATATCTAATATTATCCTTGTTCTTTATTCTCTATTTCTTCGTACCTATTAACAAAATCTATATCTATACTACGTATATTAATCAGGAATCATTAGCTACAGTAGTGACAACCTGGATCAATTTAGGCCTCCAATTAGTTTCAACTAACTTGAACGAAGAAATTTATTTTGTTCTATTTTCGTCTCAGAATACTATTCTGATCTAAGCTTACTGAGTGATATGATAAATATTATCAAACATTCATAAGGTTGTAAAAGACGATTGGCGCTAGTCGGGCGGGCACCGAACGCCTAGCTCCTAGTCCGTCTAGACGGACGCCTAGATAGGTGCCTAGGCGGTTGCGATTAAAAAAATAAATAACCCCAAAAAATCTACTGAAATTTGTCCCCAAAAAAAAACCATAAAATCCAAAAGCATGCATAGTCGGGGATCGGGGGTCTAGGCGGACATCCAGCGGGCACCAGGTGCCTAGAGTCTAGGCATCGCCTAGAGATGGAGAACTTAGATTTTTGATTATTTTGGATTTCTTTAGTTTGTTTGTTAGGATAAACCAAAATAAAGAGAATTTTATCTCTTGAGTTGGTTAGGTTGGTTAAGGATTGATTTATCTTATGGATAAGTACTTAGAGATTTAGTTTATCTTCTTTTGATTGTTTTGTAACCTATAAATAGTTTGTAACTTCATAAGTAAAGGAATCGAATAATTGAGAATGAGAAATATATTTTGAGTTTATATGGTGCGATGCCAAATCTCTAAAGTGGATCTCTCTATCTTATTTGCTTCTTCGCTTTCGACGTTGACGTCTCCAACGGTAATCCTAATTATTATTTTACATTTCTATTATAGTTTTTGTAATAAATTTATAATATTTGTTGTTCACTTATTCAACTAAAGCTTACGCGCCCATAATAATATTTTATTTGGGTCTTCGTCCCGCGTCAAATTGGTATCAGAGCTAAACCTTGGTTTAAAAATATTTTTATACGTAGGTAAGATCCAAACAAAATGTTTACACAAAATTCCTCGCAACAATTTTGTGCGACAATCGATGATATATATGATAAGAAGATGCTTGCTTAAATGAAAAATGTGTTTGAAGAATTTTCCAATCATAATAAATTGCTAACGATGATTATATGTTCTCACAAAATTCACTAGTAGAACCTACTGAGTCTGTTATAGACGAGTCAGAAGTTAAATCCAAGTTCGAGTCTAAGTCAAAATTTAAACCAGTAATAAATTTTGAGATTTATAAATAAAGATTTAAACTAATAATAAATTTTGAACGTTATATATCAACATTAGAAGAATTAAATTGGTCATTTGATGAAACCAATATATTTAAAAAAAAACTATTAAGTCGTCTAAATATTTTAAACATGTCCCAATAGTTAAACCTGTGAACAATTTCTATTATATGTTTGTTACAAATAATTGTAATAGTTTGCAGAAAATAATAATTGATTGTAGGGATGATTATTTTGCTTCTTTGGATGCATCGACACAACACCGGTTATAGAGGAGCTTTATGATAGGTCATTGTTGAACATTTTGCTTCTTCTGCCTCCACAACCACCAGTGCCACCGTGGAATTTCGTCGTCTTGTCAGAAGTCTCAATATTGACTACCTTGTCGAAGCAGAGGCTTCCGCCATGGCCGATTTGGAGGGTATCACCAAGAGCATAATTTTCGGATTTCACACTTGATTCACCAGGAGGTGAATTTCTCAAAGCCGAGGAGAATTATGGAGAACAACTTGAATTTTCGGTTATTTTGGATTTTTTTTAGTTTGTTTGTCAGGATAAACCAAAATAAAGAGAATTTTATCTCTTGAGTTGGTTAAAGATTTGACTTATCTTATGGATAAGTACTTAGAGATTTAGTTTATCTTCTTTTGATTGTTTTGTAGCCTATAACTAGTCTCTAACTTCATAAGTTAGAGAATCAAAGAATTGAGAATGAAAAATCTATTTTGAGTTTATATAGTGCGATGCCAAAACCCTAAAGTGGGTCTCTTTATCTTATTTGCTTCTCCGCTTCCGACATTGACGTCTCTCCAACGGTAATCCTAATTATTGTTTTGCATTTCTATTATAATTTTTGTGATAAATTTATAATAGTTGTTGTTCACTTATTCAATTAAAGCTTCTACGCCCAAATTTCATAAATTTTAAATTTCATAAAAATAATAATATTTCCTTTGGGTCTTCGTCCTGCGTCACCTGGACGGCCGCCGATTTTTAGAATACTATAACAGTGAGGACTTTCAGATTATTCCTTATGTGCCCAACCAAAGTAACTTCCCTCAAGATTTCATGTTGTTCCCAGAGATAAGAGTACTGGTATTTAATTACCCCTTATAGAAAGCAGATTATTACCAAACCCATAAAACAACTGAGTGATCCAGAATCAAGATATTGAAAAGTGAAAACAAACTATCTCAAAATTAATTTAGCAGAAAGTATCCAAACTACAAGTTATTATGAACTGTTTTCATGGTAACCTGATAGTGGTAGCTAGAACTCTCAGTACAGCTGTCCCAAACATTATGAAAGGAGTAGAGTAGGCTTAACACTGCACTTGGTTTCTAGTTCCCTGCTATGAAGAAATAATCTAAAATAAAAATAAACCGCGACTATCTCTATCTAAGCTCAACATTGTTTTGGAGAGAACAATGATACCAAGACTAGTAATGCAGGCTCAAATATCCAAGATGATGATGGGATGTGTGTGAGTAGTATATCTAGTTAGAAAACAGGATGAGTCATAGGCACATTTCCTATTACGAGCCTTAGCTATGCAGAAAAAAGAGGGCGTCATGTTTTAAGTGGTCCTTCGTTTTCTTTTTACAGAGGAAACTGGTCCTCACCACTTTTCTTAAGATAACTGGTCATCATTTTAGCCACCAGGGGGTGGCCCAGCGTTTGGGAGTGGTGAGGGTTATTGGAGAGGTTCTGAGTTCGAGCCCAGGCCTAAAAAAGAAAAATGAAAAAAAATAGAGGCTCATAGTAGCAAATGAGCCTATGGCTCATATCTCACTTTCCAAGATTCATGAAGATACATGTATGTGTATGTTTAAGTATGTGTTATGCATGTATATTGGAGATAGTCAAATTAAGGTCCAATAGATACTGTGTTTGTGCATGCATAAATATATATGTCAAGCTGTCCAAATATAAATATACATGTCCAAGTATGCAACTTTACTTGTAGAAGCCGTCTAGCATAGCCCCCTTCCATTATACGTGCAAAAGAAGAGGCATGAGAGTATTTATTTCCTTCAAAGGCATCATAGATATCTGGATGAGCATCTAGATGAAGAATGTCAACAGGTCCGCCAAGCTTCTCTGATACAGCCCTAATAACAGGGTAAGATATTGAGTGGTCACCCCCTAAAACCAATGGGCGAAGTGGTTCCTACAATACAATTTTAAATCATGTCAGCGGCATATTGAATAGTACATTCTTTAACACTAATGGAAACAAAAAACAAATAAATTATTGAGTTCAATATAGCATGCTAGATTGTGTAATAATGGAGTAAATCTGAGAAGAAGCGCAGGATTGAATCAGCAAAATAATTGAAGTCGAACATCTACTGCACAAAGAAGTCAAATCTCACATAATAAGGATCATCTGCAAGATGTTGTTTGCTTCTATAAATTTCTGATAAAACTTTTACATGGAAACATATGTTATTCTCGAGACTGATCAAAAAATGAAAGAACAGATATCAGAAACAGAGGTTCAGCAAACTTCACAATCTACCCTCTATTCGATCCTGAAGTTGTAGTCGAGATTATAGATTCACACAAAAGTTTCTCTCTGATATCCTCAATTCCAATGAAAAAAAACTATAAATATATCTCACGATTACAACTTCTACTGGATTACAAAAACCAAAGATCAAACTCACGTTCTTCCTTGCAAATGCAGTTGCAAAAGAAACAGAACGAATAACAACTTAAGAAGAAGAGATGTTTAAGAAGAAGAAGAGAGGAAGGGCTTGCTGGGGTGATAAAGATCATTGTTGCTCAAAGTAAGATTCGTCCTACACGATTTGCTCCCAAGAATCAGCAAGTTCTGAAAAAAACTTCTGGAACGCTCGTCGTCACCTCTGCACCGACTCATCGAACTCTTGGACTCTGCAGCACAATACTCTCTCTCTCTCTCTCTCTCTCTCTCTCTCTCTCTCTATTTTGAAGTAAGTCCTCAAAGAAGGAGGCACGAAGAGAATATTTATAGAGTAGGATGAAACCCTAATCCTAATCATGGTCGCCAACAGATTACGGAAAGATAGGAATGAATTTGATTCAAATTCCACAAAAATCGGATCTGAATAATTGATCCAATCTTTTCCACAACCGTTCAAATCTAGCAATCAACAAAATTATGCGCCAACTGCACTATACCTGCATATGCGCACAGCAGCTGCTGCTCCTGCACGCATATACCAACAACGTAGCGACTCATGCGCGCATGCGCGCAGCAGTGCAGCAATGCATGCGCGCATATGCGTAAACGCGCATAGCTGCGCATAGCACACACATAGCCACACAAAGTCCGTTCAACGCCCGCGTATGCAACTCACACAAAAACGCGCCCATAAAACAAGCGCGCGAGCGTAACAAATGCAGACAAGCGCCATGGGACGATGTTGACATGCTAAGTGCAAAGTGTGCCACTTTGCGCCCTTGAGCCCGAGTTCAAGTCACTAAGTCCCTTTGGGACTTAACTCCTAAGAAAAAAAAAAATTCAAGAGAGTGACAAAAAGCATAAATGCTTTCTTGAGAAATTTAGCCTTAATCCTACTAGAAAAATATCCCACATTGAACCCACTTGGGCCATTATCTCATGTGCATGCATCAACACCAAGCATGATATTACATTGAGATACCCACTTGGAGTGTTTTCCAATATGGGACTATCTTTCTAGCCAAGAGGAGGAAAACCTCCTCAAGCAAAGGAAAAACTCCAACAATCTCCCACATATCTCAATATATAAATGGGATGAGCATTCCTCACAGTGACTACCCATCATGCATTAGGATAGATGTCGTTTATGACTTGAATCTTCCCGCATTGATCAAACAACAGTACAATACAAGAATGGACTAAGCCTTGAATTCTGCATCATAGCTGCAATTATTTCCACTCACACAATAACATCAGTTGTGCATCTGGTCGCACATTAAAGGCTCTGTGCTGACCTGGTCTCGGTGTATCTTGGATGTCTACAAGTTTACCCTTAAGAGATGACATACATCTCTTTTCATACACTTATATAAGTTCTTTCAAAGAGTTTAAAATTCCTCAGCATAAAGTCTTGTACTTCCTTATAGTGCTACGCCGCTATGATATGGCCCGAAGCAGAGGTATGCAACCTCACCTCTTCGTGGTGTCATACCATTGTAGCATGAGGTCACAAGCCTCTTTGTAGTACTGTACTACCCAGCATGAAGCCTTGCGCTCCTTTGCGGTGCTACGCCGCTACGACAAGGCCCAAAGCCGAGGTTGTGGTGTTGCTCCACTGTAACATGAGGTCACCGGCCTATTTGTAGTATTGTCCTACTACTCCACATATTCGACATTAGGCTACCTGCCTATGTGCGGTACTATTGTCGCTATGACATCGCACTAGGCCGAGGCTCTTACCTCATCGTGGTGTCACGTCACTGTAGCATGGGGGTTGTCAAGCCCTCGGTCCGGCAGGGTTGGAACGTTCTCGCTTGGGCGTGATGCCATGTGAGCCTGAGTAGCGTCCGCGCAAGGCAAGGTCCGAACAGGCGTTTAATAACTAGTTTGCAAGGTCGTCATAGTGAAAGCATAGAATGAACACAAGTATAAAACAAAAAACAAATTCTTTATTGATATTGAAATGATGTTACAAACGGCGCTAGACCGAAATTATAAGTCGCTCAAGCTCTCTCTCGAAACAATAAAGACGTGTCAAGCGGCTTACAACATGGGATAATACATATGCGATGTTCTAATACATTACGTCTTGTATATGTGCTTCAGCTCCGGACGCAACACTCCAATGCTCCAGAGCGAAATCCACGCCTTAGCGTGCACGAGGAAAAATCTGCACCGAACGAGGTTCTCCCACACCTTGCAAGCAATCTGGTGGGTTATTAGTACATGAATGCACTGGTGGGGAGACTTCCCGCCCGTTCAACAAAACCAAATACGTTATATAAGTTTTGTGCACCATCTTAAGTTGTCCTTCTAGTCTTGTCTTAGGATCAGTTTCATGGCAATGTTACAAGGCCTAATTCGTGTTGCAGTGCGTCATGCGATATGAATAAGATGCACAACTTACCAATGTAGAAGCATGAAAAATCATGCAGGCCGCATAAAGGTCATGCCCCCTCAAAAGAACAACCAAGCCACAGAGTAGTCACATACGGCCTGAACAACCAAGCCGCAGAGAAGCCATATGCGGCCTGAACAACCAAGTCGCAGGGAAGCCACATGCAGCTTAATCAACCAAAGATCTAGAAGCCACATAATATACTCTATGCGGCATGAACGACCACAGAGCAGGGAGGCCACATAAAAGCCTCCTGACACATCATTCGATGACTGTCAGACTCTGACACAACACTTATCACACTGAGACGCTTCGAGATTCATGAAGACGACGGCTCAGAAAAGATGATGGGTCATATCAACTTATTGATGGCCTCGACAGACGTGTCACGCCGCGTGCCTATTCATATACGGCTACATGCCTATGCGGCTTCGTCATCATGCGGTCAGAGTATCCATCCGACAAAGGCCAAACGAGAGCTTGCATGCGACTACATATCCATGCAGCCTCGTCATCATGTCGTCAGAGTGTCCATCCGACCAAGGCCAGACGAGAGCACGTATACGGCCACGACATTTCATTTCTTTCAATCTTTTATTATGTAGTTCCCGGTACGGGAAACCGCCTTGACGATTTTATGGTCCCGAAGTCTTTCTATATTCCATTACTTGGCTCGGAACGACTATTTTGATAGTCTTCCTGCCTCAACTTGAGTGAATCATGTTTTTGTCGTGCCTTTAAGCTGTGGCGTGTTCTATGTGACAGACATTGCTTATATAATTGAACGCATAAGGAAATCTACTTGAACAATTTAAACGGCAAGACGAGCATGCATCTCGTTCGACCGGTTTAGTTCCAAGTTCTACGCAAACAGATAACAAGTGGGATTATTCCCTTAGCTAGGTTAGTTCACTTCTTTTATTAGCATGCAACAAGTATTTTACCTAGCGACTAGCATATATCGTCTGAATTTTAGATGTGCAAGCTAAGCAAAGACAAGTTCATCGGAGCCACCCACCTTAGCGATGTATCGCACCGGACGAGCGAGACTCCGAGCGCGCATTTGAAAAATCTAAGTCTGAACTTCTGAAGGGCCAAGTCTGAATGTCTTTGCATGAAGCGAGTCATCTCACCGAGCAAGGCGGGTCGTTGCACTCGCGCCGTTTGAATCGGCTCTCCGGACTGAGCTGAGCAGGTCGTTACAGTAGTTACCATCCCCTTTGTGGTGCTGAGCCACCCGTGTTTCTTGTATGCCGAACATTCAAAAATGTCTGAAAACTCATTAATGTCTCATGGCCATCCTCCCATAGGACTTATTCTAAACAAAAAGCAAATAGTAAATAATAGTGGTTCTGGGTCCGATCCCCTTAATGTCTCAAAGGAGTACCTACTATACATGATATTCTCCCAGTCAGTGATCCGTCTTTGAACCAAAAGCTAGAGCCTAGTAGATTTCTCTTTGAACTAATAGCATAAGTTTTATGGTAAATATTACAAAGACACAATATCATAATGCCTTCAAGCTCATTTTACTTATTGTGTCCTCGACCAGCTGGCGCTTCAGGCCTTTGGGGAAAGGGTCCGCCAGGTTCTCCTGGCTCCGAACATCAATCACAGCAATGACTTCAGTCTTGATAAGATCATTCACTGCTCTGTGCCTAAGCCGTACAGTCCTCTTCTTACCATTGAAGAGATCATTTGATGCCACCGCTACAGCCGTCTGGTTGTCGTAGTTTATCGATATCGCTGGAATCTGCGCACCAACAAAAGAAAGATCATACATGAGCTCCTGAAGCTATTCTGTTTCATCTGCTGCAGCCGCCAATGCATAGAACTCAGATTCCATAGAGGAATGAGAGCATTGTATGCTTATTCGACTTCCACGATATAGCAGCTCCACCCATGGAGAAAAAGTACCCTCCTGTGGACCTTTCACTCTCTACTTTTGAGCACCAACTTGCATCAGTGAACCTTCCACTACTGTCGGATAGCCGCTATAGTACAGTGCATACTTTTGAGTCCTTTTGAGATATCTCATCTCTCTTCATAACTTTTCAGTGCTCAACACCTAGATTATTCGTGAACCGACTCAGCATCCCCACGACGAAAGCTATGTCAGGACTTGTGGCAATTGTTCACACATCAAACTCCCAATGATGCTTGAGTACTCCAGTTGTCTGACACTTTCCTTTAGATTAGGCTTCAGCTTCTTATCACACCTATACAGAGTATCAATCCCAGGAAGATCATGATATTCATAGCGTGTATCTTCTTAATATAATATGATTGTGATAACGCAACTCCAGTGTCTGTCCGGATGATCTTTATCCTCAGGATAATATCAATATCCTCCAAGTCCTTTATATGAACTTGGACAAGAGGAAATTCTTTGTCTCAGTGACACATGCTAAATCCGTACCCAGGATTAGCATATCGTCCACATAAAGACAAACTATGACTCATCTTCCACCAGTGAACTTTGTTTAAACGCACTTATCTGTCTCATTGACCATGTAGTTGTTTGATTTAATGACTTTATCAAACTTCTCATGCCACATCTTAGGAGCTTGCTTCAAACCGTATAGTGATTTCACCAACTTGCACACTTTCTCTTCAAGACCTTTGAGGAAAAATCCTTCTAGCTGTTGCATGTAAATCTCTTCGGTCAACTCTCCATTCAAGAATAATGTTTTAACATCCATCTGATGTATCACTAGCTTATGAATTGCACTCAGAGCAATCAACATCATGATAGTTGTCATCCGCGTTACTAGAGCATATGTGTCGAAGTAGTAAATCCCCTCATTCTGAGAAAATCTCTTGGCTACCAGCATTGCCTTGAACTTGTCAACAGTTCCATCGGCCTTCATCTTCTTCTTGAAGATCCATATACATTCAATGGGCTTTGCTCCTTCAGGCAGATCAACCAACACCCAAGTGTTGTTGGAGGTTATAGAGTCAAACTCGTCGTTGATAGCGGTAGTCCCATGTTCCCTCGATGCGGGGAGTGCGGCTAAGAAAAACTGTCGGTATCGATTGATCGGGACAGATTGAATCAAGATTCTTTCCTCGTTATGGATCGGTTCCTTCGGACTCAACTCTCACATTCAATGGATCGTGTCTCGAGGAATAACTCAACGGCAGAGTCGCGAGGGACCTTTCCGTTGCGTTGGTTTTCGTTGCTCGTTTTCAATGCCGTTTTGTTGCGTTCATATTGGTTTTCGAATTTGCGTTTTCTTAAACAGTTTCGATAGATTTCATTATTTTTATTCTTTGAACTTCACATTCGTATCGATTTTGGGAGAAAGAGATGAAGTATTGATCGCCTGTTCGTGGCAATGCAGGTGATCGGGTAGGCGACGCACAAGCGAAGTTTTGAAGATCTTCTTTCCTCTCCCCAAATCCTCCAACCATTGAGTGGCTTATTCTTCGATTAGTTGGCCCTTCCTTCCAAGTCTTCGCATTTAATAATCTGACTCCATTATTGCGTTCCGATCAACGATATCATAGTAATAATAGAGTCAAGATAATAATTAGGCTTGGAAATACTTGATGCATGTCACACTACCTCATAAAAACGATTGTGTTGTTGCGTGCTTGTCCACCATGAATGTACTTATCTTATGTTTTAGTTGTAGCTAGAATTCATTCACCTATAATTGTGCAAAGTAGTAGTACATACTTATAATGTGATCACTTGAGCAAGTAGACTATGTCGAGTTATACTAAATAGTTACATTTCATTCATATTGTCTTACAATGCTTCGTTGATAACTTTGTATTTAGACGTCGCATGGTCACAAACAACTTATGCACAAGGTTTATGGTTCTTGCGAACGGTCGTCGGAACACTGGGACCGGTTCGTCCCGAGCTGAACTCCAATAGTCGTGCTAGAAACTAAGCACTGGTAAGACGAGAACTTGCAGCGGGGCTCGCTATCCGCGCTGCAATGATCGCCGCCTACCCAGACTATAGTCCGCGATAGCTTGTGGTGCTAATGACATTGTTCAAGCTATCTTTTGGACATGGAAGAACATGGTAAATTTTGTGAAGGTGGACACGTCGGCCGCAAGTAAATGTCACTGAACGGTGGCACGCTTATTTCCTTCATTTTATTTCTATCGTATGCATGTAACTTGGACTAAGGCAAGATAGCAAGATCACCTAATAGTAATTTGTACGTTTCACATGAATACCGTGTCGATTTGATGATGTGGGTTAGCTCGTCCTCACCAGTACATTTCGATATACTGACCCACGTTGCAACAGGTTCCCTGAGTCGAGGTGACGCTGCGATGAGCTAAAACAATTCTCCAACCTCTATTTCTTGACGTGTTCATGTTCATGACTTTCGAAGCGCGTACAATTTTTCGGAGCTCGCATATATATTTAGTAGCTCCACAGCGATGGTTCAGACTCGTACACAAGGTGTTTTGTCTTTTGAGTTTAGTAAAGGGTTGTAATGTATGAAACGACTATTTCATTTTGCGTCCATTTTGTAAGCCCGTGCGGCAACTCTCTACTTGTTCAAGAGTCTGTAAATGTTGTTCATTATCAATAAAGATAACTTCTCTCTTTTATGCAAACGGTGTTCCTTAATTCTCTGCGCACTCTGTTGTGTTCAATATATATATATATATATATATATATATATATATATATATATATATATATATATATCATTATGCCTAGGCCTTGTGCGAGCGTGCCTTACGCTCGCACGGCATCACGACAGGGGGATGATTATCGATTCCACAAAATCGGATGGTGACAATAGCCTACTTCCAGAAGACAGCATCTCTGGTTTTCATCGCCTCATCATAGGCAAGCGGATTTGCTTCTACATGATAGGTGACGAAATCATCTCCGAAGTCCTTCTGCCTTCTCACTAGCTTAGTCCTTGGCTCTGCGAGTTCTAGTTCGAACGTTCTCTCTTCAACGACAACTTCTTCTTGGACTACATTTTCATTGGAAGCGTCAGCCTCCTTTGCACCCACACTATTCTACTGAATGTCCGCGAGAACAATATTCTTGTGCCTTGCAAATTTGTCTTTAAAGAATTATGCGTCACGAGATTCGATGATAACTAGATTCGATATCAAGGAAACTCCGAATATCACTCTTTTCAGCATATCCCAAGAATAGCCTTCGTAGTCCTCGTTCCCAGCTTCTGAATCATCAAGTCCGGAAGCTTCACATATGCCAGACACTCCTACACTCAAATGACACTCAAGTTTGGTCTGACCTTGAACCATAGTTCATGAGGAGTAACATCAAAAATTGCGTACGGTACTATGTTCAGAATGGAAGTGGCCATAAGCGCAGCTTCTTTCCAGAAGCAGTTTGGAAGTCCCGCAGTCAATAGTATTGAGTTTATCATCTCTGTCAACGTCATGTTCTTTCTTTCTGCAACTTTATTTGATTGAGAAAAATACGGAGCAGTTGTCTCATTGACAATTCCATGTTCCCTGTAGAACGATGCGAATTCAAAAGACCTATACTCTCTGCCTCGATCATTTCTGAGTCTTTTAAGTTATTGTCCAGTTTGCCGCTCGACTTCAGCCTTGAAGTTCTTGAACTTCTCAAATGCTTCATCTTTTGACTTGATAGACGAACGCGTACTTCAAGAAGTTATCGATGAACGTAATAAAATACTTCATCCTGGCCTTTTTGAAGAATTGTTTGAAGTCACAAATATCTGAGCGCACCAACTCCAGAAGATCTGTGGTTCGGTTCACCCGTTTGAACAATTTTTTTGTGATATTCGTCTGCGCACCGATTTCACATTTCTCTACCTCCTTATCCCTACATTTGGAAATAAGCCCTAGACTAGGCATCTTGTTTATTCTTTTACAATAAACATGTCATAGTCTATTATGCCACAACTCAAGAGCATAACCAGAAGAAGCGACTGTAGTGACAATTTCAGACTGAGTTACAAGCTGAAGCTTGAACATTCCTTCAGTACAATAAGCTTTTTCAAAGTATGTTCTTTTAAATGACATAACCATTTGACCAGCGTTAATGTCCATCCTCAAGCCCACGCTACATAACAGACTTCCTGAGATCAGGTTCTTGGCAATCTCCGATACATGCTTCACATCTTGAAGCGCCAACGACTTCTCTGAAGTCAGATTGAGTACCACCGTCCCGGTCCCAAGTACTTCAGCTTGTACCTTGTTCGCCACCAAGACCTTCTCAGATATAGGCTTGTATGTGGTGAACAATTTTCTCCTTAACAAACATGACATGATGCACCAGTGTCCACCCACTAGTCAGTGTCAATACTAGTGGAGACCACCTGCACAATCATAGCAACCTTGTTAGGCTCACCTTGCTCAGTCTGTTTAGATTTGGATTTGCAGTCCTCGTAGTGGCCCTTCTTGCCACAGTTGAAGCAAGTCACATCCGACTTGGACTTAGGCTTGAACGAAGCCAACTTCACCTTCAGATGGTTGAAGTCCTTCTTCTTGAAGTGAGAAGCCTTCTGCTTCCTCTTGGAGTCTCCAGCATGCACCAGGTTGGCCTTAGCCATCTGTTTGGACAGTGTGTCCACCTTGAGTTGAGCCTCAACTCGTCTGCAATATGGATCCAGTGCAGTAGGCGCTCAAGATCGACCTCCATCTTCTTACGGTGCATGACCGCAATAAAGCTGCTCCACCTAGGCGGAATCTTGGCGACAATACCCCCCACAATGAATTTATCTACTAGGGACATGCCATCATCCTCGAGTTTTTGGCGTAACTTGAGAAACTCTTTGACTTAAGGTAACATCGTCTTGTTATCCTCAAATCGCATCTTGTATAACTTTATCGTGACGTGAATCTTGGATATGTTCTCATCGGACTTGTAGTGTCAATCCAAAGACTCCCAGACGTCCTTTGCATAGACAGTCTTGATGTATGACTCCGCCATTAAATCTTCCATAGAGTTCAGAATCAGCAGTTTGTATAGGTTATCTCTCCTCCATTTCATCTGCAATGCAGTGGCCTCAGCAATCCTCCGAACATTTTCACCATTTGGAATAGTAGGATCAGGATCTGTCAACACATAATCAACGTTCACGAGTTGAAGATTGAGACTGACCTTCTAGATGTTGTAATGCTCACTGTCAAACTTTTCAAGTTTGTTAAAACTTGTGTCGAGAACACTTGTACAGTTGTTCTCTATCTTACTCGGATCTTGCTTTGAGATTATTATTCCTGAGGCTGAACAAAAGATGGAAAAACAAATATCAGAAACAGAGGTTCAGCAAACTTCACAGTCTAACCTTTGTTCGATCCTGAAGTTGTAGTCGAGATCAGAGATTCACACAAAAGTTCCTCTCTGATATCCTCTATTCCAACGAAAAACAACTATAAATATATCTCACGATTACAACTACTAGATTACAAAAACCAAATATCAAACTCACGTTCTTCCTTGCAAATGCAGTTGCAAAAGGGACAGAACAAACTACAACTTAAAAAGAAGAGAAAGAGAAGAAGAAGACAAAAGGGCTTGCTAGGGTGATAAAGATCATCGTTGCTCAAAGCAAGATTTGCCCCCACAAGATCTGCTCCCAAGAACCAACAAGTTCTGAGAAGAACTTCTGGAACGCTCGTTGTCACCTCTGCACCAACTCCTCGAACTCCTGGACTCTGCAGCACAATACTCTCTCTGTCTCTCTATTTCGAAGTAAGTCCTCGAAGGAGACACGAAGAGAATATTTATAGAGAAGGGATGAAACCCTAACCCTAATCATGGCCGCCAACAGATTACGGAAATATAGGAACGAATTTAATTCAAATCCCACAAAAATCGGATTTGAATAATTAACCCAATCTTTCCATAATCGTTCAAATCCCGCAATCAGTGAAATTATGCAACAGCAGCACTATTTGTGCATATGCGCACAGCCACAACTGCTCCTGCGCCTATGCCAGTAGCGCAGCGACTCATGCGCGCATATACGCAACAATGCAGCAGCGCATGCGCGCATACGCGTAAACGCAAATACGAGCATAGCTCGCATAGCACGCTCAGCACCCGCGCATACTCCCGCGCATGCAACTCGCACAAAAAGCATAAAACGAGCATACGAGTGCAACAAATGCTCACAAGCACCATGCGACTATGCTGACATGCTAAGTGCAAAGTGCACCATAAAGTACCACTTTGCGCCCTTGAGCCCGAGTCGCTTTGGGGCTAGCTCCTAAGAAATTTTTTCAAGAGAGTGACAAAAACATAAATGCTTTCTTGAAGTTTAGCCTTAATCTTACTAGAAAAACATCCAACATGGCACCCACTTGGGCCACCACCCCATGTGCATACCTCAACGCCAAGCATGATATTATATTGAGATACCCACTTGAAGTGTTTTCCAATGTGGGACTATCTTTCTAGCCAAGAGTAGGAAAACCTCCTCAAGCAAAGGAAAAACTCCAACAACATATATAAAAATTCTCTCTTGTTAGGAAGCAAGGTAAGTAGCTAAAGCTACTAAAACTTTTGATAAATTATGTCTCTACCATCTGCACCCAAGTAATGATTTGAAGCTTGACGGTTACCATAATTTGTGCAATATCTTTCTTTTGCTAATTATTGGTGGAAACAAGTAAAATGTAAAACTTGCATACAGGTTCCCAAGGATACTCTTGCAGCTTCAGCGGAAATACTTCATTGTCCTGCACCTCATAAGTTTTGTCTCAATGATGGCCAGCCTAAATGCAGGGTGTAATGGAAAAGCATTTCTAGGAACTCATGGCCTACCACCACAGAGAATTTCTGACTGGACCCGAGAACTATTTCTTAGATACTTCTCAATGTATTTTATATTTCAGAAAAGAATAAAAATATTATTTTCTTCTTTGTAAATCATAACATGGTGGTCAAATAGTTGATAACAAAGCAAAAGAATGTTGGTCCAAGACTTAACACCTACTATCAAATAATACGTACATATTATTTTTTTTAATCAAACCCAAGTTAACCTGGTTCGATGAATCCAAGCATCATCTCTCTTTCACTAAGAAGATACTTTAACATATAAGAAAACATGAATGCTTAAGGGTGACTGCATATCTGCGCGTGGCCTTCTCTTTTCTAGATTGTTTAAGGGTTTGCATTATAACCAGTCTACCTTATCTGTATGAATATAATGCATGTGTTGGTGCAGCTTACTTTTCTTTTCTTTTCTTTTTCTTTTTTGTGAGTGGGTGGGTGGGTGGGTGGGTTTAGAAAGATAGGACATCCCACACTGATGACCACCACTGAACCATAACTACATTTAAGCAGCATGACTTGCCATCATAAGTTAGTTATACTAAGACCAGTAATTGTATTTAAAAAGCATAGGTGTTATCATTATATGTTATTGGTGATAAGACATGTAATAGTATCTAAACACCACAGGTTTTTAGCTATATGGAAACATGCATAAGATGGAAATATAAAAGAACATAACAAATTAGTAAAAGTGTTGCCAACTTATAGAACCATACTAAAGAGAATATTTGCATTGATCCCCTGGAATAGTTTGTCTGAAATAACCAGAAGAGTTTGATGGTTTCCTACATCATTAACAAAACCTTTATGCCAAAGTTTGGGATTGGCTACATCCTACATGAATCCAAGGTTCGCAGGCCAGATGCCCTTTTGGGCCTTCTTATGAGTATCGACATCTGCAGTTTCGGATCAAAGTTTCGGAATTCTTGGTTTCAGAAGCCAAAATATGATAAGAAAATATTGGAAAAGTAGAAAATTATTGATACAATTACGCATACTTTTATATGTTATTTGTTGTTTCCCATAGTTTTGAAGGGAATAATATTCAATATTGTGATAGATAGTTTAAATGGAATAATGTTACCATGGTGAATGCTATGAATTTATGATATATAACTTCAACAAATAGTAATGGTTACAATATGTCGATAAAGAATCTTATCGACATGATATAACATGTTGTCCATTACCAAATTATTGCGCCGACATTGTTTTTTGCCATACTTCTCTCTTTTGTTTAATTTTTCTTTGCTAGATTCATCAGAAAAGAGGATGCCAGATTGGTATTGTGCACTATAGTGGGGGCAGTATTGGACCGAAACATGCCGAAACTATATGATATGACTGATACATATCGATTTCTACCGATACTGTGAACCTTGCATAAATCCTTCCCCTCTATTCAATTTAGTTAGGGGTCTACCCAAGTTCGTTGAGGTCTACCCCTACCACTATCTCTAGCATCACCATAAACTAATAGCCTATTGCACCTCCTGATTGGTGCATCTATTACAACAAATACTCCAAATTTGATGTCCAAACCATCTAAGACAATTTTCTCAACAAATTTGATGCATTCCATGCTAGGAAGCACAATTACTCCAAAATTGGCATATTAAAGTATATGATACGTGTTGGGCACGGCATGGACACTCCAAAATACATTATGACATGGCAAAACTACTGGTGTGTCCATGTTGCCGTGTCTGTCTGTCATATCATGTTCATATTTGTGCAACATAGATTCCATGACTTAAATAGCATGGTTCCAATGAATAAGAATGAAGTGAAAAAATCTTAAACACGCTAGTATAACACAAAAGGATAAAATTGTTGGCTACCATTTCAACATCAAGTACCAGCATTTTATCACTGGTGATGGAGTGTTGTTTTCTTAACAGAAAAAGCTTTCCACAAAGTAATCAAACTGAACTAGCATATAAACAAACAAATCTCGAAACTAGTTCCAGAGAAATAAATTGGAAAACCGGAACAAGGATTCTTTGAAACAATTACAAACTACAAGAAGATATTTTGCAATGTGAAATTTCCCATGGGTAGCAATTATAATACTCAAATAATTATTAGGTAATTCACAGGGAAAAAAAATAAGATAAAAAAAAACTTACCTCTTCCATCACTACCTTCACAGATTCGCTTATAATATGCATTAATCTTTCATCACCCACACCACAGTCCCGAAGCTCTTGGATAGGAACATCACCAACATCCGTCAACACACGAGGATCATTAAGTTCTTTACCTGTATGCCAAGAAATATAAGTATGAACTTCATGGAGAGGTCAAAATACAAAAGATGGTGAAATTGATTCTGAATCAGGAGTGAGAAGCAGTATTGTTGAGAATTCAGAAATCCAAGTCATCCAGAGATACGCTTGAATCAACTTATTGAAGTGTCATATATATTGATGGATAGTGTTTGCATCAGTCATGCACCAGAATGATGTATCTGAAAAAAAATATGCACCCACTGGAAGGTCATGAATGTTAATTAATCACAGGCAACCCCTCATCATATTCTTGATTGATGAGGAACTATAGAGTTGATCACCTACAATGTCTAAAGAAAATTTCAGACAAGAGTCATGAGATCATCTTTAAGAAAGAAACCACATTATAATTCTGTTTATAGGTACTCTCAAATGAATGATAACCAAAATTTGATAATGTATACTCTATTTTATTTTCATGAAGATACTTATGTATGTCAATAAATGCCTCTTATTTTATTATGCCTTCAACAATCTTCTGAAGGAGAAACTTAAAGACTATAGATAGACATAAAAGAATGGTGGCCTGCCAGTAACATGGAATTCGAGGAACAAGTTGTTTAGGGTGAATGCAAGCTTCCATTACTGTATATTAGTTATAGATACATGTACAACCCCACCTAAGAGGTATGTCAAAAAGATAAGGCCACATACATATAAATTATACAAGCTTCTGTACTTTGTAAAGAGTTAGCGAAAAAAACTGAAGATCAAGAGTTTCCACAACAATGAATAACAATCTATGTTGCACGGACATGGCAAAATGATGTCCATATCCGTATTCGTGCAACAGAGAAATCATATTGTACCCATATGACAATGCCCGTATCCTGTATCCGTAGCATGTCCTTATCGGTATTCGTGAAACATAGGTAACAATGCAAACAATAGTGTACTTGACAAATCGAAAAGATCACTTCTAGGTCATCAAAGACTGAGTGTAATCTTATATGTCGTGGTACAGCCTAAATGGGAGAATAGAAGGACATTTGCAAATGGATGCCAACCTTCAGGATTATTACGTGTCGATGCTAGTGAGGATGAAGTTTAGAAGCATCTTTAATTGTATTGGAGGACAAAGAAAATATGATGCTGAATAGGCAACTATTGAAGAGCCAAATTCTTGGATACAACAAAGGTTGTAAAAATCGCTAGTCAACCGCTAGTCGGTTCGCGGGGACTAGAGATTAATCGAGGACTAGTCGGGGACTAGTCGGATTAGTCGGTTTTAATTTTTTTTAATTTTATATATATATATATATATATATATATATAGGTGCGGTGCAGGTGTGGGCCTTCAGGCCGGGATGTGTGGGGCCTTCAGGCCAAGTTTGTAGACCTTCGGGCCATGAGTCTGTAACACAATTACCTCTTCCAATATATATATATATATATATATATATATATATATATATATGTATGTGTCGTGCACTATTTCTGTGTACAAAAAAAACATAAGATGTACAAAATGAAACATCTTATGTGTACAGTGCACTAATATATATATATATATATATATATATATATATATATATATATGTTATGTGCGCTATTTCTGTGTACAAAAAAAAGCATGAAATGTACAAAATGAAATATCTTCTGTGTACAGTGCACTATTTCTAAAAATATATTAAACAAAAAAAAGCAAAAACAAAAAAACAAAAGAAACATTTTCTGTGTACAGAGCACTGTTTTCTGTGTACAGAGCACGTTACATTTGCACTGTTATTTTTTTTTTTTACTGTTTCTTTTTTTCTTCTTTTTTTTGTTGTTTTCTATGTTGTTGTTTCTTATCCACAGAGAAGAAGACAAGAAACAACAAAGACACAAAAAGGCTGAAAGCCAGAAAGTAGCAAAAAAGTCAAAAAGTGCTAAAAGAGGGAAAAAAATAGAAGAGAAGGACGAAAGTCAAAGAAAGCTGAAGAAGAAAAGAGAAGCTAAAAAAACCACCACCATAAAGAAGAAGGAAGAAAGCAAGGGAAAAAAATTACCTGCGGCTCGGCGGAGGAGGCCAGCGGCTCGACGGCGGCGGCGGTCGGCGGCTTTGTAGTAATCTTCTTCTCTCTTCTTTCTTCTTCTCTTCTTTCTCTTCTTCTCGAATATCTTCTCGTTTAATTTTTTTTTTACTGCAACATATTCGGCCGACTGGGGCCGCCTAGTCAGCCAACTAGCCATAAGTACCCGATTTCCTCCGCCTAGACGTTCTGCCGAC
Source organism: Iris macrosiphon (assembly GCA_036927795.1). Classification (NCBI taxonomy): domain Eukaryota; kingdom Viridiplantae; phylum Streptophyta; class Magnoliopsida; order Asparagales; family Iridaceae; genus Iris; species Iris macrosiphon. Next base: position 67,687,272 of record JAYESA010000002.1, read on the forward strand.
TTTTTGCGTCGACTAAGGCAAAATCGAGTCGCTGCTGTCGACCACCGCCTAGTCGGCCGACGACTAGGCGAATTTTTGCAACACTGGATACAACTATGATCTCAGGGAGCCTACATATCATAATTTGACAATTGTACCGGACTAGATAAAGATGTCCCTTGAAATTTTCCAAACACTAGCAAGCATAATGACTGAAGATACTTTTACTACCGAGAGAGAAAGGAAAGACTTTGTAAGATATGTAAGAAGCCTAACTATGAATTATTCTGCTCTTAGTAGATTATTTATGTTGACTAAAATGTTATGAACTGTTGATATGGTATGTTGGGTGTCATATTTAAGTATAGTATAAGCACATGGGAATATCCTGAGGACATATTTGGGATGCCAGAATATGTCACAGGATATTCCATTATGAGATTATTGTCATAATGATTGAAATCATTGTATTAATGACAGTAAGGCTATATAATGCCAATGAGACAATCAATAAAATTATCAACATGGTATCAGAGCCAAGTTTCCACAAACCCTAGCCGTCACCAAGCTTCCACAAACCCACAGGAGGATTTCCTAGATCTCCTCCACCGAACTCTTCCACACCCCCCTCTTTTTTTCCCTCCTCTCCTCTTCTCCGCCCTTCGCAGGCCGCCCTTCGCTGTTGCTGTCCCGTCCCGCTACTGCTGCGGCTACTACTGCTGCTGCAGCTGCTGCTGCGACGGCGGTTGTGACATGCGTGATGCCGCCTCCTCCGCACCAGCACGAGGCAGCGCCTAATAGGGATGCCTAGATCTGAGAAAAGGGGGGACATGTTCGGATCTAGGAGCGGACGACGAGGACAAGCGTGAGTCGTGGAGCGAACGTGACATGACTGGATAGACGACGCATCGATGGAGGAGATCATCAAGAAGCTAGATTCTGCAGAGGTGGCGACGTTGATGAAGTTGTTGACGATGTCGGCTGGTGAGAATACGACACGAACGTCGCCGGAGTTGAAGCTTCCCTCCATCGATCTGAAATTAGATGGACCAGCCACCTATCTGAGTTGGTCACGACGGGTGAGAAGAACCCTCGCAGGAAAAAACATGGAGGGGTTCCTGACGGGCGAGACGACAGAGCCGGACGAGGGCTCGACAGGACACGATGAGTGAAAGTCCACTCATATGGTGATCTACATCTGGCTTCTCAACTCCTTAGTCCAGTCTATTGCCGCCACAGTAGACGGTATTGAGATGGTGAAAGATGTGTGGGAGAAGTTGAGAAGGACCTATGATGGTGTGGAGAACAACTTACGGGTCTTCCAGATAAAGGAGGAGATTGATTACACCGTACAGGGAGAGAAGACGGTGCAGGAGTATGCCACAGAGTTGGAGCATCTGTGGTTGGATTATGATCACTCCTCAGATCGGGCGAGCTGCGGGGACCCTAAGTGTAAGGAAAGACAGGTGTGTCTGCAGGAGAGGACGATGAAGTTCCTCAAAGGGCTGACTGCAGCTTTCGCACAGAGGACGGCCCTACTTCTAGCCCAACCAAAGATCCCTAGCCTTGAGAAGGCTATCTCAGCCATGATCCAGGAGGAGACACGCATCAGGCTGCAAGCCGGGACAGGTGGTCCCCCCGAAGCAAAGTCAGCACTAGCGATCACCAGCTCAGGTAACACAGGATCTAAGGGAGAGCCCTGACAGCATAACCGGCAGTGCTACAATTGTGGGAAGATGGGTCATCATCGGTATGCTTGTACCAAACCACCTAGGGAGGGAGATTCAGGTGGTGGACGAGGACCGTTCGGCGGACGAGGATATAATGGAGGACGTGGTCGTGGTCGAGGGGATAGACGAGACGGTCGAGGAGGTTATCGGGCAAACCTCCTGATATCAGAAGGGAACGGAGAAGATGATGACACATTTACTGTGGAGGACCAGGCACTGGGAGACATGAGTAGAACAGAGGAGGCGTCCACCTCATTCTTTGTTAGGGGCAACGCTTCTATGTATGCCCATCCATCAGAAGGTACTGACGAATCACTTGCCCTTGCGTCTATCTCTTCCCTTAAATCATCAGACTGGATTATCGACTCGGGAGCATCTCGGCATGTGACAGGGAATGCTAGTGAGTTTTCTTCCTACACTCACCTAGCATCAGCAGACAGCATTCAAACAGCTGATGGCACTTTCCAGCCAGTGGTCGGTAAGGGTACTGTTAATTGTACAGGTTCAGTAAGATTATCCAATGTTTTACATGCTCCATCCTTTCCAGTCAGTCTCTTGTCCATTAGTTCTATAATCCTCCAACTTAAATGCATTGTTTCTTTTGATATTCCTAAGGTGACCTTCCAGGAGAAAGGGACAGGACGAAGACTTGGGACTGGCACTTGGCATGAGGGACTGTGGTACCTAGATCGAGAAGGACTGGACTCAGCATTGGTATCTATGGCAGAGAAGGCTGGCATGGAAGGACTGCAGCAGAGGACTGAGGATACCTTGATACTCCATCATCGGAGGATGGGACATTCTTCCTTTGATACTCTAAGTAAGTTGTATCTAGAGATTTATGCAAAAACAAATAAAGAGAAATTAGTATGTGATGCGTGCGAGTTAGAAAAACTTACTAGGAGCTCATATGTTGGCACGGGTCATAGGAGCACTTTTGCTTTTGAGGTAGTACATTCTGATGTCTGGGGTCCATGTACTACTAACACTATGAATGGTTATAAGTACTTTGTTTCTTTCATTGAGTGTGCCTCTCGTGTTACCTGGTTATATTTGATGAAAAATAAGAGTGATGTACCTGCTTGTTTTCGGGATTTTCATAAGCATGTCCAGACTCAGTACAAAGCAGTTGTGAAGGTACTGAGGTCTGACAATGGAACGGAGTATACCAACAGGACGCTTGCAGAATACTTGTCAGCACACGGAATACAGCATCAGACCACCTGTGCATACACACCAGCACAAAATGGAGTTGCAGAAAGGAAAAACAGACACCTTCTGGAGGTCGCAAAAAGTATGATGATCGACATGAATGTCCCACAGAGTCTGTGGGGGCATGCAGTGTTGACAGCAGCTCAACTCATCAACAGGATGCCCTCGAAGGTCCTCGGATGGAAGTCCCCATGTGAGGTATTGCAAGGCAATAATACTGGGATACTCCCACTGAAGGTGTTTGGGTGTGTGTGTTTTGTGAAGGACAACAGGCCATCAGTTGGGAAACTTGACCCTAGAGCGGTCAAATGCATCTTCGTAGGCTACTCGGCGACCCAAAAGGGGTATGTGTGCTGGAGTCCAGTAGAGAAGAAGAAGTTTGTCAGTATGGATGTCCACTTTCGGGAGCATGAGCCATACTACCGCCAGGACGGAACTTCACACAACACGCCTAATACTGCCAGTATTAGGCGAGAGGGAGAGATGGAGAACTTTGTGGTAACCGATTTAGAAGTTTGGCATGGAGGCACGGAGAAGGGACAAGAAGGTGAAGGTGTTAGGCCTACGGCTCAGGAAGAGTTACTTACCTACAGCAGGAGAGAGAAGCAAACTGCAGGACCAGTACCGACAGTGCCAATGCTAAGTCCCTTGCCTGCGTTCGTCCCAACTCCTGAGGCACCGACACCAACCCCCCTTCAGGTGATACCCCCTCCTTCACAAGATATCATTCCTCCTACTACTACTCCTCCCACACCACTATCTGTACGGAGGACCACTCGCAGCAATGCAGAAAATCCTCCAAACAGATATGGTTGGGATATTGCTCAGTTTATTTCTTATGACCATATCCCTTCTTCTCATGGAGCATTTATAGCATCTTTGGATAGTATTACTGTACCTAACAATTGGCAGGTTGCCAAGAACGATCCAAAGTAGAAAGCGGCAATGCACGAGGAGTTGGGAGCTCTGGAGAAGAACCACACTTGGGAGCTTGTGAGACTGCCAGAGGGGAAGAGAGCAGTTGGATGCAAGTGGGTCTTTACCGTGAAGCAGAACCCAGATGGACAGATTGATCGCTACAAAGCTCGACTAGTAGCCAAAGGATACAGTCAGACGTACGGCATCGACTATGACGAGACCTTTGCACCAGTTGCAAAGATGAGCACTGTCAAGACTCTGATTTCTCTGGCAGCGAATGGTGGATGGAAGCTACACCAACTGGATGTGAAGAATACGTTTCTTACGGAGATCTAGTGGAGGAGGTGTACATGGAGATACCACCAGGATTTGGTACTAATCAGACAGTAGGCAAGGTCTGCAGGTTGAAGTCCCTCTATGGACTGAAGCAGTCTCCTCGAGCGTGGTTTGACAGATTCAGAAGGGCGATGATAGGGATGGGATATCAGCAGATCAATGCTGATCATACTGTGTTCTTCCGTCGGAGTGGAGGCCACATCACCATGCTTGCGGTGTATGTGGACGATATGATTATCACAGGAGATGATGAGCAGGAGATCGCCCAACTCAAAGGAAAGCTTGGCAAGGAATTCGAGGTGAAGGATCTCGGCCTTCTTCGGTACTTCCTTGGGATTGAGATTGCTCGAGAAGCAGAGGGAATTGTTCTCTCTCAAAGGAAGTATGCACTGGACCTTCTCACAGAAATTGGGATGTTGGGGTGCAAACATGCAGCGACACCAATAGATCAGAGGTTCAAGATTGATGCTGTGGCTGGAGAACCAGTTGATCGGGACAGATACCAAAGACTGGTTGGCAAGTTGATCTATTTGAGCCACACACGTCCTGATATCTGCTTTGCAGTAAGTGTGGTGAGCCGCTACATGCATGACCCACGGAAGGGTCATATGGATGCAGTGTACCAGATTCTGAGGTACTTGAAAGGTGCTCCCGGGAAGGGACTAATATTCAGGAAGAATAATCACGTGAGCATCGAGGGCTACTGTGATTTTGACTGGGCTAGTTGTGCTGATGACAGGAGGTCTACCTCGGGATATTGCATATTTGTAGGAGGTAACTTGGTCTCCTGGAGGAGTAAGAAGCAGTCTGTGGTGGCCAGATCGACAGCTGAAGCAGAGTACAGAGCTATGGCCTTGGGAGTTGCAGAGCTGCTATGGTTGAAGAATATGCTGTGGTGGAGCTGAAGCTGGATCAAGGAGCCAAGATGAAGCTGTGGTGTGACAATCAGTCAGCTATTAGTATCGCCAACAATCCAGTACAGCATGACAGGACCAAACACATCGAGATTGATAGATTCTTCATCAAAGAGAAGTTGGATAGTGGATTACTGGAGCTTGGCCATGTTCCAACCAGGGATCAAGTAGCAGATGGACTAACCAAGGGACTCGCCTCAGTGAGCATGATTAGAGGATGTGACAAGATGGGCTTAGTGAATATCTTTCACCCATCTTGAGGGAGAGTGTTGATATGGTATGTTGGGTGTCATATTTAAGTATAGTATAAGCACATGGGAATATCCTGAGGACATATTTGGGATGCCAGAATATGTCACAGGATATTCCATTATGAGATTATTGTCATAATGATTGAAATCATTGTATTAATGACTGTAAGGCTATATAATGCCAATGAGACAATCAATAAAATTATCAAGTAATTTCAACATGAACCTTTAGCAACTAGTTTCCAATTCAATAAAAAATCTCGTGTACTTAAGCATTCCAAATATGATATGTTCTCAAACTATAAGCAAAACCACGCATGCATTAGGGTTTTATAAAGAGGCCAAGCTCAGTATATAACCGCATATAAGGAAGCTAAGAAAATAAGATCAGAAAGTGAAAATTAAGACCATGACACCAAACGTACCAGTACCCGTAATCCAACAGATAAAGTACATTACATAGTCCGTTTTAGGGATTGACGACTTACCCATTCAGTGACTTTGGCACTGAACGTTCACAAAATAGGTACTATCAGGTCAGGTGAATTAGAGAATAGAAAGATGTTTGTTGTGTTGCAGCCTTCCTTTTTCTTTCAGAGCCTATTCGGAAGATAATAGAGTACCTATTTGTCGTGAATATCTGAATAGGACGAACCACCTTCGTGGATATATTTGCTTTGTAGCAAAAGAATCGAATTAGGCTCAGTCAACCAGAATATGTATTATCCATATAGGAGATCTTCCAATTAAGAAGATCCATCAACGTAAGACGAAGAGAAATCTCTCTTTTCTTTAGTTATTCAGTTAAACCAATGATTCGTTATTGAAACAAATAGTAACAACCATTTCATCGGACATGTGTATTTTTATTTTTCAATAGATTTACATGGTCTCTTTAATGGGAATTATATACTCTTTGACATAACATATACTTTATTTGACAAAATATATAATTTTCTCATCTTCATTATATAAGCCACGACCCTCCTTCTAGCACCTTGTAACAATTTACTTCTGTGTTGAAGCATAATAGAAGGAAGCCATGCATTCTTGAAAGAATCTCCCAACCCAACCTCCCCTTTTACCTTCTCCTTCTATTCTATAAAAAGGCGGACATCTCATCAAGGCCCCGGTCCCCTTTCTATGAGGCTAGCAGCTCAGCCCTCCTGTTGCTTATAGTCGTAAGGGTCAGCAGTATTTCGCAATAGCAGATCCAAGAAGTTGGTCTTATGGTGCGCCTTCGACGATGTTTCAGTGACTCATAGGGCCTCCCTTCCCTCAGCTCAGACCGGTGTTGCCACCTCTCCCATGACCAGAATGGTTATCCATGTCCGACGGGTCTACATTCATCTGTGAATGTCGTCGGATATTGTTCACTTCCCCGCCATTCTTGTCCGCACCCCTTGGAGTGGATGAGAAAGAAAGGATTTTTCGGAGCAACCCCCCAGTTCAAAACCCAGGAGTTCACTTTCGCGTATGAGCATTCGATACATATATATACGTCTGTGGAAGAGTCAAAGGGTCACAACTACTGAGGATATCCCCCATAATCTTAGTTAGGTGGTCTGAGGGTTCGTCACAGTTCGTGCTTACACACTAGGCTATCCTTCTCCGAAAACCCCACGGGACCACCTATCACTGGTCTTCGGTCATGGGGGTTTATTGCACAAAAACGTTGGGATGATGTCTCCCGTAGAGGGAAGCCCAATGAATGTCAGAATCAAATTCCCACACCTCATTAAGGTTATATTTGTATACTCTCCCAAAAAAACATACCCCATTGAAGATGGGAGTGGACGGCGATGTGGAGCCTTCAGAAGAAAAAGGTGAAGGCGGCTGCGAAGCTTGCAACCTTTGGTGCCAGTCTATCCTTGGTTGGATAGAAATGCAAATTATAAACATCTTGTTCGAGAAGCAGTTTGACTTTATCAACGCGTATATCCGTATTATTATTAGTCTAGTTGTCTCGTCTATCATTCATCGTAAATGGTTGATGCTTACAAAAAGTTCTTACTTTCTAGGAGAGTTTCGATTCGGTTTTCCTTCCCTCTCCTTATCAGTCAAGTCCAGCCTTGTTGGTAATCAATACAAGATCCACTTAGGTATGCGCTATGGACTTGAACGGATCTCAACACTCATAAGTTGCAAACAAAACGATATAGGATAAGAGAAATCAATCATTCAGACAGTAGGTCCATTCGTATCAGTTTTGGCCAGATAGAGGAGCGAAGGTGAAAAGCGTCGGTAGGTTGAGACGGACCAGAGTAAACCAATAGTAAACCAATAGCAAAGGTATTGGACTTTCGGGGCAGTAGCGAAGTTCAAGCCCTTTACTACCTGAAGATATTTATTATAGTATAGCTCGATTCCTGTGCACTTCGCTCGCCTCACTAACGCTCACATTTCAATCTTTGGACCCACTCTATCCGGAAACAAAACACTATAATATGGATTAAGGTGATACAGGTTCTCAACTGAAAGGAGCCCTCGATCCTACCCTCCATTGGGTGAAGAGAAAAGGCATTGCCGCATGCATCACATCACTATTTGGTACTTAAAGAGAGAAAAAAGCAAACTCATTCTAGTGAAACAATCAAAATGGAGTTTGTTATATGATGTTTACTTTTGGAGAGTGTTGACTTAAACAAAAGAAACAATTAATAGCGTGGAAGCTATGCATCACTATTTCAAGCTCATCACAACAGCACAATCGTGACGCACAATAGTGACTTCTGTGAGGACCCAAACAAAGGAGATGAATCTCACTATTAGACTCATTACTGGTACAGGAGTTTTTCGTTTTTAAGCAAAGTAGTTTTATGAAGAACTGAATTTTATGACTTGGAAGTGAAGTCTTTTGAAACAGGGAATCATTTTTTAGAATACCTGAAACAGGGAATCTTAAGATTGAGGAATTGGGGGTTCGAAATCTGTAAAAAGAAATAATTGGCAAAAACATGCATCTTGTAAGTATAATTTGCTATTAGCAAGAAGTTCAGTAATTTGATTTCCAGTTATTATGGGAAATTACAAGTAGGAGAAGTAAGCCAGATATCATGGTGAAACTACTTTCAGGTTTCTCTTCCATGAACAAATCAAAATTAGGTTTGCCAAATTACGCCCACAAATATGAAACCTATTAAATCACATAAATATCCTGGGACAACAAAAAGTTTACTTTCTAAAATTATCGAGAATTTTTCTCCATAAAGAAGGGAATTGTTATCTTTTTTTTTTAAGATAAGGTCAGTCATTAATAACCGTGCATGTCTTGTACACTAGCACCAAAGAACTCCACCCACATAATTATTGTCCAAGGTGGGATTCAAACCCATGCCCACTCCTCCCCTCCCTTACTAGTCTGACTCTTACCACTAGACCACCCCACTTGGTGGCACAATTAGGTTTGTACCTGAGATGTTGGTCCAGAGCTAACATACTTTTACTAAAGTTTGTAAGTATGAATATGCACGATTTCAACAAGAACTACAACAAAGCCTTTATCCCAAATTTTTGGGTTCGGCTATGAATATATAGTATTTATTGTTATTTATATGGATTGGATGGAGCTCACTTAGCCCTACATCCGTTAAAATCATATCCCTTTCTCAAATATATCACAGCAAAGTACTTAGAAATATATCATAAATTAACTTAGCTCCCAATCTATATTTTGTTGATTAGGAAATATGACGCAAGAAATTAACCATTTATCGAAATTAAATATATGATGTTTAACTTTCAACATTAACAGTGTACAGGATTGGGTCCTCATGTGCCAATGTTTTCTTTAGTAGCTAAAGTATATGTTTTGTTTTGTTGTGATGTAGAAACAGAAAAGCAATTGTATCAGTAACTATATATTTAGTCCAAACAACAAATGACCTGCTGTATATACTTAGCCATATTATGCATGGGAAAACTTTTTATTACCTTCTTCAGTGGTAGAGTTGGTGCTACCACACCAGATGGCTTCCCTAATGCGAGGAGGAGCAAAAGCTGGTCCTTGCAAGAAAGATGAATTGTGCCCTAAAGGAACTCCCAAAAGGGATGCAGAAGCTTTAACACCTCCAAGTGCCCGTACTAGCTCTCCCTACATATATCAATTACTATTAACAAAAAATGACAAAAGAATAATATGAGACATCAGATTGTGCTTCCCTTATTAGCAACACCAGCATGCAACTCCTCTGTTGTTGGTTCATGACTCCACATAGGGGTAATGACTAGCTTTAGGGGCTTCCATAGGAAACTGGGATTCTTATTTATACCAGGGATAAAATTAACAAGCAAAAAAAAAAAAAACCATAAGAACTAGTTTTGCCTCACCTCGGTAAGTTTTCATAAGCCTATACAAAGGGGACTATCCACCCACTCCAGGTCCTGCTCCCATGCACAATGCCGACTTCGATCACCCGCTCAACTGCACTCACTCACAATAACGACCCTCCATTGAGCATGAGGGTGACATGATAACTCAGGTGGTAGTAGGTGAGGGAGGATAATCACTGTGCACAAGGGTGGCCAGATTAGGAACGGTAAGGATCATATGAGATCAGCCTAAGTAGAAGTGCTCAGATAGGATATGCAAATGAGAATTTCAGTAGTTGCAGCATATGAAGGATGAACATCGTTGCACATGAGAGTGACTGAATTGGAATGGGTGATGAAAGATCATGATTGTGCATGAGTGGCTTAGTCAGCACGGGTATTGAAGGATCATCATTGATATGTAACTGGAGTCGGACTGGGTGATGATGGATCACTATAGGTGAGGAAGGATCGCCGTTGTGCATGAGGGTGAGTGGATTTGGGGTATGCATAAGAGCATTAACAGAGAGGGGCGTGCACCTAATCCTAGTAACACTCTTAAGTGGGTTCATGTGAGGGATGTTTTGATATGAGAGTCACTGAAAACAGATAGGGCGAGCAATGGCTATATTTGAGAGTGGCCATATTCAGTGCATGCAGCAGAGGGTCTTGTAGCATATGAAAATATATAACTGATCTAGGATTTTAACTTTTAAAATTTTTGATGAATTTTTAATTTGTATTGTTATTAAAGCAACCGGTTGAAACCAGATTCCCGGATATCCCTCGGCAGCCTCCTAAAACAAAGCATGGCGGCCCGGCGGCGGGAAAGGCAGACAAGAGGGAAGAAAGAGAGGAAAGGAAGAAAAATAAACGAAAGGAAAGGAGAAAAGAGGAAGAAAGAAAGGGAAAAAAACGAGAGAATAAAGGAAAGGAAGAAGAGGAGAAGAAGAAGAAGAAGGGAAAGAAATAAAAGGCAACCATAATTTCCATTCTCCTTTTGGTTTTTTTTTTCTGTTATTCATTCAATCCTTAAATTTCATATATTCCATGCCATGACAGATATTGTGCACTCTAAATTAAATTAGGGTTTTTACAATAGGAAACCCCCAAATTAGAGTTAAATTAGATACGAAATTTTAGGTTATGATCATGTATTCTTTGTTCGTATAGTTGTAGGTTAAGCTTATAACAATTTTATAGTTAGGGTTGTATGTTAGAAAACCCTAAATTATTTCGCTTAGATTTTATTCCAAGAAACTATGTTTTAGCTTAATGTTCATGGCATTGTGACATATTTTAATCACTAGTAGTTATGGTCAGTTCTTAGTATCGTTAATCCCTCTCTGAAATTTGATTTCGGAATTTATGGAGGAGACGACCTCGAATCGAGCGATTTAACCAATGCACGAATTTTAAATATGAGATAATTACATATTTGGTTGACTTGGAGTGGTTTCGACTTAGTACAAATGCTGCTAAGAGTATCGGCTGTCCGGGAAGTCGTCGAATACCCTATTCAACCATTTTCAAGTATTTTAGGTATGTTACAACCCTACTTTAGTAAGTAGTGAACTTGGAACCTTATGTTTAGCATAAATTTAGTCTAGTTAGGTTATGGTTTTGTTTAAGTATGTCTCTTAGTTAGTTCTCACCCTAATTTTGGTATTTTGACTTATGATTAGTATCTAGAATTAAAAATTCAGCATGTATCTATGTTGTCACAGGCGACGCCTAGGCCCGCAGGTCAGAGAGGAGACGCCTCGACCTGGAAAAAAATTTCCTGGGTGTGGTGGTGGTTACCTAGGCGCGCATAGGCGACCGCCTAGGGTCGTCCAGAAAAAAAAAGACGGTATTTAGACGGGTTATTAGAACTTATTAGTTATAGACTTCTTGTGTTGCTTCATGAATGCTTGTTTAATACTTATTAGAACTTATTATTAGTGTTACTTTTATGCTTATTGCTTAATGCTTACTAGTCTTACTTGATGTTGAATATTGGTTATTTGTTGCTTCTTACATTAGATATAGTATATGTAAATATCAAGAACGTGCAAAAATTCTGAATGGACGCCTAGGCGCGCCTAGACAAGGCGGGTGGCATGTCGTCTCTCCTCGCCTAGCGTATAAAAGTAACACTTCGAACTAGTAAAGTCGCATGTCATACTTTAGTATTAAATAGGGGTACCCATTAATAGTTATGGTGGCAGCGAGCCCAAATTTGATATTTTGACCCCTAATTAGACTTTTCCCAATAAATTCAGTATGTACCTACCTATTAGTTGCTATCGGCTATTTAAAGACATCTATGAGTGTTTAGACTATGGCATAGTTCGGGCTTAAATTGGAGTAGTGTCGAAGTCTAAAATTGGGTTATTTGACCGAAATCAATAAGTTTGAATTAAAATTAAGCACCTATGTCTTACATTAGTAGCAACTTTGAGTGACAAGGCATAATTTTCCTATTCCATAAGAATAGTATAATTGGAGGACATTGTACTAGGGTTCCAAACACTAAGGCTTCGTTTGGTAGGAAGGATGGAAAAGTTGAAGGAAGGAAAAAGAGTAGGATATATTTTTCTTCCATAGGGAAAGGAAATTTTGTTTCCTTCCTTTGTGTTTGGTAGGAAGGATGGAAAAGTGAGGAGTTTCACTTTCCTTTTGTTTGATATGGAAGAAAAAGTGGAAAAAAATAAAATAAAAAATATAGCTTTTACCAATTTTATCCTCAACTAGAAACATTTATTTACCATTTGAATTTATGAATAATTTTAAATAATATAATTCGTATGGGGGTATAATTGTTAATTGATATAAGTATGCACTTTTTCTTCCACTTTTGGAAGGATTCAATTTCTTAAGTTAGGAGGGAAAAACAATCCCTCCACTTTTTCTTCCTTCTACTTTTTCTTTCATACCAAACAAGAGAAAATAAATCATTCCCTCCACTTTTCCTCCTCCATTTTCCTTCCTCCCACTTTTCTCTCCTACCAAACATAGCCTAAAACTATATATTTTGATCCGTTTGGGCTACTTTTAGTCAATTTCAGCATTTACATTTCTCTATGAGTGCGAATATGAGTCTGTAGACTTAAGGCCTAGCCTTAGCTAGAACTTATTTTATGGCATAAGGCTAAGTATTCGTCACTATCTTTGTTTCATTTTCAATTCTTAGCTATCTAAACTTTGAATGATGATAACTCTTGTGTTTTACTTGGTATGCAAGTAGAGTGATTTGGCATCTATAGTAAGGTGAGCCTTCTACTTGTTAAATTTTTACATTTTGTATCTTGTATGTTGTGTATTGTGGATTATGGGATTCCGGTAGTGAGGAGAACTACCGAGGAAATGTATTTGATTGTTGAATTCTACGAAGGATTGCTCTGTATCGGATTTATGTGTTGACAGGTTTTCGAATCAAGAAATACAAATAAGACGGCCAAAACTTTCGAAAATTTCATGAGATAAATTTTGACATGAAGATTGCCGAGCACTAAAACCCATAACTTAGGCTTAGTCGCATATTCAAAATTGAATACAGTAATATTAGTGTTTACCCACCAATAACCATTAATAATTCTTAGGGTTATTCTTATCGCAAGGTTGTTCCCCAAGCGGATATCCTATAATATGGTGTCTTCGCATCTCATCATGATTTTTGCGTTCAAGAATCGAAACACATACTCCTTTCTAATTAACAAGATAATAATAGTCTAGATTTAGTTGCACTTAGGTTTTGCTTTGGTTGCTAGGTTGCACTATAGGGATGGGGGAGAACATTAGGGTCACATGGAGTGTTTGAGCAATATAATTTAACAATGAATCTTTATACGTATTTAGCTTTTTCGTAAGGTCTAGCAGAAAGAATGTGTTAGGCTTAGCACACTTTTTTATGTTAGACTTCGGTTAGTCAACTCGGTCTCACACAGGTTAAGATTAAAATACATCTTATCACAAACCATGTGGAACCAACCTAAGCATTGGTCAATCACATTGTTGTTAATGGCGGATGGCGTGGCGGCCTATGGCGAAAGGCATCGCGGACAAAAAAAAAAATATATATATATATATATATAATAAAAAATTGCAGAAATAAATAAAACTAATACTCTCAGTATCAGGTGAGTTGCTTATGGATGAGGTTCCCTCATGACAATAGTATGGCTCAAACTCCCTGAAGTGAACATCCATGCTCACAAACTTCTTCTTCTCTACTGGGCTCCAGCACACGTACTCCTTCTGAGTCGTCGAATAGCCCACGAATACATATTTCACTGCTCTGGTGTCAAATTTCCCAACAGACGGTCTGTTGTCCTTCACAAAAAATACGCAGCCAAACACCTTTAGTAGGAGTATCCCACTATTATTTTCTTGCAATATCTCACATGGAGACTTCCATCCCAGTACCATCGAGTGCATCATATTGATTAATCGAGTTGTTGTCAACACTGCATGCCCCCACAGACTCTGTGGGACATTCATGACGATCATCATGTTCCTTACCACCTCCAGAAGGTGTCTGTTCTTTCTTTCTGCCACTCCATTCTGTGTTGGTGTGCATACACAGGTGGTCTGATGTTGTATCCCTTAGACTGACAGGTATTCCTCAAGTGCTTTATTGGTATACTATGTTGCATTGTCATATCTTAGTACCTTCACCACTGTCCTGTACTGAGTCTGGACATGTTTATAAAAGTCCCGAAAACAGGCAAAGACCTCACTCTTATTCTTTATCAAATACAGCCAGGTGACACAAGAGGAATAATCAATAAAAGAGACGAAATACTTGTAACCATTCATAGCAGTTGTGGCGCACGGCCTCCAGACATCAGAATGTATAATATCAAAAATAAAAAAGCTCATATGGCCTGCACCAACATATGAGCTCATAGTAAGTTTGTCTAAATCACATGCATCACATACTAGTTTTTCCTTATTTGCCTTCTCATAAATAGACAGATACAACATACTCAAAATACCAAAAGAGGAGTGCCCCAACCGCCTGTGATGGAGTATCAGTGTATCCTCCGCACATCTTTGGTCCTCTCATTCCTGTCCTTTCTAACACAGACACAAATGCTGAATCAAGTCCTTCCCGATCCAGGTACCACGGTCCATTATGCCAAGTGCTAGCCCCAAGTGTTCGTCCCGTCTCCTTCTCCTGGAAGATCATCTTAGGAATATCAAAAGAGACAATGCATTTTAGTTAGAGGATTATAGAACTAATGGACAAAAGACTGACTAAAAAAGGAGCACGTAAAATATTGGATAATCTTACTGAACCTGTACAATCGACAATACCCTTACCGACCACTGGCTGGAAAGTACCATCGGCTGTTTGAATGTTGTCTGCAGGTGCTAGGTGAGTGTAGGAAGAGAACTCACTAGTATTCCATGTCACGTGTCGAGACGTACCCGAATCGACAATCCAGTCCGACGATCTAAGGGAAGACATAGATGCAAGGGTGAATGAGTCATCAATAACTTTCGATGGATGGGCATACATGGCAGCGTTGCATCTGGCGAAGACTGAGGTGGACGCCTCCTCAGTCCCACTTCTCATGTCTCCATCACTTGACGCTTTCTGCTTTCTCCTGAGTACTTCCATCATGCCTAGCAGTGTCTGATCCTCCTCAGTATAGGCACCATTAGCTCCCTCCTCGCCTTTTGCTACCAACAGGTTCGCCTGATAACCTCCTCGACCACCCCGTCGACCCCTACGACTACAGCCACGTCATCCAAACTGTCCACGTCGGCCCCCTTAATCTCCTCCCGGGTGGTTTGGTGCAAGCATACCTCAGATGGCCCACCTTTCCGCAGTTGTAACACTGTCGGGGGTCTCCCTTAGGTCATGTGCCGCCTGAATTGGCAACCGCCAGTGTTGTCTTCACTTCAGGAGGACCACATGTCCCTTCCTTTAGCTTGATACGAGTCTCTTCCTGGATCATGGCCGAGATAGCCTCCTCAAGTGTAGGAATCTTCAATTGGACTAGAAGTAGTGTTGTCTTCTGAGCAAACACTGCAGCCAGCCCCTTAAGAAACTTCATCGTCCTCTTTTGCAGACATACTTGTCTCTCCTTACACTTCGGGTCCTCGCAGCACGTCCGATCTGAGAAGTGATCATAATCCAACCATAGACGCTCCAAGTCCTTGGCATACTCATGTATCGTCTTCTCTCCCTGTACGGTATCGTCGATTTCCTTTTTGATCTGGAAAACCATCAAGTTACTCCCCACGCCATCGTAGGTTCTCCTCAACTTTTCTCACACGTCTTTCATCATCTCAAGGCCATCAACTGGGGCGGTGATCGACTGGACTAAAGAATTGAGGAGCCAAAGGTATACCACCATATGAGTGGACTTCCACTCGTCGCGTCATGCCGAGCCCTCATCCGGCTCTATATTCTCTCCTGACAAGAAACCTTCCAGGTTCTTCCCTGCGAGGATTCTCCCCCACCAGTCGTGACCAATTCAGGTAGGTGGCCGGTCTATCAAGCTTCAGATCGATGGATGGAAGCTCCAACTTCGCCAATGTTCGTGTCGCGCTCTCACCAACCGATAGTTTCATCAGCTTTATCAACGTTGCGACCTCCGCAGAGTCCAACTTCTTGATGATCTCCTTCATCGATCCTCCTCTTCTCCGATCACCTCACACCCGTCCCACGATTCACGTTCGCCCTCTTTGTCCTCTCCTAGATCCGATCATGTCTCTCCCCATCATATCTAGGCCTTCGATGTCAACGTCTGGAACGACCCGCAAGAGAAGCCAGGAACCGCAACAGAAGGCTCCGTGGGAGTTGCGGCTTCGCGATGGTGGTGGCGGACGAGCGACGACGGTGGTGTCGGGCGAGCGGCGCGGCAGCGGTGGTGCCGGGCGGACGGTGTGGCAGCGGTGGCGGTGGCTAGGATTTGAGAGGTGGTGGCTAGGGTTTGGGCACTTATACCATGTAGAATATTTTAGAGTAATTGTTATATTTTTATTGATAATCTCTTGGCTATTTATAGCATTACAACCCTTCATCTTACATTAATATCCTATTAAAACCCCTTGTAGAATATTCTAATATTCCAACAAATATACCAGGAATATTCTAATATACCAACAGAGTTGAAGCATGAGAAGAATCGATAACTGGGGTAATATAATAACAGTAAATATTAGCATTTATTTATCAACTGTAAAAATAAAGTATGTGCCCAAATTGGGGTACAATAAGAACGTAATCTGACAGTTTTGTTCTTTCTTTTCAAAGAAAGTTGGCTCATGATCCTTCTTCACTCAGAGTTTCATTCTTACAAGATAATGACGGATTTTCGACAAAACTATGTCAAGAAAAAGATATGTAGGGCGAAATTAGATATAAGATTGCAGTGTAGATCAAAATTATAGAATAATTGGAGTTCTATTTATTATTATAATCTCTTGGCTATATATATATATATAGCCCTCCATCTTACATAAAATTCCCTAATACATTATAATATACCAATACTCCTACTCAAGATGGACGAAAGATATTCACTAAGCTCATCTTGTCACATCCTCTAATCATATCTATAGAGCTAAGTCTCTTGGTCAGACTGTCTGTTACCTGATCCTTTGTTGGAATGTGGCCTAGCTCCAGTAGTTCACTGTCCAACTTCTCCTTGATGAAGAACCTATCGATCTCGATGTATTTGGTCCTGTCATGCTGCACTGGATTGTTGGCGATACTGATGGTTGACTGGTTGTCACGCCACAGCTTCATCTTGGCCCATTGATCCAGCTTTAGCTCCACCAGTATACTATTCAGCCATAGCAGCTCTGCAACTCCCAAGGCCATAGCTCTTACTCTGTTTCAGCTGTCGATCTGGCCACCACTGACTGCTTCTTACTCCTCCAAGAGACCGAATTGCCTCCTACAAATATGCAATAGCCCGAGGTAGATCTCATGTCATCAGCACAGCTAGCCCAGTCAGAGTCACAGTAGCCCTCGATGCTCACGTGATCATTCTTCCTGAATATCAGCCACTTTCCGGGGGCACCTTTCAAGTATCTCAGAATCTGGTACACTGCGTCCATATGACCCTTCTTTGGGTCATGCACGTAGCGGCTCACCACACTCATTGCAAAGCAAATATCATGACGTGTGTGGCTCAAATAGATCAACTTGTCCACCAGTCTCTGGTATCTGTCCCGGTCAACTTGTTCTCCAGCCTCAGCACCAGCTTGAACCTCTGATTGATCGGCGTCGCTGCAGGTTTGCATCCCAACATCCATTTCTCTGTGAGAAGGTCCAGCACATACTTTCTCTGAGAAAGAACAATCCCCTCTGCTTCTCGAGCAATCTCAATCCCAAGGAAGTACCGAAGAAGGCCAAGGTCCTTCACCTCGAACTCCTTACCAAGCTTCCCCTTGAGTCGGCCAATCTCCTACTCATCATCTCCTGTGATAATCATATCGTCCACATACACCGCAAGCATGGTGATGTGGCTTCCACTCCGACGAAAAAATACAGTATGATCAGCGTTGATCTGCTGATATCACATCTCTATCATCGTCCTCCTGAATCTGTCAAACCACGCTCGAGGAGACTGCTTCAGTCCATAGAGGGACTTCTTCAACCTGCAAACCTTGCCCACTGTCTTATCAGTGCAAAATGCTGGTGATATCTCCATGTACACCTCATCCACTAGATCTCCATGAAGAAACACATTCTTCACATCCAGTTGGTGTAGCTTCCATCCACCATTCGCTGCCAAAGAAATCAGGGTCCTGACGGTGCTCATCTTCGCCACTGGTGCAAAAGTCTAGTCGTAGTCAATGTCGTACGCCTGATTGTATCATTTTGCCACTAGTCGAGTCTTGTAGCGCTCAACCTGTCCATCTGGATTCTGTTTCACAGTAAAGATCCACTTGCATCCGACTGCTCTCTTCCCCTCTGGCAGTTTTACCAGTTCCCAAGTATGGTTCTTCTCAAGAGCCCCTAACTCCTCGTGCATCGCCGCTTTCCACTTTGGATCGTTCTTGGCAACCTGTCAATTGTTAGGTACAGTAATACTATCCAAAGACGCAATGAATGCTCCATGAGAAGAAGAGATGTTATCATATGAAACAAACTGAACAAGGTCCCAACCATATCTATCTGGAGGATTTTTCGCATTGCTGCGAGTGGTCCTCCGTACTGATAATGGTGTGGGAGGGGTAGGAAGAATGATATCACCTGAAGAAAAATCTGGTGGTGGTGGTGTAGGTGTCTCAGGAGTCGAGACGGACACAGACAAGGGACTTGGCACTGGCACTATAGGTAATGGCCCTGCAGTTTGCTTCCCTTTTCTGCTGTAGGTGAGTAACTCCCCCTGAGCCGTGGGCCTAACACCTCTCATCTCCTCCCCCTGCTCCTCTTCACTCTCCTCCTCAGTCGTTCCTCCATGCCATACTCCTAAATCGGTCACCAAACTCTCACCAATCTCCCTCTCGTCTCATACTCTCAGTGTCAGGTGAGTTGCTTATGGATGAGATTCTCTCCTGACGGTAGTATGGCTCAAGCTCCCTGAAGTGAACATCCATGCTCACAAACATCTTCTTCTCTACTGGGCTCCAGCACACGTACCCCTTCTGAGTCGCCGAATAGCCCACGAAGACACTTGATTGCTCTAGGGACAAGCTTTCCAACAGACAGTTTGTTGTCCTTCACAAAACATACGCAGCCAAACACCTTCAGCGGGAGTATCCCACTATTATTTTCTTACAATATCTCACATAGAGACTTCCATCCTAGTACATTCGAGAGCATCATGTTGATCAGTTGAGCTGCTGTCAACAATGCATGCCCCCACAGACTCTGTGGGACATTCATGGCGATCATCATGCTCATTGCCACCTCCAGAAGGTATCTATTTTATTTTTCTGCCACTCCATTCTGTGTTGGTGTGTATGCATAGGTGATCTGATGTTGTATCCCTTCGGCTGACAGATATTCCTCAAGTGCTTTGTTGGTATACTCTGTCCCATTGTCAGACCTCAGTACCTTCACCACTGCTCTGTACTGAGTCTGCACATGTTTATGAATGTCCCAGAAACAGGCAAAGACATCACTCTTATTCTTCATCAAATACAGCCAGGTGACACGAAAGGAACAATCAATAAAAGAAACAAAATACTTGTAATCATTCATAGTAGTTGTGGCGCACGGCCCCCAAATATCAGAATGTATAATATCAAAAACAGAAGAGCTCTTATGGCCCGCACTAACATATGAGCTTCTAGTAAGTTTGCCTAAATCACATGCATCACATACTAGTTTCTCCTTATTTGCTTTCTCATAAATAGATGGATACAACCTACTCAAAATACCAAAAGATGAGTGCCCCAACCGCCTGTGGTGGAGTATCAGTGTATCCTCGGCACTCATCTTCGGTCCTCTTATTCCTGTCCTCTCTGCCACAGACACTAATGCTGAATCTAGCCCTTCCCGATCCAGATACCACAGTCCATCATGCCAAGTGCAGTCCCAAGTCTTCGTCCCGTCTCCTTCTCCTGGAAGATCACCTTAGGAATATCAAAAGAGACAATACATTTTAGTTGGAGGATTATAGAACTAATGGACAAAAGACTGACTGAAAAAGAAGGAGTATGCAAAACATTGAATAGTTTTACTGAACCTGTGCAATCGACAGTACCCTTATCGACCACTGGCTGGAAAGTACCATCGGCTGTTTGAATGGTGTCTGCCGATGCTAGGTAAGTGTAGGAAGATAACTCACTAGCATTTTCTGTCACGTGTCGAGACGCACCCGAATCGATAATCCAGTCCGACGATCTAAGGAAAGACATAGATGTAAGCTATGCAGTTAATAACGGTTTTTTCATTATAACGGTCCAGTAGAGTTATAGATATATCACCGATATATCGATTTTATAACGGTAAATATCAGTTTGAATTTTTAACACAATTTTTATATATAAACAATACACTTAATAGTTTTATATTATAAAATATGCATAAAGTATACATATCGTCGAGAAATCCAAGAGATCCAAAATAAAGAAGATCACTTAAAGAACTACATCTCTAAATAAGTTTGATGCATGAAGATTTTGATGGCAGAAGATGTAATCTCCATTCTCCATTGATGTGAATGTCATATCATTCAACATCAGATGTAATCTCCATTTATGTGAATGTCATATCGTTTGATGACAAAAGATATAATCTTCATTGATGGCAGAAGCTTGTATTGTATCTTGACTTAACAGCTGATTTTTTCATAGAATGTCGTCTGGAGGTCCAAGCTCATAAGATTTTTTTTGTAGCAAAACCAAAACCGTAAGAAATCGATTTTTTTGTAAACCGATATTTCGAACAATATCGGCCAAATCGGCCGATAATATCGGTTCTAATATTTTACCGATATTTCTGCAAAAAATATCGGTCCAAGACCGATACCATTATATATCGATTATATAACCGATATATAACCGTTTTTGACTACTTAGGATGCAAGGACGAGTGAGTCGTTAGTACCTTCCGATGGATGGACATACATGACAGCGTTGCCTCTGGCGAAGACTGAGGTGGACGCCTCCTCAGTCCCACTCCTCTTGTCTCCATCGTTTGACGCTCTCTGCTTTCTCCTGAGTACCTCCAGCAGTGCCTAATCCTCCTCAGTATATAAGCCAGCAGTTCCCTCCTCGCCTTCTGCTACCAGCACGTTCGTTCGATAACCTCCCCGACCACCCCGTCGACCCCCACGACCACGACCACGTCCTCCAAACTATCCATGTCCACCACCTGAATATTCCTCCTTGGGTGGTTTGGTGCAAGCATACCTCAGATGGCCCGCCTTCCCGCAGTTGTAGCACTGCCGAGGGTCTCCCTTAGGTCCTGTGCCGCCTAAATTGGCAACCGCCAGTGCTGATTTTACTTCAGGAGGACCACCTGTCCCTGTCTGCAGCTTGATGTGAGTCTCCTCCTGGATCATGGCCGAGATAGCCTCCTCAAGTGTAGAGATCTTCGGTTGGGCTAGAAATAGTGCTGTCCTCTGAGCAAACACTGCAGCCAGCCCCTTAAGAAACTTCATCATCCTCTCCTGCAAACATACATGTGTCTCCTTACACTTCGGGTCCTCGCAGCTCGTCCGATCTGAGGAGTGATCGTAATCCGACCACATACGCTCCAACTCCGAGGCATACTTCTGCACTGTCTTCTCTCCATGTACGGTATCGTCGATCTCCCCCTTAATCTGGAAAACCCTCAAATTATTTTCCACACCATCGTAGGTCCTCAACTTCTCCCACATGTCATTTACCATCTTAAGGCCATCTACTGTGGCGGCGATCGACTGGACTAAAGAATTGAGGAACCAAATGTATATAACCATATGAGTGGACTTCCACTCGTCGCGTCCTGCCGAGCCCTCATCCGGCTGTCTTCTCTCCTGACAAGAAACCCTCCAGGTTCTTCCCTGCGAGGGTTCTCTTCACCCGTCGTGACCAACTCAGATAAGTGGTCGGTCCATCAAGCTTCAGATCGATGGAGGGAAGCTCCAACTTCGCCGGTGTTCGTGTCGCGCTCTCACCAGCCGACAGTTTCTTCAGCTTCATCAACGTTGCGACCTCCGCAGGGTCCAACTTCTTAATGATCTCCTCCATCGATTCTCCTCTTCTCCGATCACCTCACATCCGTCCCACGATTCACGTTCGTCCTCTTCATCCTCTCCTAGACCCGATCATGTCTCTCCCCCATCGAATCTAGGCCTTCGATGTCAACGAACGACCCGCGAGAGACGCCGGGAACCATGGCAGAAGGCTCATGCGGGCTCCGCGGTGGTGGCGGAAGTGTGGTGGCGGAGGCGGCGACGGTGGTGGTGGACGAGCGGTGCGGCGGCGACGACGGTGGTGGGCGAGCGGGGCGGCAGCGGTAGTGGCGGCTAGGGTTTGGCGGCTAGAGTTTGTGCTCTGATACCATGTAGAATATTTGGAGTTCTACTTATTATTATAATCTCATATATATATATATATATATATATATATATATTCCTCCATCTTACATAAAACTCCCTAATACATTATAATATACCAACAAAAATCAACAAGATGAAGCAGGCAGCAGTATCTATAGTATACATACCCATGTGAAACGTGAACTAGTAAAGTCCGGTCTTAGAAACCTTGAAAAATGTCAATGCAATTCAAATGAAAACTCTATGTGATAAAAGTCAGAAGTTTAGTATCAGTACTGCTATTGGCTTATGAGTATTAGTATCAACAGCTCTAGTTTGAAATCGCTAAAAATATTTAAATCTCATTAAATTATAGGAAACCAAGAGGTTAAAGTAAAATATACTTTTATTTATTATATATGAAGTTTTATGTTGATTTCAGTAAATAATGGCAAAATTGCTTGTTCTTAATTAAATTATAACATGATGCATACAATAAATACCAATATACTATATATAGGCTTGTTAAAGTTTTGACCAAGTATGAATTGAGTACAACCCAAATCAAAACATTTCAACTGGTATGAACAAAACTTTAGTCTCGGCCTTATTTAGGAAGTATCGGCTCCTTTTGGGCCAATTTGAAACATAGTTTTGGAGACCTGGCAATTGTAGAAAACGTTTGGACATTTTTTGGAAAGTTTCAGCCAGTTTGGAGCCTACACATGGCATACCAAATTTTTGGAGACCTGGCAATTGCATCATGGAATCACAGTTTGGTTTGGCTCAGCATATCATTGTGCGAGTTTTCACCCATCGGAAAGGAAGAGCATTGGAGCATTGGAATGCTCCATACAAAGAATTGACAAACTCCATTCTCGGTGCCGAATTCCTAGCCAATTAAGCCATGACCAAGGGATGGCCTGGCCACAAGACATACAAGGCTTACTATCGTGTAGGTGTAGTAGAGCTATCTTTATGTCATATACTTTAAACTCATTCACATAGGGTGTTGGCGCTACTTATTTTGGTGTCGAAACTCATTTCTACTGGAAAAGTACTTGGACGGTGCCAGGTGGGCTCAGAGCCTCAGATGGACCAGATGAGCTCCGTCCTGGAGATATTGGCTTTGAGGGCCACCATTCCATGCATGAGCTTAAATTGCATTGCCCAAAAGGTAGGTCTACGATACCTACCCCTTAAACTAGACTTGTAGTTTTTATGGCAAGGTACTCTGTTGCTCGCGGTTATCTTTTCTAGATAGCATGGAGGGCTAACATCCAGTTGATTCGAAGCATTCTCGTGCTCTATGACGAACCAAAGTCACATGGGAGAAGGTGTGCTAGCTTATCATAAGAAGAAAAGTTTCAGTACTCATACTCAACAATGATTTAGGCTATCTCCATTGGAGATTCCTAAATTTTGAGTTTCTATCCTACTTGCCATTGTACTTTAAGGATATTTCTATCCTAGTTGGCAAAGTTTCTACATATAAATTGAACAACAACAAAATTTCCAATGGTTCTCCAGTTCCGGTCAATTTAATTATTTAGTTTGAAAGTAGAGCCAAATATTAAATTATATGAGGGTAATTTTTATGAGAACATGGAAGTTCCATCTCCCCTATTTCTATGGTAGAAATTTTTTTATTTTTTTTAAACTTCTCCCATAAGTGGTTTCTATCCTAATTTCCATCTTACGTGGAGCTGATGTAGGATGGAGAATTTTTATGAAAGTTTCTACATGTAGAAACTTCATAGAAATTCTCCATCTCTCATAGCATTTAATATTGGCTCTACTGCCCTACTTTTAAACTAAATTATTAAATTGACCATTTTATTTTCTGTCACGTAGGATATAAATGAAGAATCATTGCAGAGTGTTTTTTTTTGTTGGTGCAATTTCTATGTAGAAACTCTGCCAACTAGGATAGAAATTTCCTTAAAGTACAATGCCAAGTAGGATAGAAACTCAATTTTAAAAATCCCAATCGGAGTTAGAAAACAGGAATTTCATACTCCACAGAGATGAGGCCAGTTGATAAGTAAACCTTAGCCCTCCATGCTATCTGGTTGAAAACAGGAATTTCAACTAGAGATGAGACCAGTTGAAAACAGGAATTTCATAATCTCTCTTGCTCGCGGTTATCAACTAGGATGGAAATTTCCTTAAATTACTACAAGCCCATTACTTACAGATTCGGTAGAAAGAAAAAGAATTCAACCGTGTACTTTCAGTTGTACAAACAAAATATACAACCTCACTAACTAAAACATGTGCTGCAATGCTATGCATTCCAAAATTAAATCCAAAACTATGCACAACGTCCCCCACACCCCCCTTGTTTTCTAATGTTTATGCTTCAAATTGACAGGCATATGAGGAGGAAGAAGAACGGATTATGTGTATATGTGTCTAGTACCTTGAGTTTGGCTCTCTCGCGGATGAGGGTGAGGGATGCATCGATGACCCGGTTGTGCCCCTTCTCTATCAGCACGTCGGTGCTGAGCCTCTTCATAGTGTGGATCCACTTGGTACCGTAACCCATTATCTGTCCTTCCCTGCACAATTACCATTGCATCATTACTTCTTGATTTTATTTCTAAATTTTTGTTTTACTACTCACTCTCTCTCTCTCTCTCTCTCTCTCTCTCTCTCTCTCTCTCTTCTTGTGTGTGAAGGAGAATATACTCCTATAGTACCTATTAGAGAAGCTGATGAGGAAGAGCAGGAAGAGGATTCTCTCTCTGTTGCAGAGAGCCGGAGCTGGAAGAAGGAAAGTGAGAATTCGAAGAGACTAGAAAAAGAGGAAAGTTGAGAGACGGATTTAATACTAGTAGTTTAGGCTTATGCGCTTAAGGATAACAAAATAAGGGTGTTGATAAGGGCACTGCCAATTTTACTTGGGGCTAGCCCAGGATTGGAGCTAGCCCACTATAGAGCTACCTTTACTCATACTAGCCCAAGTTTATACTTGGGACTAGCCCAGGATTTCAACCCATCCGATTCTTATTCGCCAAACCTAGCTCCCCCGACCGTAGCTTCTCCCTCGACCGTAGCTTCTCCCCCTCCCGCCGACCCCCTCCCGCCGGCCGATCTCCGCTGTCCTCCTCGTCCTTGTCGATGGCTCCCAAAGTCTCGAAAGAACCAAGGTAGAAATCCTCATTCTCCTTGCACTATTGTATTTGAAAAATTGTCCAAAAATGATAAGAAATCCTCTTGCATGTTGAAAATTTTGAGTTTTTTTCTTTCAAATGAGGGCATACTAGTCGTTGGCGGAGTCTAGGATGTAGTTTAGACATAGAAGTCGTTTGTAACATGATTTTAGGGCGTACAATGTCGAGACTGCTCGACATTGTCGAGCAGTATCGAGCGGGACTGTAGAATATCCTACAGTCCCATACTGATTTAGGACTGTAGGAAATTCGACAGTCCTATATATATATAGGACTGTCGAAATTCCTACAGTCCTAAATCAGTATGGGACTGTAGGAAATTCTACAGTCCTAAATCATTAGGACTGTTAAAAAATCTGCAGTCATGTATACTTACAGGACTGCAGAAATGGCTACAGTCCTGAAAATAAAATGAGATTATTATGTTAAAATAGAAAATAATTTTTGTCTGTATACATTAATTTTTGTCTTATAGTCATGCCCCTGGAAAGGACACTGTGGATGAAGAAATGAGAAGACGCCCTACTGCGTCGATGCGTAAGGAACGCATAGTTTCGCAAGGCGTCACTATCCGCGAGGGCGCGGCACGCCCTGAAGTGAGGAAACGTCCATTGACGAAGAAGATTGCCACAAAGAGACGTGCTCCTCCTAGTTCTTCCGGTTCTTCTTCCTCCTCCGATGAGGACATGCCAAATGTTCCAAATCGGCCTACTGATGGTTCAGGACCTTCTCAGCCTGCAGATAGTCCTGTCGAGAGTCTTCCACAAACTCTCGGAAACCGGCCTACCGATGGTTCGGGACCTTCTGAGCAGGCAGATAGTCCAGTCGACACTCGTCCAAACGGTTGCTCTATGTTACCGTCGATCCAAAACCATATTGCATACCAAATATGGAACAATCCGGTAAGTACATTACGTTATGATACATTTATATATAGCTGTCAGTTGAAAGTATATTTTACATAGAGGTTTAATTTCATCCAATTGTTGACTTTTCAGGAGAGTGGTCGTATGTTGTCGGTATTCAACCATGGCAAAAAATGCAATACATGGAGGTATGAATTACTGGGAGATGATGTGAAGTCAAAAATCAGTCCCACCGGTCTACAATATTTGAGTAGCTACTCATATACGACGGTGGATAATGCACTGATTTCAGCATTTGTAGAACGGTGGCATCCAGAGACCAACACTTTCCATCTACCCAATGGGGAGTTGACGATTACCCTTGATGATGTCCATCATATATTGGGACTTAGGGTTGATGGTCGTCCGATGCAGAATAATATTTTGGATGATTCGAGCATCAACTATTACGACTATATGGTGGATTATGTATCAGGGTGTCTGGGAGTTGATGCCACCAGTTTTACTAGTCTTCGAGAATTCAAAAAGTCCTACGGACTTCCTCTAAAATATTTGGAGGAGATATTCGCTGAGCAGGCCCCCGAAATTGATAATAGCGAAAATGTCGCCCTGGGATATATGCAGTTCATCTTAGGGGCTGTTGGCATTACCGATAAGTCTGGAACGTCCATAAATGCCAAATATCTCATCAATTTGGACAACCTTGAAACGGTGGACGAAATATCTTGGGGAAGCGGTATACTGGCATACCTTTACCGCGAGCTTGGTGCGACATCCCGTGTGGGTTCGAAGATAATTTTCGGATGCCAGACTCTACTCCATGTATAGATATATCTTTGTCAACTTGTTTACAAAAATTTAAATTGTGTTATTTATTTTTGGACTAACATATTTCCGGTAATGTGAAGGCATGGATATACGAGCACTTCCCAACCCTGCAGCGGGCGAAACTGAACCGAGGGTATGACGAGAACATGCCTAGAATGTGCCGATGGAAGCCAAGTAAGGAAGATGCCAAACGTTCTCACACATTGGCCGCTCTATGGCATGCACTCGAAGATATGACGACAGAAGAGGTGAATTTAGACCTAATATTGTACTTAATTTGTATTAATTTACTACGTTATGCTAAATGACGTTATGCTATATTTTATGCGGTACAGATTGTATGGGATCCATACCGTGATTTGCGACAGACTACCCGTCCGTTGCAACCAGTCGCCTTATATCATGGTCTTATCAGTTGTCATGAGATCGAGGAGGCTTATATGCCGGATAGAGTGCTACGTCAGTTTGGCTACGTACAAACTGTCCCAAGGCGAACTTTGCAAATGATAAATCCTCCGCGCGGTACAAAACCGCTAAACTATATACCTGCACATTTCAACTGGGTATCGGACTTCTTCACCGAGTGGCAACGCCACGTCATTAGAGATACCGACCGGCTAGCAGCAGTCAATATGGCGGAGTGCAGCGACGACTACCTCGCCTACTACGTCGGTGTCGGACTACCGACCTTGTTCCAGCGCGGAGGGGATGTTGTGCGTGTACCGTCAGATCTTCCTCCCAAATCGGTCTTCTATACTGCACTGGTCAAGATGGTGAGCCTACTTGTAGACCTTAAGTTTGATATTTGTAACTTTGTCTAAATTTTTTTTTCTTTTTTCATGAATAGGCAAGGAAAGTTAAGAAGTTGGGAAGAAGCCTCGTCAGTTGCCAGGGTTCCAATTATATGACAATCAATGACGAACTCCAAAAAATCGACAACGATGAAGAATATCCTTTCTTGGATACTAGAGAGCAATGCACGAAGAGGCGCCATGACGTTTGAACAATCATTTTGAGTTGTAAAATTGTGAACGTTGTCAAACTGTAAAGTATAATTTGAGTTGTAAACGTTGTAAAAGTTTGATTGAATATGACTTTTGACGTTATAATTTGAGTTGTAAACGTTGCCTACTTGTGAAAGTTTGAGTTAATTTTGCCTTGTTGTTACTATTTTGATCTGTATACTGTACATATGGGTCAGTGGGTTAACTGTATATTCAATTCTAGTTCACAGTAGGACTGTCCAAAATTGACAGTGGGTAAACTTTAGGACTGTCATAATTTTGACAGTCCTAGTTTGCACTAGGACTGTCAAAATTGTGACAGTCCTAAAGTTATATATTTACTCAAAATTGACAGTGAGTAAACTTTAGGACTGTCACAATTTTGACAGTCCTAGTTTATACTAGGACTGTCAAAATTGTGACAGTCCTAAAGTTATATATTTACTCCAAATTGACAGAGAGTAAACTTTAGGACTGTCACAATTTTGACAGTCCTAGTTTACACTAGGACTGTCAAAATTATGACAGTCCTAAAGTTATATCCCACTGTCAAAATTGACAGTGAGTAAACTTTAGGACTGTCACAATTTTGACAGTCCTAGTTTACACTAGGACTGTCAAAATTGTGACAGTCCTAAAGTTATATATTTACTCCAAATTGACAGAGAGTAAACTTTAGGACTGTCAAAATTTTGACAGTCCTAGTTTACACTAGGACTGTCAAAATTATGACAGTCCTAAAGTTATATCCCACTGTCAAAATTGACAGTGAGTAAACTTTAGGACTGTCACAATTTTGACAGTCCTAGTTTACACTAGGACTGTCAAAATTATGACAGTCCTAAAGTTATATATTTACTCCAAATTGACAGTGAGTAAACTTTAGGACTGTCACAATTTTGACAGTCCTAGTGTACACTAGGACTGTCAAAATTATGACAGTCCTAAAGTTATATATTTACTCCAAATTGACAGAGAGTAAACTTTAGGACTGTCACAATTTTGACAGTCCTAGTGTACACTAGGACTGTCAAAATTGTGACAGTCCTAGTATCCTGGCAGTTTTCCATAATGACAGTCCTAAGTTATTAGTTGCAATACGCAATATACAATCAAAATCTCCATAACTCTTTTCATTACACAACATACAACATATGGTTCAATATACACTTAGACAATCATGGATCAAGAAATTATACATTTTCACTTGGGGCTAAATCAATCGATTAAAATATCAAAGTAGTCGTCCGACATGATTTTTGGATCCTCCATCTTCATCATCTTCTTATAGGCCGTCATTGCATCCATGTAGGGTGTCGTCCATGCGATCGCTTCCTTAGGTGCGTGTTTATACCAAAGCGTAGAAGGTGGCGGAATAGGAGAATGAGCGATCAACCTTGGGATGACGAAGTGTTGTCCGACAAGCCCAATGCAACATAGATTGGATACTCGGTGTTCGGCCGGGGGGGCACACATTGGAAAGAAAGTATTGTTAATACCATGTGAGATAATTACAATAGGTAACTTATACCTATTAGAGAAGACATAAGCAGCAGGCGGGACATCCATGTAATGCTCTGGTCCGGTAAATGTTTTCGTACAAGGTATGCCTGCCAACAAATCCCCAACAATTTCTTCGCCAAGTATCTGGCTATAGAAGGCTAGTCGCGACTCCAACTCCTCGTACAGCTCTGCCCTAACCTGTCGCCATCCTGCTTCCACTGAATAGCCTAGTTGTCTTGCTAGTGCATGGTATCCACAGTGGCCATCCGCAGGAACATCATCAATAGACCAAATGAAGTTCCGTATCTCAGGTAGGAATTTTTCAATGTATAGACTATAAGAAACAGAAAAGTTTTGAACACCCTCCGCCGTGCCTGCATCTATCATTTTCTGTTTCTTTCCCCTTCGAATAGTTAGCTTAGGAGTTCAAACAACGGACTTTGCCTCCAGACTGCGTTCGATATGTTCAAATAAGGATGGATCTCTTTTAGTTGACTCCTCCTCCTTCTTTTTGGCTCTACTCTTTCTTGAGTGTGGTCTTCCCTTAGGAGTTCGAACAACGGATGGCTCTTGCAATCGAGTAGTTGCCGGGACTACAATCTCTTGGATTTTAAACTCAATGGATCTTCTCTCCAGTTCCGATGCGCCACACCACCTTGCGTGAAGTAGTTTAACTTGGGGCAACGCAAAGAAATCATCTTGCACTTCCACCGCCGGCATTATCGATAGCTGTCGCCAACGTTGATCAACACCTTCTATTGGAATAGGTATAGAATCACGACGGTATTCGTTAATTTTATGTGCACACGGTAGTCCGAGTGAATGTCGATATGAACAACCGCAAACCTCGGGATCATAACCCACCGACTTCGACCTACGAATCTCCTCAAACAATAACCCCAAGGCCTTGTGAGATACCACATGGGTTAAACCATCCAAGAGATGTTCTTGCTTGTATTCATGCTTTGCAATATTGAGGCTCATCTCAAATGATGCTACAATATCGTTCACCGTGGCAATAGTCATCAAATGAATCGATTGCCAAACAGAGACAAAATTATCGACCGACGAGCGTAGATATCTTTTTAAACATGAGTGTGCCCCTTCGACCCGGTTCGTAGTGATCGTGCCATAATGCTTCACCATGTTGGTCCATGCTAAGACGAATTGCTCTTTATGTGGTCCTAGCCAAGTCTCTTTGATATAAGATATGCATGTCGGGTTACTTGGCTCCCACTTTTGTTGGAACATGTACCATGCTGCGTCGTAACTGTCTGTAGTACTTGCTTGCCATACAAGACTCCAATCACTATAGAATTCTTCGAAGCGAAGCATGTCAATTTTACCGTCCACAGTTTCAAATTTTTTCTTGCATTGAGCATGGATATTTCTATTTATATGCCAAGTGCATAGTAGTCTATGCGCATGAGGAAATACAATATCTATAGCATTTATCAACGCATATTCTCTGTCAGTAACAAAAATAGACGGCTCTTTGCAACCTGTGTAAAGGGATTGTAGTTTCCTCAATGCCCATGTGTAATCCTCTACTGTCTCACTCTTCATAAAACAAAAAGCTACTGTAAATGTTTTATCCGTAGACGTAAACCCGACAACATGCAAAAGAGGCATCTTGAACTTGTTGGTCTTATATGTACAATCAAGGACCAACACGTCTGCGAAGGACCGAGCCATATGTGTGCAATCAGGATGAGCCTAAAACAATGAAAGGAGTTCATCAGTTTGTGGATGTCTTCTATGGTACTCCACGTAGTGATGCTTCCCAAGAAACTTCAAAACTTGCTACATCGCCATTCTTCCTTTCATACTATTGCATTTCGCTCTGGCCAAACTATTATAGATCGTCCTCATGGTAGCCTTGTTCCCATCTTGTTTTTGTCGCACAGCAGAAAAAATTTGTTTCGGTACAACTCCTGAAAGGAACAAGTCTTCAACCAACTTTTTCTCATCCTCCTTCAGACGTGCCACGTAGGCATGACCCGTAAGCGTCCCTGGAATAGGTAGGATGATTGTGTCTTCCATTCTTAACTTCGATTATCCACTTCACATCTTCAACTTTTACAATCAATACCTTCAATGGACAACCATATTTTCTCGTCCCAACATTTTTCTTAGGGATTTCTTTTTCAACAACACCCTTTTTTTTATGATGCCTAAACACACCTCCTCTTTCGCATCCAAGCTCAAGATATTTTTGGCCCGGCCGAGATCGGATGGATCTTGCAATGACAATAACTACGTTATGTCGTCTCCCAACTTCTCTGCACCACTCTAATGCTTCTTCATGGCTTGCAAATTCAATATCCGTTGAGAAAATATCATCCTCATCACCAACAGTAGGCTGTACCACAATCTCTGAACAAGGTTGGTCCTATAACCAATATAAAATAATATAAAAATTAATAACTTCATATAATTATCCAGGACTGTCACTATTTTGACAGTCCGAATTTTATATAGGACTGTCAAAATTATGGCAGTCCTACTTTTAAGTAGGACTGTCGAATTTATGACAGTCCTATATTTATAGAGGACTGTGGAATATTTGACAGTCCTATAATTATATAGGACTGTCTAATATTTACAGTCCTAACTCGTGACTGTCAAATTAGGGTTGTCGTTTTACGTACCATACGTGCTTCGGAACAACCAACTTGTTCTTCGGAACGTCCGGAGTGCATAATTAATGAATTTGACGATCCGACTTCGTCATCGAACATTTTCTCATGCATTGTTCCTACATTAATCAAAATAAACTAAATCTTTTTCGCACAATTGCAAAACTTATTCAACGTAGGTTGTCGAAGACATACCGGAAGAATATTCCTTGTAGTATCACCAAAGTAAAATACTCCTCCAACCACAACTTGCTATTTCCAAATTTAGGTTTGGGCTTGGTGGAAGGAGGGTTTCTTAAGTCTAGGTGGAATGCCAAAAATAGAAACCCATTTCACTTTTATACTTTGGTGTGGGGTAGCCCCAACTAACTATCAGAGTGGCAAACTTGTAATTTTAGGGTAATGGACTGTCAAAATTTTGACAGTCCTAACATTTTGTACTCGGGGCTAGCCCACTGTTAAAATCAGGACTGTCAAAATTTTGACAGTCCTAAGGACTGTCAAAATTTTGACAGTCCTTCCAAGTGGTAGGACTGTCGTAATTTTGACAGTCCTGATTTTAACAGTGGGCTAGCCCCGAGTAACTTTCATGATGGCAAACTTGTAATTCTTTCAAATTTTTCAATGGGCTAGCCCCGAGTAAAAAGTGTAGTGCCCTTATCAACTACTAAATTTAATACTACTAAATTTATTCGGGAGAGTCCAAATATTTACTATTAATAATTATAAGTTTGTCATTTCTAAAATTTACTCCGGATTGTCCATTCTTAATTTTTTTTATAATTAGTCTAAAAATATATGTTAATTTTTTAGGATTGTCAAAATTTTAACAGTCCTTTCAATTGGTAGGACTGTCAAAAGTTTGACAGTCCTAAAAATATATGTTGAATTTTTATGACTGTCAAAATTTTGACAGTCCTTCTAATTGGTAGGACTGTCAAAATTTGAAAGTCCTAAAAAATCAACATATATGTCAAAATTTTGACAGTCCTAATTTTTTAGACAGCCAGTAAAATACATTTAAATGCAACATAAAACCAGTAACAAATAAGTTAATTTCAACAAACCATATATGATCATTTTATTAACTGAATATTGTATAGTCACATAGACATTGGTCAGATGACATGAATAATAGCACAATAACAAAAAAAAATAACAGCTCACAGGAAACCAAAAAAGAAAAAGAAAATTTTGAAGGACCGTCAAAATTTGACATATATGTTGATTTTTTAGGACTGTCAAAATTTTGACAGTCCTACAAATTGAAAGGACTGTCAAAATTTTGATAGTCCTAAAAATTCAACATATATTTTTAGAACTGTCAAACTTTTGAGAGTCCTACCAATTGGAAGGACTGTCAAACTTTCAATTGGTAGGACTGTTTTGACAGTCCTGATTATAAAAAAAAATCAAAAGTGAACAGTTCCGAGTAAATTTTAAAGTGACAAACTTATAATTATTAATAGTAAATATTTGGACTGTCCGAGTAAATTTAGTAGTACCCTCGTCAACAGCCCAAAATAATAATGTAACGATAAATGGAAGACGACAGAAGGAAAGAGACGTACTATGCAATGTCTCTCTCCTTCTCTGACGATGGTTCGGTCTGGCCCATTAGGAAAATCTATAGGTTATCACTGTGGCAACCAAAAAAAAATTGCATACAGAAAATATCTTCTTCCGTTCTGCCCATCAAATAAAAATAATAAAAAATAAAGTAATAAAAAATTTAAGAGATAGAAAGAAAGGTTATGTTAACCCTAAAAAGGTTGAGAGGAATAGTTGATAATATCTAAAGGACTAGCAATTGTGGAAATAGCGATTATGAGATATTTTTAGAGTATCGGTTATGAACGGTTATGAGGGATCCAATTTCAAGTGATTTTAAGTAGCGACTTTTAAGCGACTTTTAAGCTAATTCAAGTTATGCTTGGTAACTAGCGGTTCTGAAAATTCTTTTACAAGAATAAATAAAATAAAATAATAAATTTCTCAAAGTCAAGGTGCAAGATGGGCCGGGCGGCTCGAAACCCGGCCTAGGTCCAGCCCGGTCAGCGTCAGTCTGGGCCAGCCTGGACCCAGACAAAGGATCGGCCCGAGCTGGCCCACCCTCCCCCCGATTCTTCGACCCGCAAGCCCAGCCCGCTGCCAGCGCCGTTCGGTCCATGTCCAATTCGGCTGGCCCGGTCAGTCCGGCCCGGACCGACTCGGTTTAAGTCCGGTTCGGTCGAAAAATAGTTTTTTTTTTCTTTGGGATATAACAGTTCCGTTTTAGTGACAGATTTATGACCGTTTTAGAGGTATTTTGATTATTTTGCTAAAAATGACCAAAATACCATTTATAACTAAACCTGTCAATGGATAGTCAAAAATCTGAATATGATTCGATTCTGTATCCGTATCCGAATTTTTTGATATTTTTTGAAATTTTGAATATCAGATTCGGATATCCGAATATTTTTTGTATATTACTTTTTCGAATACAAATTCGGATATTAAAGTATTTGAATCCGTTAATATCTGATCCGATTTTAAATTACAAATTTCGGATATCGGATTTGGATATCAAAATTTTGTATATAATATAGTACGATGTATATATAATATATATTAATTATAGGAGAAGATGAAAGGGTTTTATTCTTAATTGACTTTTTCATGTTTCCATCCTATCTTTCTAGGTGATCACATTTCATCTTCCACCTGCTTATCTATATCATTTAAGTAGTCTTTATTACTCTCCATTCTCCATATTATTTAAGCAGTCTTTATTATTCTACATTCTCCAAGTCCAAGAGAAGTCTCCATTCCATCTGACTTCTCATGCAGGATAATGTTTTCTTGATTTGCAGCATTGCCATGCAGTATAATGCTCCACATACTGTTTACTTTAGATAGCTATACTAACAAGTACCTTGATATTTTTATTTCATACGAATTCCATGCCTAGCGTATTCCTTTTCTGCTGTATTACTGCAAAAGGCTCATTCCATACAAGACTTGGCAAGAAAGACAGAAGAGAAGACCATATTCCGCACTGAGGAAAAGAAGACATTGAAGCCGCCCTAGTGAAGAAATGCATATAAACAACTTTCATCTGATATTTCCTCCATGGAAAACATAATAAAGAAGCCCCATTGTCGGAGTCGTCTGTGAGTTCTGAAATAATAACCAATACTTCAAAGTAACAATATTATATCTCATGACTGCACAATTTGATGTCAGTAGATGCTTAAGTATTATTGTATAGGAGATTTACGCCATTCTTCCTGCTTTCTATATGTTTTATATAATATCTTCAAGATCAGGAATGCTACTACAATGATGATAATAATAATTAGTGTCAAGCTTTGTATATGTTTTATATATATTCAGCTAAAGATTGCATAGGAATATCACACCATAAGCAAACGAAGTAAACAAGTGCATGGGAATATGATTGGATTAAAGAAAATTGCAACTATTGTAATACTTATTATGATTCTTTCTGTCGTGATACTTATTATGATATTTTTATTATTGTGCAGATGGACAACAAGTTGCAATTGTTGCTCATGATTGCAACATCAAGATTTGGTCCAGCAGAATTAAGCAATATGGAAAGAAAAAGGCTATGATGGACATTGACTAGATAATCTTAAACATGGTGGTGTTTGTAGTTTGATTATGAAGGGATTACAATATTATCTTTTCTTTGAGGACGTGATGTAGGTTTTCTCTTGTCGCTAGCCCTCCAACTACATGTTGCATTGTTTTATCATTAGGATAGTCTGCAAGTATGATTGTCATCATCTTCCATTTTTCAAAAGGAATCATTTCTTATATTCAGGATTTATTGTCATTATTATGATGGGTAGCAATTGATGTATTGTAATTTGTCACAAATGGCTAGCGGATGCAAAAAAAATTTAATGAAATTTTACTAAAATATTAGTCAGAATCTCTTTTTTTTATTTAAAAAGCTCAGTTTTGAGCTCTTTTTTAGTGAAATCTGATCGAAGTGAAAAGTAGATATAAGAGTTTTTTTTTAGATTTTGTTGCTCTGCCAAAATTCAGGTGTTTTGATTTCGGATATTCGAATTAACTAAATTTTTAATATTTCGGATATTCGGATAATAACAAGACACGAGATAGATTCGAATTTTTAACTTATCAGATCGAATCGGATTTTATCTGATATCCGTTAAGCTAGACGGATACGGATTCAAAGTGTCAAAAGAGATATCCGTTCGAATATCGGATCAAATTCGAATATTACAAAAAATTGTATACGGATTCGGATATTGTCCTATCCGTACCGATAAGCATCCATTGACATCCCTAATTATAACAACTATTTTTTAGGATATTTGGGGTCATTTGGCCCCCAAAAAATTTCTCTAAATAGGCTATAATTCATGAAAAATAAACACAACACAATTTTTTCCCTCTTACAAATTTTTCTCTCTCTTACAAAGTTTAGAACCAAGGCAATTACAAAGTTTAGAAGTAAAACAATTACTGGAGTCTAACTTCTTCTCTCTCAACACAGTTTCTTGCGATTTCTATTGGAGGCTTTTAGCAAACGTTACAAATGTCATGCCCCGGCCCCGCAGGACCGAACGTCCTTGCATGGGTGTGATGTCAGGCAAGCCTAAGTTGCGCCCGCACAAGACCGAGCATAGAACGGGCAGTAAGATAACTAGTTCACAAGGTCGATAGAGTGGAAGCAAAGAACGAACACAAGTATGATACAAAAACTATCTCTTTATTCATTCTGAATAATTATTACAAGCGACGTTAGGCCAAGATTATAAATCGCTCAAGCTCTCTCTCTCTCTCTCAACAATAAACGCGTGACGAGTGGCTTACATCAAAGAATGATGTATAAACGATATTCTAACATTATGTCATGTATATGTGCTTCAGCTCCGGACGTAACACTCTAAGGCTCCAGAGCGAACTTCGCACCTTAGCGCACATGAGGGGATACTCCGCACAGAACGAGGTTCTCTCGTACCATGCACACAATCTGGTGGGTTATCAGTACATTGAATGCACTGGTGGGGAGGCTTCTCGCCCACTCAATAATTCCAATACGCTAAATTAGTTATGTGCACTCTAACATTGTTGTCTTTCTAGTCTTTTCTTAGCATCAGTTTCATGGCAAAGATATAAAACCTAACTCGTGTGGCAGTGCATTGTGCGATATAAGAGTAACACAGCGAGACTTACCAACTTACCATTTGTCCTTCCATATCCAAGGTAAATTGTCATGCCCCAGTCCCAAAATACCGTGGGACTAGACACGTGGCAATGGCCAGCAGCACGCACCGATAGACAAACCCAATTTAATGGATCCATCGGGGCATACTTAAGCTATAATATAAGGTCTACAACAACAAGTCAGAACTAATCTCATCCACACAAAAGATAATAAGATCAATAGCAATAAGGAAAGTAAATCAAACATCCAATCTCAGCAAAGTAATTTGGGGAACAATCCGCTATAAAGTCTGTTATAATTTGTTTAATTAAACAGGAAAGAGAGTCTATTTTCCATAATAACTAAGCATGGAGAAGCAGATGTTCATGAGAAGTCCTCAGCGATCACCTCGTCCTCAAGTACTGGTACTGTTCCAAGAAGTGCACCTGTTCCGTATACCTCTGGATAAACCTCGTCTGCTAATCCTGGGGACATAATCTGGATCCAGGTCCTCAGGGGACATAGCAAGGTACAGATAATATAAGCCAAAGATAATGTAGTGCAGCAAGTAAATAAAATAATAGGGTAAACTATATAACCAACTATGTGAAATGCAAGTTGAGAGCATCACTAGAACTTAGGCTGATACCACTACAAGCTCTGTGTTGGGGAGCCGGTAGCAGTTATACTATGTGTTTTACTATGTGTTTACTATGGATTTTATATATATATAAGAAATCAGCCTGTAGCCTGTGTGTCTCTCCCCACCCAATGTAATCACACGTCTCATGTCCATGACACGCAAGATCAAAACTAATGCAGCAAGTCATAATATGAACTAAAATATAATGTCTATGTCAATCCTGCATCCTACACAGAATCACCATGAATATCTCAAAAAGATTCCGTATCATGATTTGTGTCAGGTGTCCTGGGTATAATGTACTTGATATGGCAAGTACGAGAATGTAAATGTCACGATATCCATCTCTAGTTGACCTTACACAACCCCGCGTACGGTGTTGGCACCCGATTATTAATCGGAAGCTAAGTAAGTCAAACGGCCCTAGGTTTAAGCATGTACAACAGTTATAATTAAGTTCAAGTAATATGTAACAAAACTGCAAGTTGGCAAAGTACACTTGCCTGGGTTTTCGGTTCCAATTGTAGCTCTGGCTTCAGCAGGATTTGCAGGCAGTACTCCGGTTGCTGAAATAGACATCACCATCAGATCCAGAAAATATTAATCAGCTAGAAACGCTTGTCCTTGAGTCCAATTTGGACACATGGGCAAAAATGACATTTCGGGTTAAAGCGGGGTCCACATGTGGGCCGCTTTGCACCGAAAAATACGTCAGGGTCAAAGGTCTCCAAATCAGTCCAACTTAGTGTCAAAAGGTCAGGAACGATGATACGAACCCAACGGAACTTCCAGAATTGGATTCCAATGAGCCGATCACAAAATCGCCAGTCAAGTGGAGCCTGTGGGGCCCACGACACACGATTTTGTCAACGTTCTCAGAATTGAACCAAACTTGGCTCACAGGACCAGCGTATTACTACGAGTCCGATGGCGCAAGTTTCGTCTCGATCCGACGTGTGTACACTAAGTTACAGCGAGAACCAGAAAGTACGGATACGGGGCGTTGTCGGCGGATACGTATTGATTCCGGTGTGCACGCACATCCGAATCAGCTTCTGCGAAATCCTGTACGTCCGTATCAACGATGCGCACGTATCAGTAAAGACCGCACGCGACCAAGTTGTCCCGTTTGGCGGGGCGTACTCAGTTCCGGGGTGAAATAGGGCGTTGGTTTTCCTATTTTTTGATCGTTGTTCGCGATCGCCCAAGGTCGCGATGCACCGAGCGGTTTGCACGGGCACCGAGGGGGTCATGCAGGCTACGCGATACAACTGACGGAATGGAAATTGGGGCAGCGAGAAAAAAGATACAGGTACCTGAACAGGGCTCCAAAAACCGAATTCTCAGTGTCCGACACGAAGTGTCCGTGTCTGAGTCGCCTAGGGTTAGGGATTCAGGCTGCTGGCCGGAGCTTGGCGGCGCTGCGGCTAGGGCCGGGGTCGTCGGAGGTGGTCGAGGTCGTCGGCGGCGGCGTCGGGGGCTGACCGGAGTCGGCTGGGACGGGGAGACGTCGAGGGCGGCTGGAAGGAGAGAGGGGGAGCCGTGCTCGAGGGGGCAACGGGGTCGGCTCGAGCTCGGGTCTCCGGCGACTGGGCGGAGCGACAGGCGAGCTCAGGACTGGCCTGCGGGAGGGCTCAGTCACGGCACTAGAAGAGGAAGGATGGGGAAGACCGGAGTCGGGCGGCGTCTAGGGTTCAGGGGTGAATCAGGGAAGAAGATGAGGGAGGAGGGGGTTTTATAGGGAGCCGGCGAGGGAGAGGGGAGAGGGGAGATGAACGGTGAGGGGGAGGGGAAGTGGCGCCGTTGTCGAGGAAGACGGAGGGCGGCGGCGGACGTTCGGGAAGCCGGAGGGTCACCGGCGGCCGGAAGCTGAGGGGTCGAGCGTTGAGCGTTTGGGAGAAGAGAAGATAACGGGTCGGGTTTGACGGGTCGGGTCGGGTTGGTCTGACAGCCCGGATCCGACCCGAAAAGCTTCAACCTGGTTCATCTAGATCGGGTTCGGTTCGGTTCGGTTCAGGCCAAATAAACCGGGTTTATTATGGTTTCAGTTTGGTTTAATTAAATAATTAGTTTTTAGGGCTTTAAAAATACTTCTGGGGTCCAATAAATTTCCGAAAAATTACCCTATGTCTAGATTTTTATTTTACACCATAAAATATTATTTTTATAATATTTTAATATTAATTAATAATATTTAAAAATCCTTTAATTACAAAATACCTTGATTTTAATTCCAGAAAATCTCAGAAAATTACAGTAAATTGGGGAAAATTCCAAATTATAAATTTTTGAAAATCAGGGGGATTACATAAACCAAGTTAATCGAGAATGAATATATATAATGAAATCCGAGGAAAAAAGCATAAGCAAATATAAGTGTCATAAGCAGATTCTGATTTCAGGTGCACGAGTTACACGAGTTATTAGACGTGTTGTAGAAGATTGTTCAAGTATTCAAATATTTACAAGTGTATAATAGTCATCTTCGTTTAGGGTTCCAGATTACTAGGTGCATGCAATGACAAGCACGCGGATTGCCGCTAAGCGAGGATGACTTAGCCTATATGAATAGTTGTCGCTGACATAAGCATAAAGGACCATGATGTAGTCATGAGCGAGAATGGTATGCGACTCAAGGAACACGAGGCGTCACATGACATTCTGTCCGAAACACAAGACTACTTAATCTTAGAGCGAGAATGACGTGCAACGAATGTAACACGAGGTGCTACATGCCATCCTGCCCGAAATATGAAGAATAATACGATGTTTCGTCCGGATCGGATCGGCCCCAGTGCCCCGGAGACCGTCCACAGGAATAAATTTAATATACCTTGTGCACAAGTTGTCCGCGACATGCAAGTCTAGAGTCTCAGATTCACGGGATTCATGACACGACATATTAATTCTTGATTCTTGTTCTGCACGAGTATTGCTCCACAAGATATGATTCTTGCTTTACTTGATAAGATGCAATCCCTTAGTTCAGAAAATACCTTGGCGACCTAACGGTCTCGAATACTTTCAGGTTCATACTTGAACAGAACGACTATTTGTTAGTCTTCTGGCTAGACTAGATGAATGCAAGACATAAATAGTGTTATTGGGTCAAAGCATGCATTTAAGTGACGAGCATAGCGAATATGTAAAACAGATAAGTATTGAAACGGTATAAATATAACTTCAAGATAAATATGCGGCCATACTTGTAAACATAAGCGATTACGCAAGCACGGTCAAAGGGATCGTGCGAGGAACTAACATTATACAAGTTTCATTTTCATGTTTCAACACAAGCAATGCAAGATGGGATTATTCCCTTATCTAGGTGCATTGTATTCTTATTAGCATGCAAGCAATTATCACCTAGAGAGCTAGCATGTATATCTAGATTCTTAGGTGTGCTGGCCAAGCAAAGACAGGTTCATCGTAGCCACCCACCTGAACGAGAGCTTGCCTCGGCCAAGCGAGACTCTGAGTGAACCGCTGAAACTCCAAGTTCAAGTGCTGATATGTTGTTTGAGTCATCTTGAAGAACTAGCGATGTGTGTTGTACATATTACACCACTCAAAAGAAGTTTCGTCCTTGAAACTTACTAAGATAGAACTCATCCAAGAACAACACTTTTATTCCAAACTTGAACATATCACGTTTATCTTCAAATCCAAAAAAACACTTATAGTTCCTTTATCCATTCAAAATCTGTCTATATCCTTGCAGTCTATTGAATCCTTGCCTCAATTCCTACTGCGACAAGCGCAGAGATGTACTACTCAATACAGGGGTATGCTATAACTTGCTTACACAAGGGTCAAACTAGAACTAGGTTGAACCACCCAACGTTCTTTCACTTAACTTCTGAGTCATGAACACGTCCCAACAATCACTTGATATCGCCTGACTAAATCCAGTGTTACGCCTAACCAATATCCCAAAAATCCTTTGAACTTTGGTTCAATATCCACCAATTCTTGCACGTGGCATTTCTCAAATCTAGATCCAAATCGTATTTGATACACAATTCTTTATCCCGAGCCATTGCTCAATCATGTTAGAAATCTTGCACTATCTTTCAAGTTTATCACTTGACGCCTACACGTTTTATCTTTCAAAAATTTATTCATCGAACAAGACCTAGTCAATCCCTTATGCATGCCTTATGCATATCACAATCATACTCATCCAACACGATATACCTTCCGATGATGTCGTATGCATCCTAACCCAGTCAAAATCCATGTTTATACAATCTTTTTGAACGATCTTCAACTTGCTACATCCTGACACATATCGACTTATATCCAATCCGTTTATCAATACTTTATTTTTATTTCTTATCAATCCTTGATATTACATGATTCATCATCAAGTATCTCTCGCCTTATGAAATTATCGTGATACTACGAGCGGAGTCAATCAAAATCTAAGTCAATCCCAATTCGATTTCAATCCTTAGTATTGTACTTCCATCGAGAATATCTCCCAAGATACGATTTTTATTTATATTCAATGTGTCATCCAAGTTTTTCATGATTTATTTCACACATTCAACTCCAACACGAATCCGATAAGTCCTCGATATTAACTTATACTTTCGCTTGCATGATCCATTCAATTTCAAGTAATTCCACCGACAAATCTCTAATTTCCATCGTTTGTTGTCAATCATGTTAAACACCAACTCTTCTAAGGCATATATCTCAAAACCAAGTTGTAATTCTAACTATTGCTGCCCTAGCTATGAAGTCTTACACAGACAATTCTAAGGTTGATCACAGCAACTCATATCTCATCAAGGGGTCGTTTGCCTAACCACTAGGTTAGCTCACCAGGTCATAGTTACAATCACGATCACCATCCATAATGTACAAATCCAAAGTACCACGCTCACCCAAAACTAAGGTTAAACCATTGTTCGTTTGTACGGGATATTCTACCAAAACTTGCATTGTAAACACCCAGATTTTTTTAGAATTTCAGTTATGAATTTTTTTAGATTTTTCTGTATTTTTTAATTAATTATAATAAATATTCTTCAGTGATTAATATTTTTGTAAATTAAATTAAATATTAAAATATTATAAAAATTATATTTTTGAGTGTATAATTAATAATAGGATATTGTGTAAATTTTTTTGGAATTTATTCGGCTCAAAAACTATTTTTAAATAGCTAAAAAGTATTATTTTTAAATAAACCAACTTAAACCAACCCGAACCAAACCAAAACAAACCAAACCAATCTGAGCTAA
Organism: Iris macrosiphon; assembly: GCA_036927795.1. NCBI lineage: Eukaryota > Viridiplantae > Streptophyta > Magnoliopsida > Asparagales > Iridaceae > Iris > Iris macrosiphon. The sequence goes on from JAYESA010000002.1 coordinate 67,730,945, forward strand.
ACCAAACGAATTGGATCCAAACCTGACCCGTACCCGCACCCATACCCGACCCGCTAACCCTTGTCTACATTAATTGAAAATTTTAAAATTCTCCCGACCGCACAGTATCCGCCGCCGGCGACCCCTTCGGTTTACCTCCCCTCAACCGCGGCGACCCCTCCATTCCACCTTCCCGTAACCGCCGTACTCCGACCTTCTATAAAACCCCAGTTGTCGAACCCCCACCACCATCACAACCTCCCTCACCCTCTCCGACTTTGGCCTCGACGACTCCGGCGATGACGACTCCGGCCTCGATGACGATGGCTCTAACAGGAACCTCTCCGAGCGGCTGCGACTGAACGCACGTGAGCAGCGGGTGACTGACAGCAGCCGCCGATGATCGTGCACCACCGCCGATGATCGAGCATTGCCGCCACCGTCCACGCACAGCACACCGCGGCTGACCCCCTCTATTTATATTGAGTTATCTTCCTCCACGTTGTATCGATTCTCAAATGGCCTATTGCATTGTGTTCGCAGTATGACCTTCTCGAACCCTGTATAATTAGTTTGGGGTATCGTGTCTTGTATCAGTCGCAAATTGCGACGCAAAACATGAAATACTAACCTAATTTATAGTTCAGAAACTGTCCCAAAGCCCCATGTTCATGGCCGTTTTTCTTCCAACTTAGTTAATATTTCTAACTTTTACTTAAACAGTAATTTAGACAACATAACCAAGATTTAATTTCATTAATTAGTTTATCTTAATTTAATGTATGCTGAGTTTTATTTGCGGTTGAAGTTGACCAAAAACTTGGTTTTCAAAACCCAAAATTTTCTGAAACTGGGTGCTTCCCGCTAAACGAGGTAACTTCGTCGTGTGCGAATTGCATCGAAAGACGCGTATCGTCAACACGGACATGTGAAATTTTGCAGAAGTTGATTTGGATGTGCGTGCACACCGGAATCAACGTGTATCCGTAAAAAAATCCCTTAACGACATATTCTGACACTCGTCATAATTTTGTGTGTGCTTGTCGTTTTCTAACGAAACTTGCACCATCAGATTCGTAGCATTACGCTGGTCCTGTGATCCAAGTTTGGTTCGATTCTAAGAACGTTGATGAAACCCCATTTTTGTGGGCCCTACGGCTCCACTTGACGGACGATTTTGTAATCGGCTCATTGGAATCCAGTTCTGGATGTTCCGTTGGATTCGTATCATCATTTTAGAGTTGTAGACGCTAAGTTTGATGAATTTGGAGAACTTTGTCTCTAGCATTTTTTTCGGTGCGAAGTGGGCCACACGTGGACCCCGCTTTAACCAAAAACTGTCAATACTGTCATGTGTCAAAATTGGATTTATGGGTAGTCAATCTTAGCTATTTTATGTATTCTGAGAGTGATGGTAATGTTTATTTTAGTATCTGGAGGCGTACCTGAAGATTTTGCTGTTACCGGAGCAATTGAAGGAGTTCAAAACCCAGGCAAGTGTACATTGCCAACTTGTAGTAAATCATGTTATAATATCGACTTGTGTTTCATTTTATATATTCTTGTGATGTACATATTCAACCTATGACCGTGAGACGTTGCTTAACGTTCGAACAATATTCAGGTGTCGACACCGTACGCGGAGTCGTGTAACGTCACTTAGAGAGTTGATACCACGATCCTATATTTTTCGTGCTTGCTTTACCAAGTATGTCATACCATAGGATACTTGACACTATTCATGTGACAGAATCTTTTCTGATTTATTATGGTGATTCTGTATAGGTTTACAGGATTCGTGACATAAGTCTTGCATTTACATATATATTACTATGACTCACTGTACTAGCTAGAGGTCATGATCTTGCGTGTTATGGACATGAGACGTGTGATTACATTGGGTAGGAAGAGACACACAGGCTACAGGTTGATTACATATATATATATATATATATTTATTTATTTATTATTACGGTGCTTTATCCTCTATATCAGAGCTTGGCCCATTACGTGATATTACTGCTAGCGGCTCCCCGACATAGAGCTTGTAGTGGTCTCAGCTTGAGTACTAGTAATGCTCTCATTTGCATATCACATAGCTGATTACATAGTTTGCATTGTTGATATATTTTTATATACTGCATTTTATTTGGCTTGAGTTATTCTTGTACCTTGCTATGTCCTCCGAGGACCTGGATCCGGATTATGTACCCAGGTATACCAGAGGAGATTTACCCCAAGGTATACGGGACATGAGCTGACGTTGGAGCAGTACTAGCACTAGAGGACGAGGTGGTGCCAGAGGATTTCTCCTGAGTATTTTTTTATATACTCAGTTATTTCTATTTCTAGATACTCTATATCCTGACTCTTGGATTACTGTATTAAACTTATTATCGAGTTGTTCCCCGAGACACTTTTTATTGAGACTTGTTGATGGATTAAATTTTTTTTTGATTAGTTTGACATTTTGAATTGTGTTTACCTTCTGTGGATGAGATTAGAATTAGAATCTGACATGTTTCGTAGACCATTATATTTGTTTTATAACGTAAGTACACTCTAACGGGTCCATTAAATTGGGTTTGCCCATTGGAGTTGTGCTGCTGGCCATTGCCATGTGGCTAGTCCCTCGATATTTTGGGACTGGGACGTGACAAGCATCACTCATATTTCTAACATTAAGCATAGATCATCCTACCCAAACAAAATATCTTGATTCAGGGATACGAGTTCGTTCAGCAAAGCCGTCTTAAGGTAAAATGTATTTGAAAATAATCATCGATGCATCCCATGATATCGCATATCAAACCTATCAATTCGCATAGTCTATATCCTCATAAGTAAGCAATCCGCTAAAGTCTACTTATCCATCTATTTAAGTCAAGTTCACCAAGTCATGATTCAAAACTCTAAACCATAATTCTCATATCATGTTCTATAAATCGTTCGACATAATTCACATATTCATTAACAAAACCATCAAGCACTACTTGCATCAATTCCCAAGCTAACTTATCCTCAACTTGATTCATTCTCCAACCATGTACTAGAGCAATCCTCAAAACTTATCGAGCTAGCCCTTGTTATGCGTTTATTTCGTCCGAGTCACAATTTATATCCAATCTCATCCTAAATATCAATCCCGTTGCATCAATCCAAGATCTATCTTCAAGCATTTGTTTCTTCAAGTCCACTTGATCACAAATCTATCATTCTTCAACTAGAGAATCCTCGAACCCATGTCTATCAATCTTTATTGCATTCAATTTCATCGAGTTTGTCCATATAACCATTACAAATTCTTTTGTACTATATCATATTATTCAACTGATTATTAACTTCTAAGTTATACACAAGATCAATTTCTTATCGTCATTTGCGTTTTCATTAATACAACTTAATTTCTATCTATAACATCAAATTTGATTCATCAATCCTTCTGAATCATTGCATATCGTCCAATTCGATTTCTCTTGCGCGCTACTCCTTCTCGCGCTATCACTAGATTAAGCTATCTTTCAATTTTACTAGTTCCATTCACATATCTTCATCTCTAACTGTATTCGAGTTCTGCATACTACTGAGTCTGGAGCGTGCACACATTCGATTCGTCCCCCAAGTACATATATTTCAGCCAAGCTTAGCGATAGCGAAGTTGGTTTGAGTTCAGCATATCGCTGAGTCTGGATCGTACACATATTTAAGGTGCACCCAAGATACATATATTTCAACCAGCTTTAGGGATAGCAAAGTCGGTCAAGCTACGGTGAAGGCACCACAAATTCTATGAAACTTTCAATCCCCGACACGAAGTTTATCTGTTTGATTCAATTTTTCTCTTCTGGTTTCTTATTCTTCCTCGACCATGTCATTCGTTTCAAATCTTTATCCGACATAAACCCGACTTCTATACAATTTCTATAAAATTGTTCAAGTAATTCTTGCACGAGACACACAATGTGAATCTTACTAGGCTACACATGTTTTAAGCTTTGCACTGATCTCTTGAACGACTTTGCATTGCTGACCGGCTTATTGTTATCCTAAAATCCATGATCCAAGAACATTTCTCAAAGTTTTCCCATACACCACTCAGATTCAAGCTACACAAAAATCTTTGAAACAATGTTCGCATTGCTAAACATCCAGCCGATGCGTTCCTTAAAATCAAAGCACGATCCACTATTTCTTATCAACGGTATCATCTTTCCCAAAATCAGCTTCATTTGATAAGCATCTCTCAATCTGTGATTTGAAACCAACTTATCTCATCCGAAGGATAATCTAATCTCGCACACAACATGCTAGCATCAAATAAGTCAAGTATGTAACACCCATTGCTCAGCCCACAGGGTCTTCTATATGCCAGTTCTGCTCAAGCAAAATACCCACATGAGATCCATTCAACTAGGTAGACTTATTGTATGTAACATCCTGAGGAACATTGAGAGAGAGTGTCTAACGTATTACCCACAAACGAAGTTTCAAGCAGAGAAAATCGATACGAGACCAAGGACGTAAAGCCGATACTCTAATACCAATATGTCATGCCCTGGCCCTGCAGGGCCGAATGTCCTTGCATGGGGGTGATGCCGCGCAAGCCTAAGTTCCGCCCGGGCAAGGTCAGGCATAGAACGGGCGGTAAGATAACTAGTTCGTAAGGTCGGTATAGCGGGAGCATAGAACGAACACAAGTATGATACAAAAACTCTCTCTTTATTTATTCTGAATAATTATTACAAGCGGCGCTAGACCGAGATTACAAGTCGCTCAAGCTCTCTCTCAAAACAATAAAGATATGCCAAGTGGCTTACAACAAAGAATGATGCATAAGCGATGTTCCAACATTATGTCATGTATATGTGCTTCAGCTCCGGACGCAACATTATCAACAAAGAATAGTTGATAATATCTAAAGGACTGGCAATTGTGGGAATAGCGATTATGAGGTATTTTTAGAGTATCGGTTATGAACGGTTATGAGGGATCCGATTTTAAGTGATTTTAAGTAGCGACTGTTAAGCCAATTCAAGCCATGCTTGATAACTAGCGGTTCTGAAAACTTTTTTACAAGAATAAATAAAATAAAATAATAAAAAAAATTTAAAACTCAAGGTGCAAGATGGGCCGGGCGGCTCGAAACCCGGCTCAGATCCAGCCCGGTCAACATCGGTCTGGGCCGGCCTGGACCCAGTCAAAGGACCGGCCCGAACTGGCCCACCCTTCCCCCGGGTCTCCGACCCACAAGCCCGGCCCGCTGCCAGCGTCGTTCGGTCCATGTCCAATTCGGCTGGCCCGGTCAGTCCGGCCCGGACCGGCTCGGTTTAAGTCCGGTTCGGTCGAAAAATAGTTTTTTTTTTTGGGATATAACAGTTCTGTTTTAGTGACAGATTTATGACCGTTTTAGAGATATTTTGGTTATTTTGCTAAAAATGACCAAAATACCATTTATAACTAGACCTGTCAATGGATAGTCGAAAATCTGAATCTGATTCGATTCTGTATCCGTATCCGAATTTTTTGATATTTTTTGAAATTTCTGATATCAGATTCAGATATATGAATATTTTTCGTATATTACTTTTTCGAATACAAATTCGGATATTAAAGTATTTGAATCTGTTAATATCTGATCCGATTTTAAATTACAAATTTCGGATATCGGATTTGGATATCAAAATTTTGTATATAATATAGTACGATGTATATATAATATATATTAATTATAGGAGAAGATGAAAGGATTTTATTCTTAATTGACTTTTTCATGTTTCCATCCTATCTTTCTAGGTGACCACATTTCATCTTCCACCTGCTTATGTATATCATTTATGTTAGTCTTTATAACTCTCCATTCTCCATATTATTTAAGCATTCTTTATTATTCTACATTCTCCAAGTCCAAGAGAAGTCTTCATTCCATCTGACTTCTCATGCAGGATAATATTTTCTTGATTTGAAGCATTGCCATGCAGTATAATGCTCCAAATACTGTTTACTTTAGATAGGTATACTAACAAGTACCTTAATATTTTTATTTCATATGAATTCCATGCCTAGCATATTCCTTTTCTGCTGTATTACTGCAAAAGGCTCATTCCATACAAGACTTGGCAAGGAAAAAGTTTCAGGAGTTGAGAGTTGATGTTATCTCTAGTGGTGCTACAAGAAAGATAGAAGAGAAGACCATATTCCGCACCGAGGAAAAGAAGACACTGAAGAAGCCCTAGTGAAGAAATGCCTATGAACAACTTTCATCTGATATTTCCTCCATGGAAAACATAATAAAGAAGCCCCATTGTCGGAGTCGTCTGTGAGTTCTGAAATAATAACCAATACTTCAAAGTAACAATATCATATCTCATGACTGCACAATTTGATGTCAGTAGTTTGGCCCAATTTTGCTCTTCAATAAAAATACAAGAATAATTTATGTAGATGCTTAAGTATTATTGTATAGGAGATTTTCGCCATTCTTCCTGCTTTTTATATATTTTATATAATATCTTCAAGATCAGGAATGCTACTACAATGATGATAATAATAATTAGTGTCAAGCTTTGTATATGTTTTATATATATTCAGCTAAAGATTGCATAGGAATATCACACCATAAGCAAACGAAGTAAACAAGTGCATGGGAATATGATTGGATTAAAGAAAATTGCAACTATTGTAATACTTATTATGATTCTTTCTATTGTAATACTTATTATGATATTTTTATTATTGTGCAGATGGACAACAAGTTGCAATTGTTGCTCATGATTGCAACATCAAGATTTGGTCCAGCAGAATTAAGCAATATGGAAAGAAAAAGGCTATGATGGACATTGACTAGATAATCTTAAACATGGTGGTGTTTGTAGTTTGATTATGAAGGGATTACAATAATATCTTTTCTTTGAGGACGTGATGTAGGTTTTCTCTTGTCGCTAGCCCTCCAACTACATGTTGCATTGTTTTATCATTAGGGTAGCCTGCAAGTATGATTGTCATCATCTTTTATTTTTCAAAAGGAATCATTTCTTATATTCAGGATTTATTGTCATTATTATGATGGGTAGCAATTGATGTATTGTAATTTGTCACAAATGGCTAGCGGATGCAAAAAAAAATCAAAGAAATTTTACTAAAATATTAGTTAGAATCTCTTTTTTTATTTAAAGAGCTCAGTTTAGAGCTCTTTTTTAGTGAAATCTGATCGAAGTGAAAAGTAGATATAAGAGTTTTTTTTTAGATTTGTTGCTCTGCCAAAATTCAGGTGTTTTGATTTCGGATATTCGGATTAACTAAATTTTTAATATTTCGGATATTCGGATAATAACAAGACACGAGGTAGATTCGAATTTTTAACTTATCAGATCGAATCGGATTTTATCCGATATCCGTTAAGCTAGACGGATACGGATTCAAAGTGTCAAAAGAGATATCCGTTCGAATATCGGATCAAATTCGAATATTACAAAAAATCGTATACGGATTCAGATATTGTCATATCCGTACCGATAAGCATCCATTGACACCCCTAATTATAACAACTATTTTTTAGGGTATTTGGGGTCATTTGGTCCCCCAAAATTCCTCTAAATAGGCTATAATTCATGAAAAATAAACACAACACAATTTTTTCCTCTTACAAAATTTTTTCTCTCTCTTACAAAGTTTAGAAGTAAGGCAATTACAAAGTTTAGAAGTAAAACAATTACTGAAGTCTAACTTCTTCCCTCTCAACACAGTTTTTTGCGATTTCTTTTGGAGTCTTTTAGCAAATGTTACAAATGTCACGCCCCGGCCCCGCAGGACCGAACATCCTCGCATGGGCATGATGTTGCGCGAGCCTAAGTTGCGCCCGCACAAAGCCGGGCATAGAACGGGCAATAAGATAACTAGTTCACAAGGTCAATAGAGCGGAAGCAAAGAATGGACACAAGTATGATACAAAACTATCTCTTTATTCATTCTGAATAATTATTACAAGCGACGTTAGGCCAAGATTACAAATAGCTCAAGCTCTCTCTCTCTCTCTCTCTCGAAACAATAAACGCGTGACAAGTGGCTTACAACAAAGAATGATGTATAGACGATATTCTAACATTATGTCATGTATATGTGCTTCAGCTCCGGACGTAACACTCCAAGGCTCCAGAGCGAACTTCGCACCTTAGCGCACATAAGGGGACACTCCGCATCGAACGAGATTCTCTCGTACCATGCACACAATCTGGTGGGTTATCAGTACATTGAATGCACTGGTGGGAGGCTTCTCGCCCGCTCAATAATTCCAATACGCTAAATTAGTTATGTGCACTCTAACATTGTTGTCTTTCTAGTCTTTTCTTAGCACCAGTTTCATGGCAAAGATATAAAGCCTAACTCGTGTGGCAGTGCATTGTGCGATATAAGAGTCACAGCAAGACTTACCAACTTACCATTTGTCCTTCCATGTCCAAGGTAAACCAAGTTAACCGAGAATGAATATATATAATAAAATCCAAGGAAAAAAGCATAAGCAAACACAAGTGTCATAAGCGGATTCTGATTTCAGGTGCACGAGTTACACGGGTTATTAGACGTGTTGCAGAAGATTGTTCAAGTGTTCAAATATTTACAAGTGTCTAATAGTCATCTCCGTTCAGGGTTCCAGATTACTAGGCACATGCAATGACAAGCACGTGGATTGTCGCTAAGCGAGGATGACTTAGCCTATATGAATAGTTTTTGCTGAGATAGCCATAAAGGACCATGATGTAGTCATGAACGAGAATGGTATGCGACTCAAGGAACACAAGGCGTCACATGACATTCTGTCCGAAACATAAGACTACTTAATCTTAGAGCGAGAATGACGTGCAACGAAAGTAACACGAGGCACTACATGCCATCCTGCCCGAAATATGAAGAATAATAATACGATGTTTCGTCCGGATCAAATCGGCCCCAGTACCCCGGAGACCGTCCACAGGAACAAATTGAATATACCTTGTGCACAAGTTGTCCACGACATGCAAGTCTAGAGTCTCAGATTCACGGGATTCATGACACGGCATGTTAATTCTTGATTATTGTTCTGCACGAGTATTGCTCCACGAGCTATGATTCTTGCTTTACTTGACAAGATGCAATCCCTTAGTTCAGAAAATACCTTGGCGACCTAACGGTCTCGAAAATATCTTCAAATCCACAAAAACACTTATAGTTCCTTTATCCATTCAAAGTCTATCTATATCCTTGCAGTCTATTGAATCCTTGCCTCAATTCCTACTGCGCCTAGCGCAGAGCTGCACTACTCAATACAGGGGTATGTTATAACTTGCTCACACAAGGGTCAAACTAGAACTAGGTTGAACCACCCAACGTTCTATCACTTAACTTCTGAGTCATGATCAACGTCCCAATAATCACTCGATATCGTCTGACTAAATCCAGTGTTACGCCTAACCAATATCCCAAAAATTCTTTGAACTTTGCTTCAATATCCACCAATTCTTGCATGTGATATTTCTCAAATCTAGATCCAAATCGTATTTGATACACAATCCTTTATCCCGAGCCATTCCTCAATCATGCTAGAAATCTTGTATTATCTTCCAAGTTTATCACTTGACGCCTACACGTTTTATCATTCAAAAATTTATTCATCGAACAAGACATAGTCAATCCCTTATACATGCCTTATGCATATCACAATCATCCAACACGATATACCTTCTGATGATGTCGTCTGCATCCTAACCAAGTCAAAATCCACGTTTATACAATCTTCCTGAACGATCTTTAACTTGCTTCCATCCTGACACATATCGACTTATATCCAATCCGTTTATCAATACTTCATTTTTATTTCTTATCAATCCTTGCTATTACACGATTCATCATCAAGTATCTCTCGCCTTATGAAATTATCATGATACTACGAGCGGAGTCGATCAAATTCTAAGTCAATCCCAATTCGATTTCAATCCTTAGTATTGCACTACCATCGAGAATATCTCCCAAGCACACGATTTTATTTATATTCAATCCGTCATCCAAGTTTTTCATGATTTATTTCACACATTTAACTCCAACACAAATCCGATAAGTCCTCGATATTAACTTATACTTTCGCTTGCATGATCCATTCAATTTCAAGTAATTCCACCGACAAATCTCTAATTTCCATTGTTTGTTTTCAATCATGTTAAACACCAACTCTTCTAAGGCGTATATCTCAAAACCAAGTTGTAATTCTAACTATTGCTGTCCCAGCTATGAAGTCTTACACAGATAATTCTAAGGTTGATCACAATAACTCACATCTCATCAAGGGGTCGTCTGCCTAACCACTAGGTTGGCTCACCAGGTCATAGTTACAATCACGATCACCATCCATAATGTACAAATCCAAAGTACCACGCTCACCCAAAACTAAGGTTAAACTATTGTTCGTTTGTACGGGATATTCTATCCAAACTTGCATTGTAAACACCCAGATTTTTAGAATTTTAGTTATGAATTTTTTTAGATTTTTCTGTATTTTTTAATTAATTATAATAAATGTTATTCAGTGATTAATATTTTTGTGAATTAAATTAAATATTAAAATATTGTAAAAATTATATTTTTGAGTGTATAATTAATAATAGGATATTGTGTAAATTTTTTTGGAATTTATTGGGCTCAAAAACTATTTTTAAATAGCTAAAAAGTATTATTTTTAAATAAACCAACTTAAACCAACCCGAACCAAATCAAACCAAACCAAACCAAACAGAGCTAAACCAAATGAATTGGATCCAAACCCGACCCGTACTCGCACCCATACCCGACCCGCTAACCCTTGTCTACAGTAACTAAAAATTTTAAAATTCCCCGGACTGTACATTATCTACCGCCGATGACCCCTTCGGTTCACCTCCCCTCAACCGCGGTGACCCTCCATTCCACCTCCCCGTAACCGCCGTACTCCGACCTTCTATAAAACCCCAGTTATCGAACCCCCACCACCATCACAACCTCCCTCACCCTCTCCGACTTCAGCCTCTACGACTCCGGCGACGACTACTCCGGCCTCGACGACGACGGCCTCCGACAGGAACCTCCCCGAGCAGCCGCGACTGAACACACGTGAGAAGCGGGTGACTGACAGCAGCCACTGACGATCGTGCATCACCATCGACGATCGAGCACTGCCACCACCATCCATGCGCAACACACCACGGCTGACCCCCTCTATTTACAGTGAGATATCTTCCTCCACGTTGTATCGATTCTCGAATGGCCTATTGCATTGTGTTCGCGGTATGATCCTCTCGAACCCTGTATAATTAGTTTGGGATATCGTATCTTGTGTCGGTCGCAAATTGTGACATAAAATATAAAATACTAACCCAATTTACAGTTCAGAAACTGTCCTAAAGCCCCATGTTCATGGCCATTTTTCTTCCAACTTAGTTAATATTTCTAACTTTCACTTAAACAATAATTTAGACAACATAACCAAGATTTAATCCCATTAATTAGTTTATCTTAATTTAATGTATGCTGAGTTTTATTCGCTATTAAAGTTGACCAAAAACTTAGTTTTCAAAATCCAAAATTTTCTAAAACTGGGTGTGTTCCGCTAAACGAGGTGACTCCGTCATCTGCAAATTGTATCAAAAGACGCGTATCATTAATGTGGGCATGTGAAATTTTATGAAAGTTAATTTGGATGTACGTGCACACCGAAATTAACGCGTATCTGTCAAAAAATCTCGTATCGACATATTCTGACACTCGTCATAATTTTGTGTGTGCTTGTCGTTTCCCAATAAAACTTACACTATCGAATTCGTAGCGTTACGCTGGTCCTGTGACCCAAGTTTGGTTTGATTCTAAGAACTATGACGAAATCACATTTTTGTGGGCCCACGGCTCCACTTGACGGGCGATTTTATGATCGGCTCATCGAAATCCAGTTCTGGACATTCCGTTGGGTTCGTATCATCGTTTTGGATTTGTAGACACTAAGTTTGACAAATTTGGAGAACTTTGTCTTTGGCACATTTTTTGGTGCGAAGTGGGCCACATGTGGACCCCGCTTTAACCAAAAACTGTCAATACTGTCCTGTGTCAAAATTAGATTTATGGGTAGTCAATCTTAGCTATTCTATGTATTCTGAGAGTGATGATAATATTTATTTTAGTATCTGGAGGCGTACCTGAAGATTTTGTTGTTACCGGAGCAATTGAAGGAGTTCAAAACCCAGACAAGTGTACCTTGCCAACTTGTAGTAAATTCTGTTATAATATCTACTTGTATTTCATTTTATATATTCTTGTAATATACATATTCAACCTATGACCGTGAGACGTTGCTTAACGTTCGAACAATATTCGGGTGTCGACACCGTACGCGGAGTTGTGTAACGTCACTTAGAGAGTTGATACCACGATCCTATATTTTTTGTGCTTGCTTTACCAAGTACGTCATACCATAGGACACTTGACACTATTCATGTGACAGAATCTTCTCTGATTTATTCATGGTGATTCTGTATAGGTTTATAGGATTCGTGACATAAGTCTTGCATTTACATAGATATTACTATGACTCGCTGTACTAGCTGGAGGTCATGATCTTGCGTGTTATGGATATGAGACGTCGTGGACATGAGACGTGTGATTACATTGGGTAGGAAGAGTCACACAGGCTACAGGCTGATTATATATATATATATATATATATATATATATATATATATATATATATATATATATATATATATATATATATATATATATTGTTACGGTGCTTTAGCCTCTATATCAGAGCTTGGCCCATTACGTGATATTACTACTACCGGCTCCCCGACACAGAGCTTGTAGTGGTCTCAGCCTGAGTACTAGTGATGCTCTCATTTGCATATCACATAGATGGTTACATAGTTTGCCTTGTTGATATATTTTTATATATTATATTTTATTTGGCTTGAGTTATTCTTGTACCTTGCTATGTCCCCCGAGGACCTGGATCCGGATTATGTCCCCAGGTATAGCAGAGGAGATTTACCCCGAGGTATACGGGACAGGAGCTGACGCTGGAGCAGTACTAGCACTAGAGGGCGAGGTGGAGCCAGAGGATTTCTCCTGAGTATTTTATTTTATATACTCAGTTATTTCTATTTCTAGATACTCTATATCCTGACTCTTGGATTACTGTATTAAACTTATTATCGGATTGTTCTCCGAGAATCTTTTTATTGAGACTTATTGATGGATTAAATTTCTTTTTAATTAGTCTAACATTTTGAATTATGTTTACCTTCTGTGGATGAGATTAGAATTAGAATCTGACATATTTCGTAGACCATTATATTTGTTTTACAGCTTAAGTACACTCTAACGGGTCCATTAAATTGGATTTGTCCATTGGAGTTGTGTTGCTGGCCATTGTCACGTGGCTAGTCCCTCGGTATTTTGGGACTGGGGCATGACATAGTTTTTGTGGTGGCCCATACAGGTCTACGACTATATTGCTTTGGTTTCAACTAAGGGACCGAGCAAGCTTGCGATTAGGATATGTTATAGGATCTTATCCACTTGTTGATATGTTCTTGACCTCCATATCGACTTCAAAATAATTTCTTGACTTGCATCTTGTCTTGATTCCTCTGTGCGATTCTCATAGTTTATTTTTAATATAGAGTAATGGACCCACAAGCCGGCAAAGAGACTTCTGTAGGTACACTACAAGGTGTTGTGGTCACCTACGACGATGGAGTGACACCAGTGGATGGAGGTCCATCAGCTCAACAAAGCAATCAAGCAGGTCAGCATGCCTTAAGATTCAGTATCCCTACCCAATTTCTTGAGCCGGATATTTTTTTATTATTTTTAATTTAGTTAATTGTGTATTATTTATAATTAATTGTATTTATATTTAATTAGTGATTGTATTATTTTTATTTGATTGTTTTAGGGTTTTGGCTAGCTTGGACCCATGTCAGACCCTAGTGGATCTATGTTCGACCCAGCCCACACCCTTATGAGACCTATTTTTGGGTTTAGAATATTTATTATATTTTTAGTGGGTTAGTTGGAGAGATTTGGAGTTAGTTTGAGTGCTTTTGGAACCCGAAACCCAAAACCAAGTTAGGAGAGGGCATTTTGGGTATTTTGGACTTTGTAAACCCTTTATGTGTGTGAGACCCGACCCTATTCCCCCTATTCCCAGCCGAACACAGCAGCTCCCCCTGCCCATTTCTTCTTCTTCTTCTTCTTCACTTCTTCTTCTTCTTCTTCTTCTTCTTCTTCTCCATTCTCTATTTCTTCTTATTTCCTTCTCCCAACTTCAAGTAAGTGCCCTATTTCTCCTCTTTCTTCTTCCATTATTTATGGTTGTTAACCCTAACCCTATATTCTTCCCTAACCTAGGTGGGTAGAGCTTAGATTTTGTCACGCCCCGATCTCCCGCTGGCAAATCGGCTGTTCCCGCTAGGCGAGAATCACCCTCGCCAGCGCTCCCGCGGAACGATCGCTTGACCCATCCGGGCGTGATGCCACACGAGCGTGAGCCACGCCTGTGCAAGGCCAGGGTTTATTGGCTGACGGTAAGAGTTCTAAGCCACAGAGTTGCACAGATTGTCCGAGTGCAGCGGAGTCATAAAGGCATAGGCGATCGGTAACAGGTTCACTGAGTCGACAAATATAGCGGAAGCATTGAAACACAAGTTGAAGCAAAGCAAGCTCTTTTATTGATATAGACATGTGTTACAGGCGGCGTATAGCCGAGATTACAAGTCGCTCAAGCCTCTCTCTAAAACAGTAAAAGCGTGCCAAGTGGCTACAACTGTGGAATAATTGTACAGGCGATGTTCAGGCGAGTTCAGGCGATGTTCACAACATTATGTCTTGTATATGTGCTTCAGTTCCGGATGCACCGTTGCTTCGGAGTGATCTTCATGCCTTAGCACGCATGTTGGAGGCATCCGAACCGAACGAGGTTCTCCCGCACCCTGCATACAAACTGCTAGATTATCAGTACATTGAATGCACTGGTGGAGAAGCTACTCGCCCGCTCGACAAATCCAAACACGTAATACAGATTCCGTGCACCAACTATTAAGTTGTCTTTCTAGTTGCCTTAGGATCAGTTTTATGCAAAGATTGAATAGCCTAACTCGTGTGGCAGTGCGCCGTGCGACATGAGAGAAAACACGGCGAGACTTACCAACTTACCATCTCCTTCCCTGTCCAAGGCAAACATTGAGGAAAATATCGTTAATTCAAGCATGGGCAAGTATAACATTCTGGAGGCATAGCATATGCAAACATGAGGGTCATTTTAACATGAACGTTCAGGTGTTCAGTTGTTTCTTGATGCGATACAATGACTCGCACGCGGATAGCCGCTAAGCGAGGATGACTTATCTATATGAACGTTTGTCGCTGGCATAGCCATAAAGGACCGTTTAGTCTTTGAACAAGGATGGTATGCAACGAAGCACGTGAGGCGCTACACACCATCCTGTCTGCACGTGAGACAAACATGAAGTTCCATCCGGATCGGATCGATCCCAGTGCCCCGGTGACCGCCCGTGGAACAAGATCCAAAGATCACCTTTTTATAAGTTGTCCGCGACATGCAGGTCAGGGTCAGTTTCAAATCCACAACTTGAATGATAATCCATTGATTCATGATCTGAACGAGCGTTTGCTCCAAGAGCTGAGATTCGTTCGTTATATGACGTGATTCTCGTTCAGATATAAACTTGATGTAATTATCATTCAGTTGTCACGTTAAAGGATTTATGTTCAGTATTCGTTACCCTGATGCGTGCCCCTGGTTCGGGGATTACCTTGGCGACCCAATGGTCCCGGATACTTGCAGGTTCATTCAGGCACGGAACGACTACGTAGTAGTCTCCCGGGGTTTGGATAAAAACATGGCAATATACAAGCAGACAAGCATGCGTTTCTAAGGAACATAAGTAAACACGTTTGCTCGGACCCGAAGGTAAGCCGAGAGATGAAACCGTTAGGGACTTAGCATGCGAGGGTCTGAATATATGCAGTATTTCAATTTCCATGTTCTAGCATAGCAATACAAGTTGGGATTATTCCCTTAGCTAGGTGCATTGGATTTATTAGCATGCAGGGGGTTATTCACCTAGCGACTAGCATGAATATTCCAGATTTTATGTGTGCTGGCTAAGCAAAGACAAGTTCACCGTAGCTACCCACCTTCGCGATGATTCGCCTCGGTAGAGCGATACGTCAAGCGAGCCTCTGAAAGCCGAAGTTAATTTCCTGTAGGGACAAGTCTGGATATCTTTTGCTTCTCGTTTGAGGTAAAGCGGGTCGGGACAGTTACACTTTTGTCGTTTGAGACGGCAGTCCGCTTGAGCAGAATGGGGTATTACAGATTTGGTATTGGAGCTTGGATTGGGAGCTTGGAAGCTAGTTGTGGTGGATTTTGGAGACTTTGACTTGGGATTTCAACTCCCAAGAGGTAAACCCTGATTTTTCCCCTTGTAATTACTCTTATATAGTATAATTAATAGTTTAGAACCTTCCTAGACCCTAGAACTACCCGTGGGAGAAAGTTGGAACTAGTTTGGTTGTGTTTGGAGACCTTGACACTAGGTTTTGTGTCAATTCGGGTGGAATCCGAAATTGGCTCAATTTTGGATGATGCCCTAGGTTAGACGGACCTAGGTAGACATTGTCGGGTGTCTTAAGGGTTAATGCGTGTCTCCGTTCAGACACGTGAAGTCGTATCGCGGAGAAACGGACATTTCGGGCGTTTTAGGGGTTTTTGTCGTCGCCGGTTCTATGTGCTTGCGCATTTTTGCCACGGGCCTAGAATTGACGCGTTAGCATTTTTTCTAGGATCTAAACATCGCTTAAAACCCGTAGGTAAATTTTGGACCGATTTTGAGTTGGTTTGGTGTGCGTTTAAGGAGGTTTTTCAAACCGCACACCGCGTGTTCGTCGAAATGACCGAACGGCCATTTCGGCATGGTTTCTTAGTTTCTGGCTTGTGTGCACGTTGGGTTAGCTTTGGAGAGTGTGTGCTAGAATTCTCAGGTTATAATTATATATATATTGGTGTTTGTGCGTGTAGGGGTCGTTGGGCGTGCGTTGGTGGGGCGTTGTGCGTTGTGTTGTGTGTTGTGTGTTGTGTGTGTTGTGTTTATATAGGTATATGTGTATATATATATATATATATTTGTGTGTGTGTTTCTATATATATATATATATGTGTATGTGTATATATATATGTTTGTGTTTATGTGTAGTAGTGTATGTGTAGGTGAGAGTGTGTGTTGGTGTTGGTGAGTGTTAGTGTGAGAGTGTGTGTGAGGGTGTGTGAGAGTTTGTATATATATGTATATATGTATGAGTGTGTATATTTATAGATATGTGTTTATATATATATATATATATATATATATATAATATATATATATATATATATATATATATATATATATATATATATATATATATATATATGTATGTGTTTGTATATATATGTGTGTATTTATATATATGTGCTTGTGTATGTATATGTCTAGGTGTTTGTGTATATATAAATATATATGTAAGTGTGCGTGTGTGTGTATATGTATATGTATATGTATATGTATATGTATATGTGTATATATATATATATATATATATATATATATATATATATATATATATATATATATATATATGTGTGTGTGTGTGTGTGTGTGTGTGTGTGTGTGTGTGTGGGTATATATATATAAATGTTTGTGTGTATATATATAGATAAGTGTATTATATACATATAGGTATGTGTTTATATATGTATTAGTGTGTGTGTTTGTGCATATGAGTGTGTGTGTGTTTATATAAGTTAGTATGTGTTATATATATATATATGTATGTTGGTATATATATATAGATATATGTGTGTGTGTGTCTGTGTGCTTGTTGGTGTGTCGAGAGAGGGAGGATGGCAGTGTGCAGCAGTAAAAAGCAGCAGCACCAGCAGATTTAAGCAGCGGCAGCACCGCGGCAGCAGCTCGCTCGAGCAGCAGCGCGCCGCGGCAAGCAAGCAGCAGCACGCCACGGCAGCAGCTCACTGCAGCGCGGCCTGTAGCAGCAGCAGCAGCAGCACAGCAGGCTGAAGCAGAGTGCGCAGGCGCAGCAGCGCCGCGGAAGCAGCGGCAGCAGCTCGCTGCAGCGCGGCCTGCAGCAGCAACATTCGCAGCAGCAACAGCTCCAGCTGCGAGCGCAGCGGCATTTGCAGCGTGTAGCAGCGGCAGCCGCAACTAGTAGCAAGGGAGAGAGTGATATATAAGTAGATAGATGGATAGGTAGATTGATAGATAGCTAGATGGATAGGTAGATTGATAGATAGCTAGATAATAGATAGATTTATAGATTTATAGATAGATAGATGGATTAATAGATGTTAGAGAAAAAGATAGATAGATACATGAATAGATAGATATCTAGATAAATAGATAGATGAATAGATAGGTAGGTAGATACATAGATAAATAGATGGATAGATATCTAGGTAGATAGATATCTAGATACATAGATACATAGATGAATAGTTAGATAGATAGTTAGATAGATAAATACTAGATAGTTATATAGATAGTTAGATAGATTGATAACTAGATAGATAAATAGATAGATAAATAGATAGATAGATAGATAGATAGATAGATATCTATATCTATATGTATATGTATATATACATATAGCTAGATAGATAGATGCATATATATAGCTATGTATATATATATATATATATATGTGAGTTTGGGTACATATATAGGTATATGTGTGTATGTGTGAATATATATATATATATATATATATATATATATATATATATATATATATATATATATATATATATATATATATATATATATATATATACGTAGGTATATGCATATATGTATTAGATATATATTTTCTAGCCTAGATTAGTAACTAGGTATATATGTATATCCATAGATAGCTAACTAGAAGGGTAGTTAGAGGGGTATTGGGCGATATCTCAATACCTTGAGATATCAAGGTATCTCAATACCTTGAGATATCCAAGGTATTGAGTTTCGAGCGGAGTTTTTGAGCAATTGCCTAGGTTTGAGTTTAGAGATAAGTTTTTATGTATATGTGTATATATTTACGCGTGCTAGCATAGGTTTTAGCGGGTATAGGCGGGGCATATAACGTAGGGTGAGGTATCGGATACCGAGGGTATCCCGGTATCTCAAGGAGGCGAGTTTGAGAGTTTATTAGCTTAATGACCTAGTTTTGGCCTAGAATTTTAGGAGCACCCTAGTTTGACCTAGAGTTGACCGTAGTTGACTCGGTTGACCGCCAAAGTCAACCTTTGACCTAGTTTTGACCAAGAGTTGACTTTTTGGATCTAGAGTTAACTTTTTGACCCAGATTTTACCGGTTTGACCCGTTTGACCTAGAACGACCCTAGAAGCCTATTTTTAATTATTTTATATCTATTTAACTCATTAGAACCCTGTTTAATCTTACTTTTCATAATTGGTCCTTGCGACACCAGTTCGGATCGCCAGTTGCTCAGGACGTCAGGCGAGTACATTCTCTGATAGTTTTTATTATCTGATGATTATTATGATTCAGCTTCTAGTATAGTATCATCTGATTTTTCTGGCACAACACAGGACACGGACTGGTATTTCTGGATTTATTTACTTGCGACAAGTATATTTCATGTTTTTGGCCTCTATTCTGGAATCACCTACTGGCATCACCTACAGGCATCACTACAGGCATCACTCATGTTTCAGGATGGACTCATACTTGATTTACGTGTCGGGTCTTGGATTCACTTGTATTAGTCGGGGCGGGAAAATACTTGAGTAGACATGTAAATATTTCCATCTGGAATCATCAGGAATCACTCCCTCTGGTCTAATCTGGAATGATAGCAGTCGCGCACCCAGTGCACGGTGAGCCGTACTTACCCCTAGCCGTTTACATGTCGAAATAAGTATTTCAAAGACACCGAGTTCATTCTTTCTAGTCTGGACTCTCTTGCAATTCTTGCTGGTCTCACTTACATGTTTCTAGACTTGACTCACTACACGTATTTCATGCTGGACTCACTACACGTTCTTGTGCACAGACTTACTCTTAATTTAGATTTCTTGTATCTTACAATCATTACTATCTTGCTTCTGATATTCATGCATCTTTATCTTTATGCACCAGTGACATATATATTTCTTGTTTATACTATATTTTCTTCACCTTGCTACTTGCTACAACTGTTTTATAGTTTTTATCATTTAACTGGAACTGGACATATTTTTTCAGCGTATCCAAAGGATTGGCGTCCGACGTTTTATGGACCTGAGACTGTCGATGGTGCAGACAGGGACCCTCTAGTTTAGGAGTGATTTCCGGGTTGGTAACCGGGATCACTAGGACCTTGTTATTGTTTTATTAGCTTTTAGCACCGAATTTGTCTCCGGTTTTGGATTGAGACCTTGTATTGTATATGATTTTGGATGATGTATTATTATTATTGATGTTGTGGTTGTTGTAGTAGTTATTGTTGGTTAGACTTTATAACTGTTAGTTTTTTGTGTTATCTTATCGTGCTTAGATTCGTGATTGAGTACATTGTGATTATCATTATGATATTGCTCCTCCGTTTGGAGTTGAGATCTTGACAGGTTTATATATTGATTGCGTGAGATTGTTATCTAGATAGTTGACCTAGACAGCGTTCTACCGCCGATGCTGCGGCGTAGGCTGGACGTACCCATGACTCATGCCCAATTTTTTGGGTGCGGGTCGTGACATTCCGGCGGGACGACATTCCACCACCGCCGCAGATTAATCCACCAATGCCCGTTTTCCCACAAGGACAGGCTATGGACGAACATTAGATATTTTAAATATTCTATAAAATGATGCAAGCCCAACAACAGGTTTATCAAGAGGCTCAACATCACGAGGCAGAGAACTTGAGGAACAACCTAGTAACCGTACTAAAGCAGGCGAACCCACAAGCTAAGCGACCATCGACGGGATCTATCACTGAAAACTGCCAGCTGAAGCCTCGTATATTTTTTGGCAAGGAGGAGCCCATTGAAGTTCATGAGTGGCTCACAAACACTCAATACCAGTTGGAAGCAGCTGAGCTTCCGAGGGAGCGGTGGATGACTGCTGTCAGGATGCAGTTGACGGACAATGCACATCATTGGTGGCCATCTAAGGAGAGACGACTTGGACCGGACTGAGTCACTTGGGAGGAGTTCTCTAGACTCTTCCTGGAGATGTATATTCCAGCTATTGCCAGAGCGAAACTTAGAGATAAGTTTAACCGTCTTATTCAAGGCAATATGACGGTAGAAGAGTACAATGCAGAGTCATCCGTTTGGGTTGCTTCGCCCTACTCTAATTTCGACAAAAGAGGAGAAAGCGGAGAAGTTCTTCGACGAACTTAGATTTGAGCTACAGAGATTGATCGGATCCGTTGTACCTACTTCATACACAAACGTTCTTGCTGCAGCATGACGTATAGAGCACGTCACCAGGAGAGAGTCCAGCCTAAAATGGTCGTTCACATCAGCACCAGCCAGAGCACCACACGGGGAGTCTACAAAGCGACACCAGAGGAATCTACCACAAAGAGCAGCACCAAGAGCCACATCCCTTCCTACTTGTCACTTCTGTGGAAAGATAGGACATATTAAGAGGGAGTACAGACGCAAGTTGGAATTGTGCTTGATTTACGGATCTAACCAACATCCAACCAAGGACTGCCCTGAGCATCGAGAGGGAGCACCAATGGTAGATCGACCAGCTTTACCAGCATCAATGCCAGCTTATCCAGCATTAGGAGCACCACAGACGGGAGTTGGAGGAGTCAGACCACCAGCTCCAGGAGAGTATTAGTCGAGGCCACCTTTGGCACCACAGGCAGTACTATTCCAGCAGGCCCGACAACAGAAAGGACCAGCTCAGGGACGAGGATAGGCATTTACATTGGCTATTGAAGAGGAAGCTACTGCAGGAGAGATCATAGCAGGTACTATACTAGTAGATTCATTACCTGTTGTAGCTTTATTCGATTCTGGAGCATCACATTCATTCATAGCTGCTAGCTTCATAGCCACACATAGAGTAGCTACCGTACCCCTTCCAAAGACTAAGAGAATTCTTACGGGAGACAAAATTATCCCAGTTAGTGACATTTGTAGATCTTGTTCGGTAGTAATCTGTGGGAGAGAGACGCGAGCTCAATTCTTGATATTTTTTATGCCGAATTATGATGTTGTACTTGGTATGGACTGGTTGAGTCAGTACCATGTGACCCTAGATTACCGGCTTGGATAGGTTATATTTAGACCACCTGGACATCCAGAGTTTGAGTTTCTTAGGGGAGCCATAGAGCAAGGTGTTCAGCCTACACTTAGGGTACTCTCTGCAGAAGGAGAGTCTAAGTACCCAAAGGTTGTATCTGAGTTTATGGATATATTTTCCGATGATCTTCCAAGCTTACCACCTGATCGAGAAATAGAATTCATAATAGACCTGACTCCATGAGCGGAGCCTATCACTTCATCCGTGTACCGGCTAGCACCTAAGGAGTTGGTGGAATTGAAGGAGCAAGTTGATAATCTTCTGGAGAATGGTTTTATTTGACCCAGTATTTCACCATGGGGAGCACCCATACTATTTGTGCCTAAGAAGGATGGGACGGTACGCCTATGTATTGACTACAGGATACTGAATGCTGTAACCATTAAGAACCGGTATCCCTTACCATGTATTGATGATCTATTCGATCAGTTGAGTAATGCTAGTATATTCTCAAAGATCGATCTTAGATCCGGTTATTACCAGATTAGAGTACGGAAGAGGATATACCGAAGACAGCCTTCAGGACCAAGTATGGACACTATGAGTTCTTAGTTATACCGTTTGGTTTAACCAATGTGCCAGATGTGTTCATGAGTTTGATGAACTGAGTTTTTTATCAGTACTTGGACAAGTTCATGGTTGTGTTTATTGATAACATCTTGATATATTCCAAGAGCCACGAAGAGTACGAGGAACATCTCAGAATCATGCTAGAGACGCTGAGACAGGAGAAGTTGTACGCCAAACTCAGTAAATATGAGTTTTGTATGGATTTGGTGCCTTTTCTGGGATATATCATCTTAGGAGAAGGACTTTCAGTTGATCCGGAGAAGGTTGCTGCAATAGAAACTTGGCCTACACCTATATCAGTTGCGGAAGTGAGAAGTTTTCTCGGACTTGCTGGATATATCAGAGGTTTGTGGAAAATTTCTTAATGATTGTAGAGCCTATGACGCGGTTGACGCATAAGGATCAAAAGTTTGTATGGACGAAAGATTGTCAGAAGGCTTTTGAGGAGTTGAAGAGGCGATTGACGACAGCAGCAGTCTTGACTCTTCCTTCAGGATCGGAAGGCTTCGTTGTTTATAGTGATGCATCAAGCAGTGGACTAGGATGTGTTTTGATGCAACATGGCAAAGTTATTGTTTATGCATCGAGACAGTTGAAGGTTCATGAGAAGAACTACCCGACGCACGATCTTGAGCTAGCTGCAGTAATATTTATATTAAAGATATGGAGGTACTATCTTTATGGAGAGAGGGTAGAAATCTTTACTGATCATAAGAGTCTGAAGTATGTCTATACTCAGAAAGAGCTCAATATGAGGCAGAGATGTTGGCTAGAGTTGGTGGTCGATTTTGATATAGATTTACAGTACCGTCCGGGCAAGGCGAATGTTGTAGCAGACGCACTCAGCAAAAAGCCCACTGCTTATTTTTTGACGATGCAGCCCTAGCTATTAGAGGATCTACAGGAGCTCAAGATAGAGGTTATTTTGCCAAGGCAGAGTGGATTATTGGCAAATCTTGAAGTTAAGTCATCACTAATGGAGAGGATTAAGGCAGCATTGCCCACAGATGCTAGGTTCCGGAGACTTAAAGAGAAGACAGAACCTGACATGCAGACGGGACTTCAAATCCATGAGGATGGGACATTAAGATGCAAAAAATTACCTATATGTTCCGAATAGGGAGTTGAGACATGAGTTGATGTCTGAAGCACATAGCTTCATGTACTCTATTCATCCAGGAGGTACGAAGATGTACCGAGATTTGAGGCAATACTATTGGTGGCATGGGATGAAGAGAGAGATTGCACGATTTATGGCAAAATGTTTGGTCTGTCAGCAAGTTAAGGCCGAGCATCAAAGAACTACTGGTATGTTACAGCCGCTTCCCATACCCGAATGAAAGTGAGAACATATCACTATGGATTTCATTACAGGATTTCCAAGAAGCCCCAGTGGGAAGGATGCAGTTTGGGTTATTGTGAATCAACTCACCAAATTGGCACATTTTTTGCCATTCAGAGTTAGACAGTCCACGGAGTTTCTAGCTGGCATGTATATACGACAGATCGTAAGATTACATGGAGTACCGGTTAGTATTGTGTCAGATTATGACTCAAGATTCACATCCTATTTTTGGCGAAGCATGCAGGAGAGTCTTGATACCCGACTCAAGTTTAGCACTACTTACCATCCACAGACAGATGGTCAGTCGGAGCGCAAGATTCAGATCTTGTAGGATATGCTGAGGTCATGTATGTTAGACTTCGGAGGGTCTTGGGAAGACCATTTGCACTTGGTGGAGTTCTCTTGCAATAATAGCTACTAGGCGAGCATCCAGATGGCACCTTTCGGGGCCTTGTACGGCAGGAAGTGTAGATAACTGATATGTTGGAGTGATGTTGGTGAGCGTCAGATACTTGGTCCGGAGTTAGTTATGCAGACAGTTGAGAATGTAAAGCAAATTCAGAGTCATCTTTGTGTAGCTTAGGACAGACAAAAGCATTGGGCTGACACACACTGCCGACCTTTGGAGTTCAAGGAAGGAGAATATGTATTCTTGAGGATCTCACCTACTCGAGGTACTATTCGATTTGGGAGCAAAGGCAAGCTGAGCTCGAGGTACATTGGGCCATTAATATTTTAGAGCGAATTGGTTAGGTGGCGTATCATCTTGCATTATCCCCATCTCTAGAGGGAGTACATTATGTATTACATGTCTCATACCTGAGGAGGTACGTGACTGACCCAAGTCACGTAGTCGATCATTCTGAGATTACAGTGGGACCTAGCTTGAGGTATGAAGAGCAGCCAGTTGGAATACTTGACATCAGTGAGAAGATATTACGGGTTCAGACGATTAGATTGGTCCGGGTAGCTTGGAAATATCACTCCCCCGACGTATCTACTTGGAAACGAGAGGATATCATACGCCAGCATTATCCTCACCTATTTGAAGATGCAATTATGACCTAAGAACTACCTATAGGTTACCATGATCATTTTTTCTTAGTAGTTAATACTTAAATTATGAGGATAAAATCCTTTTAAGGTGGGTAAACACCCAGATTTTTAGAATTTCAGTTATAATTTTTTTTTAGATTTTTCTGTAATTTTTAATTAATTATAATAAAATTATTCAGTGATTAATATTTTTATGAATTAAATTAAATATTAAAATATTATAAAAATTATATTTTTGAGTGTATAATTATTAATAGGATATTGTGTAATTTTTTTGAAATTTATTGGGCTCAAAAACTATTTTTAAATAGCTAAAAAGCATTATTTTTAAATAAACCAACTTAAACCAAACCAAACCAAACCAAACCGAGCTAAACCAAATGAATTGGATGCAAACCCGACCCGTACCCACACCCAAACCCGACCGGCTAACCCTTGTCTACAATAACTGAAAATTTTAAAATTCCCCCGACCGCAAAGTATCTGCTGCTGGCGACCCCTTCGGTTCACTTTCCCTCAACCGCGGCGACCCTCCATTCTACCTCCCCGTAATCGCCGTACTCTGCCCTTCTATAAAACCCCAGTTATCGAACCCCTACCACCATCACAACCTCCCTCACCCTCTCCGACTTCGGCCTCGACGACTTCGGTCTCGACGAGACGACTCCGACAGGAACCTCCCCAAGCAGCCACGACAGACGCACGTGAGCAGCGGGTGACTGACAACAGCCGCCGACGATCGTGCACTGCCGCCACCATCCACGCGCAGCACACAGCGGCAGACCCCCTATGTTTACAGTGAGTTATCATCCACCACGTTGTATCGATTCTCGAATGGCCTATTGCATTGTGTTCGTAGTATAAACCTCTCGAACCCTGTATAGTTAGTTTGGGTTATCGTGTCCTGTGTTGGTCGTAAATCGTGACACAAAATAGGAAATAATAACCCAATTTATCGTTCAAAACTGTCCCAAAGTTCCATGTTCATGGCCGTTTTCTCCCAACTTATTTAATATTTCTAAATTTTACTTGAACAGTAATTTAGACAACATAACCAAGATTTAATCCCATTAATTAGTTTATCTTAATTTAATGTATGCTGAGTTTAATTTGCGGTTGAAGTTGACCAAAAAGTTGGTTTTTAAAACCCAAAATTTCTTCAAACTGGGTGCATTCCGTTAAACGAGGCGACTTCGTCGTGTGAGAATTACATAGAAATACGCGTATCATCAATGCAGACGTGTGAAATTTTGATGAAGTTGATTTGGATGAGCGTACACACCGTAATCAACACGTATCCGTCGAAAAACTCCGTATCGGCCTGTTCTGACACTTGTCATAATTTTGTATGTGCTTGTCGTTTCGCAAAAAAACTTGAGCTATCAGATTCATAGTGTTATGCTGGTCCTGTGACCCAAGTTTGGTTTGATTCTTAGAACGTTGACGAAACCCTATTTTTGTGGTCTTCACGGCTCCACTTGACGGGCAATTTTGTGATCGGCTCATCAGAATCCAGTTCTGGATATTCTGTTGGATTTGTATCATCGTTGTGGACTTATAGATACTAAGTTTGACGAATTTGGAGAACTTTATCTCTAACACATTTTTTGGTACAAAGTGGGCCACATGTGGACCCCGCTTTAACCAGAAACTGTCAATACTGCCCTATGTCCAAATTGGACTTATGGGTAGTCAATCCTAGCTATTTCATATATTTTGAGAGTGATGGTAATATTTGTTTCAACATCTAGAGGCGTACCCAGAGATTTTGCGGTTACCGAAGCAACTGAAGGAGTTCAAAATCCAAGCAAGTGTATCTTGCCAACTTACAGTAAATCCTGTTATAATATCGACTTGTGTTTTATTTTATATATTCTTGTGATGTACCTATTCAACCTAGGACCGTGAGACATTGCTTAACGTCCGAACAATATTTGAGTGTCAACGCCATACGCGGAGTCATGTAACGTCACTTAGAGAGTTGATACCACGATCCTATATTTTTCGTGCTTGCTTTACAAAGTACATCATACCATAGGATATCGACACTATTCATGTGACATAATCTTTTCTGAGTTATTCATGGTAATTCTATATAGGTTTACATGATGCGTGACATAAGTCTTGCATCTACATAGATATTACTATGACTCGATGTACTAGCTAGAGGTCATGATCTTGCGTATTATGGACATGAGACGTCGTGGACATGAGATGTGTGATTATATTGGATGGGGAAAGACGTACAGGCTATAGGCTGATTACACACACACACATATATATATATATATATATATATATATATATATATATATTATTGCGGTACTTTAGCCTCTATATCAGAGCTTGGCCTATTACTTGAAATTATTGCTACCGGCTCCCCGACACAGAGCTTGTAGTGGTCTCAGCCTGAGTACTAGTGATGCTCTCATTTGTATATCATATAGCTGGTTATATAGTTTGTCCTATTGATATATTTTTATATACTGTATTTTATTTGGCTTGAGTTATTCTTGTACCTTGCTATGTCCCCTGAGGACCTGGATCCGAATTATGTCCCCAGGTATAGCAAAAGAGATTTATCCCGAGGTATACAGGACATGAGCTGACGCTGGAGCAGTACTAGCACCATAGGACGAGGTGGTGCCAGAGGATTTCTCCTGAGTATTTTGTTTTATATACTCAGATATTTCTGTTTCTAGATACTCTATATCCTGACTCTTGGATTATTGTATTAAACTTATTATCGGGTTGTTCCCCGAGACACTTTTTATTGAGACTTGTTGATGGATTAATTTTTTTTTGATTAGTCTGAAATTTTGAATTGTGTTTACCTTCTGTGGATGATATTAGAAGTAGACTCTGACATATTTCGTAGACCATTATATTTGTTTTACAGCTTAAGTACACTCTAACGGATCCATTAAATTGGGTTTGTCCATTGGAGTTGTGCTGCTGGCCATTGCCACGTGGCTAGTCCCTCGGTATTTTGGGACTAGGGCATGACATGCATCACTCAGATTTCTAACATCAAGTATAGATCATTCTACCCAAACAAAATATCTCGAGTCAGGGATACGAGTCCGTTCAGCAAAGCCATCTTAAGGTAAAATCTATTTGAAAATAATCATCGATGCATCCCATGATATCGCATGTAAAACCTATCAATTCGCATAGTCTATCTCCTCAGAAGTAAGCAATCTGCTAAAGTCTACTTATCCATCTATTCAAGTCAAGTTCACCAAGTCATGATTCAAAACTCTAAACCATAATTCTCATATCGTGTTCTATAAATCGTTCGACATAATTCACATATTCGTTAACAAAACCATCAAGCACTACTTGCATCAATTCCCAAGCTAACTTATCCTCAACTTGATTCATTCTCCAACCATGTACTAGAGTAATCCTCAAAACTTACCGAGCTATCCCTTGTTATTTGTTTATTTCGTTTGAGTCACGATTTATATCCAATCTTATCCTAAATATCAATCCCGTTGCATCGATCCAAGATCTATTTTCAAGCATTTGTTTCTTCAAGTCCACTTGATCACAAATCTATCATTCTTCAACTAGAGAATCCTCGAACCCATGTCTATCAATCTTTATTGCATTTAATTTTATCGAGTTTGTCCATATAACCATTATAAATTCTTTTGTACTATATCGCATCATTCAACTGATTATTAACGTCTAAGTTATACACAAGATCAATTTCTTATCGTCATTTGTGTTTTCATTAATCCAACTTGATTTCTATCTATAACATCAAATTCGATTCATCAATCCTTCTGAATCATTGTATATCGTCCAATCCGATTTCTCTTATGTGCTACTCCTTCTCGCGCTATCACTAGATTAAGCTATCTTTCAATCGTACTAGTTCCATTCACATCCAATCATCTTCATCTCTAACTGTATTCGAGTTTCGCGTACTACTGAGTCTGGAGCGTACACACATTCGATTCGTCCCGCAAGTACATATATTTCAGCCAAGCTTAGCGATAGTGAAGTTGGTTTGAGTTCAACATATCGCTGAGTCTGGATCGTACACATATTTAAGGTGCACCCAAGATACATGTATTTCAACCAGCTTTAGCGATAGCGAAGTCGGTCAAGCTACGGTGAAGGTGCCACAAATTCTATGAAACTTTCAATCCCCAACACGAAGTTTATCTGTTTGATTCAATTTTTCTCTTCTGGTTTTTTATTCTTCCTCGACCAAGTCATTCGTTTCAAATCTTTATCCGATATCAACCCGACTTTTATACAATTTCTATAAAATTATTCAAGTAATTCTTGCACGAGACACACGATATGAATCTTACTAGGCTACACATGTTCTAAGCTTTACACTGATCTCTTGCACGACTTTGCGTTGCTGACCAGCTTGTTGTTATCCCAAAATCTATGATCCAAGAACATTCCTCAAAGTTTTCCCATACACCACTCAGATTCAAGGCACACAAAAATCTTTGAAACAATGTTCGTATCGCTAAACATCCAGTCGATGCGTTCCTTTAAATCCAAGCACGATCCTCTATTTCTTATCAACGGTATCATCTTTCCTAAAATAAGCTTTATTTGATAAGCATCTCTCAATCCGTGATTTGAAACCAACTTATCTCATCCGAACGATAATATAATCTCGCACACAATATGCTAGCATCAAATAAGTCAAGTATGTAACACCTATTGCTCAGCCCACAAGGTCTTCTATATGGCAGTCCTGCTCAAGCAAAATACCCACATAAGATCCATTCAACTAGGTAGACTTATTGTATATAACATCCTGAGGAACATTGAGAGAGAGTGTCTAACGTATTACCCACGATCTAAGTTTCAAGCAGAGAAAATTGATACAAGACCAAGGACGTAAAGTCGATACTCTAATACCAATATGTCATGCCCTGGCCCTGCAGGGCCGAATGTCCTCGCATGGGCGTGATGCCGCACAAGCCTAAGTTTCGTCTGGGCAAGGTCGGGCGTAGAACGGGCGGTAAGATAACTAGTTCGCAAGGTCGGTATAGCGGAAGCATAGAACGAACACAAGTATGATACAAAAACTATCTCTTTATTTATTCTGAATAATTATTACAAGTGGCACTAGACCGAGATTGCAAGTCGCTCAAGCTCTCTCTCTCTCGAAATAATAAAGATATGCCAAGTGGCTTACAACAAAGAATGATGCATAGGCGATGTTCCAACATTATGTTATGTATATGTGTTTCAGCTCCGGACGCAACACGCCAAGGCTCTAGAGCGAACTTCGTACCTTAGCGTGCACAAGGGGACACTTCGTACCGAACGAGGTTCTCCCACTCCATGCACACAATCTGGTGGATTATCAGTACATTGAATGCACTGGTGGGAAGGCTTCTCGTCCGCTCAACAAATCTAACACGCTCAATTAGTTATGTGCACTCTAACATTGTTATCTTTCTAGTCTTTTCTTAGCATCAATTTCTGGCAAAGATATAAATTCTAACTCATGTGACTGTGTGTCGTATGATATAAGATTAACACGACGAGACTTACAAATTTACCATTTGTCCTTCTCTGTCCATGGTAAACCAAGTTAACCGAGAACGAATATATATAATAAAATATAAGAAAAATTGCATAAGCAAACACAAGGGTCAAGAGCGGATTCTAATTTCAGGTGCACAAGTTACACGGGTTATTAGACGTGTTGTAGAAGATTGTTCAAGTGTTCAAATATGTACAAGTGTCTAATACTCATCTCCATTCAGGGTTCCAGATTACTAGGTACGATTCAATGACTAGCACGCGGATTGCCGCTAAGCGAGGGTGACTTAGTCTATATGAATAGTTATCACTGGCATAGCCATAAAAGACCATGATATAGTCATGAGCAAGCATAGTATGCGACTCAAGGAATATGAGGCATCACATGCTATCCTGTTCAAAACACGAGTCTACTTAGTCTTAGAGCGAGAATGACGTGCAACGAAAGTAACACGAGGCGCTACAAGCCATCCTGCCCGAAATACGAAGACTAACACGATGTTCCGTCCGGATTGGATTGGCACAGTACCCCGGAGACCGTCCGTAGGAACAGATTTAATATACCTTGTACATAAGTTGTCCGCGACATGCAAGTCTAGGGTCTCAGATTCACAGAATTTACGACACGATATGTTAATTCTTGATTCTTATTCTGCACGAGTATTACTCCACGAGATGTGATTCTTACTTTACTTGACTTGATGCAATCTCTTAGTTCGGGAAATGCCTTGGCGACCTAACGGTCCCGAATACTTTCAGGTTCATACTTACATAGAATGACAAATTGTTAGTCTTCTGGCTAGACTAGATGAATGTAAGACATGTATAGTGTTATAGGGTCGGGGCATGCATTTAAATAACGAGCATAACGAATATGTAAAGCAGATAAGCATTGGAACAGTATGATTATAACTTCAAGAAAAATATGCGACATAGCTATACTTGTAAACATAAGCAATTACGCTAGCACGATCTAAGTGATAGTGCGAGGAACTTACATTATACAAGTTTTATTTCCATATTCTAACACAAGCAATACACGATGGGATTATTCCCTTAGCTAGGTGCGTTGTATTCTTATTAGCATGCAAGGGGTTATATTAGCATGCAAGGGGTTGTCACCTAGCGAGCTAGCATGTATATCCAAATTCTTAGGTGTGATGGCCAAGCAAAGACAGGTTCATCGTAGCCACCCACCTAAACGAGGGCTTACCTCGGCCAAGCGAGACTCCGAGTGAACCGCTAAAACTCCAAGTCCAAGTGCTGATATATCGTTAGAGTCATCTTGCAAAACTGAGCGAAGTAGACTGTTACATAATACACCACTCAAAAGAAGTTTCGTCCTCGTAACTTACTAAGATAGAACTCATCCAAGAACAATATTTTTATTCCAAGCTTAACATATCACGTTTATCTTCAAATCCACGAGTACACTTATTGTTCCTTTATCCATTCCAAGCCTGTCTATATCCTTGCAGTCTATTGAATCATTGCCTCAATCCCTACTACGTCTAGCGCAAAGCTGCACTACTCAATATAGGGGTATGCTATAACTTGCTCACACAATGGTCAAACTAGAACTAGGTTGAACCACCCAACGTTCTATTACTTAACTTTCGAGTTATGAACACGTCCCAACAATCAATTAATATCGCCTGACTAAATCCAATGTTACGCCTAACCAACATCCCAAAAATTCTTTGAACTTTTCTTCATTATCCACCAATTCTTGCACGTAAAATTTCTCAAATCTAGATCCAAATCGTATTTTATACACAATCCTTTATCCCGAGCCATCGCTCAATCATGATAGAAATCTTGCACTGACTTTCAAGTTTATCACTTAACCCCTACACGTTTTATCTTTCAGAAATTTATTCATCGAACAAGACCTAGCCAATCCCTTATTAATACCATATGCATATCACAATCATACTCATCTAACACGATATACCTTCCGATGATATCGTCTGCATCGTAACCCAGGCAAAATCTATGTTTATCAACTTATATCCAATCCGTTTATCAATACTTCCTTTTTATTTCTAATCAATCCTTGCTATTACACGATTCATCATCAAGTATCTCTTGCCTTATAAAATAACCATGATACTACGAGCGAAGTCGATCAAAATCTAAGTTTCAATCCCAATTTTATTTTAATTCTTAGTATTGCTCTACCATTGAGAACATCTCCCAAGCATACAATTTTCATTTATATTCAATGTGTCATCCAAATTTTTCATGATTTATTTTATACATTCAACTCCAACAAGAATCATACTAGTCCTCGATATTAACTTACACTTTCGCTTGCATGATCCATTCGACTTCAAGTAATTCTACCGATAAATCTCTAATTTTTATTGTTTGTTTTCAATCATGTTAAACACCAACTCTTATAAGGCACATATCTCAAAACCAAGTCATAATTCTAACTATTGCTGCCCCAGCTATGAATTCTTACCCAGGCAATTCTAAGGTTGATCACACCAACCCACATCTCGTCAATGGGTCGTCTGCCTAACCACTAGGTCAGCTTACCAGGTCATAGTTATAATCACGATCACCATCCATAATATGCAAATCCAAATTACCATGCTCACCCAAAACTAAGGTTAAACTATTCTTCGTTTGTACGGGATATTCTATCCAAACATGCATCACTCAGATTTTTAACATCAAGCATAGATCATCCTACCCAAACAAAATATTTTGAGTCAGGGATACGAGTCCGTTTAGCAAAGCCGTCCTAAGATAAAATCCAATTAAACACAATTCTCGATGCATCCCATGATATCACATGTCAAACCTTTCAATTCACATAGACTATCTCCTCAGAAGTAAGCAATCTGCTAAAGTCTACTTATCCATCTATTCAAGTCAAGTTCGGCAAGTCATGATTCAAATCTCTAAACCATAATTCTCATATCGTGTTCTCTAAATCGTTCGACATAATTCACATATTCGTTAACGAAACCATCAAGCACTACTTGCATTAATTCCCAAGCTAACTTATCCTCAACTTGATTCATTCTCCAACCATGTACTAGAGCAATCCTCAAAACTTATCGAGCTATCCCTTGTTATGCATTTATTTTATCAGATTCATAATTTATATCCAATCTCTTCCTAAACATCAATCCCGTTGCATCGATCCAAGACCTATCTTCAAGCATTCATTTTCTCAAGTCCACTTGATCACAAATCTATTATTCTTTAAGTAGAGAATCCTTGAACCCATGTCTAATAGTCTTTATTATGTTCTATTTCATCGAGTTTGTCCATATAACCATTAAAAGTTCTTTTGTACTATATCGCATCGTTCAACCGATTGTTAACGTCTAAGTTATACACAAGATCAAATTCTTATCATCATTTATGTTTTCATTAATCCAACTTGATTTCCATCTATAACATCAAATTCGATTCATCAATCCTTTTGAATTATTGCATATCGTCCAATCCGATTTCCCTTGCGCGCTAAATCCTTCTCGCGCTATCACTTGATTAAGCTATCTTTTAATCGCACTAGTTCCATTCACATCCAATCATCTTCACCTCTAACTGTATACCACTGATTCTGGAGCGTGCATACATTCGATTCGTCCCCCAAGTATATACATTTCTGCCAAGCTTAACAATAGCGAAGTTGGTTTGAGTTCAGCATATCGCTGAGTCTGGATCGTACAAATATTTAAGGTGCACCCAAGATACATGTATTTTGACCACCTTTAGCGATAGCGAAGTCGGTCAAGCTACGGTGAAGGCACCACAAATTATATGAAGCTTTTAATCCCCGACACGAAGTTTATCTGTTTGATTTAATTTTTCTCTTCTGGTTTCTTATTCTTTCTCGACCAAGTTATTCTTTCCAAATCTTTATCCAATATCAACCCAAATTCTACACAAATTCTATAAATTTGTTCAAGTAATTCTTGCATGAGATACATGATATGAATCTTACTAGGCTACACATGTTCTAGGCTTTACACTGATCGCTTGCACGACTTTGCGTTGCTGACCGGCTCATTGTTTTCCCGAAATCCATGATCCAAGAATGTTTCTCAAAGTTTCCCCATACACCACTCAGATTCAAGCCACACGAAAATCTTTGAAACCAAGTTTGTATCGCTAAACATCCAACCGATGTATTCCTTAAAATCCAAGCACGATCCTCTATTTTTTATCAACGATATCATCTTTCCCAAAATCAGCTTCATTTGATAGGTATCTCTCAATCCGTGATTTAAAATCAACTTATCTCATTCGAACGATATTCTAATCTCGCACACAATATGCTAGCACCAAATAAGTCAAGTATGTAACACCCATTGCTCAGCCCATAAGGTCTTCTATATGGCAGTCCTGCTCAAGAAAAATACCCATATGAGATCCATTAAACAAGCTAGACTTATTGTATGGAATATCCCGAGAATCATTGAGAGAGAGCGTCTAATATATTACCCACAAACGAAGTTTAGAGAAAATTGATACGAGACCAAGCACGTAAAGCCGATGCTCTGGTACCAATATGTCACATCCCGGCCCCGCAGGGCCGAACGTCCTCGCATGTGCGTGATGTCGCACGAGCCTAAATTGTGCCCGCAAAAGGTTGGACAAAGAACGGACGGTAAGATAACTAGTTTGCAAGGTCGATATAGCGGAAACATAGAACAGATACAAGTATGATACAAAAACTATCTCTTTATTCATTCTGAATAATTATTACAAGCGGCGCTAGGCCGAGATTACAAGTCGCTCAAGCTTTCTCTCTCGAAACAATAAAGATATGCCAAGTGGCTTACAATAAAGAATGACGCATAGGCGATATTCTAATATTATGTCATATATATATGCTTCAGCTCCGGACGCAATACTCCAAGGCTCCAGAGCGAACTCCGCACCTTAGCGCGCATGAGAGGATACTCCGCACCGAACGAGGTTCTTCTGTACCATACACACAATCTGGTGGGTTATCAGGACATTGAATGCACTAGTGGGGAGAATTCTCACTCGCTTAACAAATCTAACACGCTCAATTAGTTATGTGCACTCTAAAATTGTTGTCTTTCTAGTATTTTCTTAGCATCCGTTTTATGGCAAAGATATAAAGCATAACTCGTGTGGCAGTATGCCATACGATATAAGAGTAACACGGTGAGACTTACCAACTTACTATTTGTCCTTTTCTGTCCAAGATAAACCAAGTTAACCTAGAACGAATATATATAATGAAATACGAGAAAAATTGCATAAGCAAACACAAGTGTCATGAGTGGGTTTTGATTTTAGGTGCACGAGTTACACGGGTTATTAGACGTGTTGCAAAAGATTATTCAAATATTCAAATATGTACAAGGGGCTAATACTCATCTCCGTTCAGGGTTCCATATTACTAGGTGCGATGCAATGACTAGTACATGGATTGCCGCTAAGCGAGGTTGACTTAGTCTATATAAACAGTTGTCGCTAGCATAGCCATAAAGGACCACGATATAGTCATGAGCGAGAATGGTATGCGATTCAAGGAACACGAGGCATCACATACCATCCTGTCCGAAACACGAGACTACTTAGTCTTAGAGCGAGAATGACGTACAACAAAAGTAACACAAGGCGCTATATGCCATCCTGCCCGAAACACGAAGACTAACACAATTTTTTGTCCAGATCGGATCGAACGCAGTTCCCCAGAGACAGTCCATAGGAACAGATTGAATATGCCTTATGCACAAGTTTTCTACGACATACAAGTCTAGGGTCTCAGATTTACGGGATTCACGACACGACATATTAATTCTTGATTCTTGTTCTGTACGAGTATTGCTCCACGAGCTGTGATTATTGCTTTACTTGATATGATGCAATCCCTTAGTTCAGAAAATGCCTTGGCAACCTAACGGTACCAAATACTTTCAGGTTCATACTTGTATAGAACAACTATTTGCTTGTCTTCTGGCTAAACTAGATAAATGCAAGACATGTATAGTGTTATAGGGTCGAGGCATGCATTTAAGTAACGAGCATAGCGAATATGTAAAGCAGATAAGCATTGGAACAGTATGAATATAACTTAAAAAAATATGCGGCATAGCCATACCTGTAAACATAAGCGATTATGCGGGCACGGTCTAAGAGATAGTGCGAGGAACTAACATTATACACATTTTATTTCCATGTTCTAACACAAGTAATACAAGATGGTATTATTCCCTTAGCTAGGTACGTTGTATTCTTATTAGCATACAAGGGGTTATCACCTAGCGAGCTAGCATATATATCCAAATTCTTAGGTGTACTGGCTAAGCAAAGACAAGTTCATCGTAGCCACCCACTTGAACGAAGGCTTGCCTCAGCCAAGTGAGACTTTGAGTGAACCGCTGAAACTCCAAGTCCAAGTGCTGATATATCATTTGAGTCATCTTGCAGAACTGAGCGAAGTGGGCTATTACATAATCCACCACTTAAAAGAAGTTTTGTCCTCGAAGCTTACTAAGATAGAACTCATCTAAGAATAACGCTTTTATTCCAAACTTGAACATATCACATTTATCTTCAAATCTACGAGTACACTTATCGTTCCTTTGTCCATTCCTAGTTCGTCTATATCCTTGATGTCCATTGATTCTTTGTCTCAATCCCTCCTATGCCTAGCGCAGAGCTGTACTTCTCAATACATGGCTATGCTATAACTTGCTCACACAAGGGTCAAACTAGAACTAGATTGAACCATTCGACGTTCTATCACTTAACTTTTGAGTCATGAACACGTTCCAACAATCACTTGATATCGCCTGACTAAATCTAATATTACGCATAACCAACATCCCAAAAATCCTTTGAACTTTGCTTCAATATCCACTAATTCTTGCACGTGATATTTCTCAAATCTTGATCCAAATCGTATTTGATACACAATCTTTTATCCTGAGCCATCGCTCAATCAAGCTAGAAATCTTGCACTATCTTCCAAGTTTATCACTTGACGCTTACACGTTTTATCTTTTGGAAATTTATTCATCGAACAAGACCTAACCAATCCCTTATTCATACCTTATGCATATCATAATCATACTCATCCAACATAATATACCTTCCAATGATATCGTCTGCATCCTAACCCAGTCAAAATCTATGTTTGTTTAATCTTCCTGAACGATCTTTAACTTGATTTCATCCTGACACATATTGACTATATATCCAATCTGTTTATCAATACTTCCTTTTTATTTTGAATCAATCCTTGCTATTACGTGATTCATCTTTAAGTATCTCTCGTCTTATGAAATCACCACAATATTATGAGCAGAGTCAATCAAAACCTAAGTCGCTTCCAATTCGATTTCAAATCTTAGTATTGCATTACCATCGAGAACATCTCCCAAGCATACGATTTTTATTTTTATTCAATGCGTCATCCAAGTTTTCCACCATATATTTCATACATTCAATACCAACACGAATCCGACAAATCCTCGATATTAACTTATACTTTTGCTTGCATGATCCATTCAATTTTAATTAATTTCACCGACAAATCTCTAATTTCCATCATTTTTCTTCAATCATGCTGAACACCAACTCTTCTAAGGCACATATCTCAAAACTAAGTCATAATTCTAACTATTGATGTCCCAGCTATGAAGTCTTACCCAGGCAATTCTAAGGTTGATCACACCAACTCACATCTTGTCAAGGGATCATCTGCCTAACCACTAGGTCAGCTCACCAGGTCATAGTTACAATCACGATCACCATCCATAATGTGCAAATTTAAAGTACCATGCTCACCCAAAACTAAGGTCAAATTATTGTTCGTTTGTATGGGATATTCTACCCAAACTTGTGTCACTCAGATTTCTAACATAAAGCATAGATCACCCTACCTAAACAAAATATCTCGAGTCAGGGATACGAGTTCGTTCAGCAAAGCCATCTTAAGGTAAAATCTATTTTAACACAATCCTCGATGAATCCCATGATATCGCATGTCAAACCTATCAATTCTCATAGTCTATTTCCTCAGGAGTAAGCAATCCACTAAAGTCTACTTATCCATCTATTCAAGTCAAGTTTACCAAGTCATGATTCAAATATATAAACCATTATTCTCATATCGTATCCTCTAAATCGTTTGACATAATTTACATATTCCTTCATGAAACTATCAAGCACTACTTGCATCAATTTCCAAGCTAACTTATCCTCAACTTGATTTATTCTACAACCATGTACTAGAGCAATTCTCAAAATTTATCGAGCTATCCCTTATTATGCGTTTATTTTGTCCGAGTCACAATTTATATCCAATCTCTTCCTAAACATCAATTCTATTGCATCGATCTAAGATCTATCTTCAAGCATTCGTTTTCTCAAGTCCACTTGATCATAAATCTACCATTCTTTAACTAGAGAATCCTCGAACCCATGCCTACCAATCTTTATTGCGTTCTATTTCATCGAGTTTTCCCATATAACCATTAAAAATTTCTTTGTACTATATCACATTGTTCAACCAATTATTAACGTCTAAGTTATACACAAGATCAATTCCTTATCGTTATTTGTGTTTTCATTAATCCAACTTTATTTCTATCTCTAACATCAAATTCGATTCATCAATCCTTCCGAATCATTGTATATCGATACGAGACCAATGACGTAAAGCTGTAAACCCCCAAATTTTTCAGGAATTTTAAAACAAATTTTTGAATTTTTTGGATTTTTTCCTAATTAAAATCAATGTATTCTGGTATTAAATAATTTTTGTGATTTTATTAAATATTAAATATCATGAAAATAATATTTTTTAGTGTAAAATAATTAATTAGACATACAGTAATTTTTTGGAATTTATTGGACCCCAGAACTATTTTTAAAGACCCCAAAACTAATTTTTTAAACAAACCAACTTGAACCAAACCAATCCGGTTTAATCCTGAACTGAACCCACCCATTTTGAACCAAACCGAACCCAAACCCTAGTGGGTTGGGTCAGATCCGAAATACAAATTCGACCCAAATCCGACCCGCTACCCTATCTACAGTAACCGTCCCTGCCGATTCCCCTTCGCCGCAGCCATTTTTTCCACCGCAGCCGCGTCCGCTCGCATCCCCGCCGCCTCGCCTCCCCACCGGCCATCCACCCCTTCCTCTCCACCTCCCGCGCCTCTCCATCTCCCTAAACTGCCTACCGACCACCCCTATCTAAACCCTCACCCTAGCCACCGCCTCTCCACCCCGCTGAGCTCCCCGCCCCCACCTCGTCGCCCCTCTGCTAGCCAGCTCCGGCCACCCACAATACGACGACCCATCAACCGACCCCGACTCCGCTGCTACTGGACGACCACGACTCCGCTGTACCTGGATAACCCCGAGCAGCCCGCTGCTTCTCCCCTTAGTCGATCCTGAGCCTCCGGCGATGAATCATCCGCCGGACCCTACCGTCTACGACCAGTAGCTGCCCCGAGCGACTGCCGCCGAGAGCCGCTACGGACCCCCTCCCCCAGCAGCGTCGCGCCGCGTATACTTGACGTATAGTCGATTCTGACATCCTGTTCATGTAGAAATTTCTCTCTCCTCACCGTCTCATTTTTCGTTATGTCGAATCGACTATACGCAAAATCAGGAAAATAAATCCCCTTTTCTGAAAATTCAAAAAATATCCTGAACTTCCCAGTTCGCGATCGTTTTACGAATATGATGTTAAATGTTTTCAAAATTAGTTTGAATAATAATTTAGACCATATGACCAAGTTTTTAATCCTGTTTTTAGTTCAATTTATTGAGTTGTAGATTGTATCTAATTCGAGGGTAAAAATGACCAAAAACTTGGTATTTAAATACCCTAATTTTCCCGAAACTGGGTGCGTCATGCTAAACGAGGCAACTTGGTCATGTGCGAACTACATCGAAAGGTACGCACTATCAATATGGACATGTGGGATTTCGCGGAAGTTGATTTAGATGTGCGTGCACACCGGAATCAACGTGTATCCGTCGACAACATCCTGTATCGACCCTGTTTTAAAACTCGTTGTAACTTCATGTACGCTTGTTGTTTTAAAACAAAACTTATGCCATCGGACTCGTAGCAATACGCTGGTCCAGTGACCCAAGTTTAGTTTGATTCTGAGAACGTTGACAAAATCCCGTATCGTGAGCCCCACGGCTCCACTTGACGGGCGATTTTGTGATCGACTCATCGAAATCCAGTTCTGGATATTCTGTTGGGTTCGTATCGTCATTCTGGACTTATAGACACTAAGTTTGATAAATTTGGAGAATATTGTCTCTGGCATATTTTTTGGTGCAAAGTAGGCCACATATGGACTCCGCTTTGACCAAAAACTGTCATTTTTGCCCCTCTATCCAAATTAGACTTATGGACATGCAATTCTAGCTATTTGATATCTTCTGAACATGATGGTAACGTTTATTTCAGCAACCGGAGGAGTACCTGCAGATCTCGCTGATACCAGAGCAGCAGTTGGAGTCTGAACCCCAAGCAAGTGTACCTTATCGTACTTGCAACATTTGTTTATACTATTCTCTTGATTTATTATTGTAATATCTCTGTTCAATCTAGAACCGTGTGACATTGCTTAGCGTCCGAATAATATTCGGATGTCAACGCCATACGCGGAGTTGTGTAACGTCACCTAGAGATGGATATCGAGACACTATACATTTACATGCTTGCATTATCAAGTACGTCATACCATAGGACACTTGACACTGTTCATGAGACAGAATCTTTCTGAGATATTCATGGTGATTCTGTATAGGATACAGGTTTTATGACATATACTTTATACTTATACCTGGCTATCATTATCACTCGCTGCATCAG
This sequence comes from Iris macrosiphon, assembly GCA_036927795.1. Taxonomy (NCBI): domain Eukaryota; kingdom Viridiplantae; phylum Streptophyta; class Magnoliopsida; order Asparagales; family Iridaceae; genus Iris; species Iris macrosiphon. The sequence goes on from JAYESA010000002.1 coordinate 67,772,659, forward strand.
TTAGAGGTCATGATCTTGCGTGACATGGACATGAGACGTCATGGACATGAGACGTGTGATTACATTGGGTGGGGAGAGACACACAGGCTACAGGTTGATTATATTATTACGGTGCCATAGCCTCTTCGAGCTAGGCTCTGACATGATATCACTGCTACCGGCTCTCCGACACCGAGCTTGTAGTAGTCTCAGCTTGAGTTCTAGTGATATTCTTATCTTGCATATCACTTAGCTGGTTATATAGTTTGCCCCATTGATTCATTTTATTTACTGTATTAATTTGACTTAAGTTATTCTTGTACCTTGCTATGTCCCCTGATAACCCGTAATCCGGATTATGTCCCCAGGTTTATCAGAGGAGATCTACCCCGAGTCTACGGGACAAGAGCAGTCTTTGGAGCAGTACCAGAACCCGAGGATGAGGTGATCGCTGAGGATTTCGCCTGAGTATCTGGTTTATTATACTCAGTTATTTATATTTGTAGAACTTTTATTTCCTGTCTATTGAACTGCTGTAACAGACATATTATCAGGTTGTTCCCCGAGATACTTTATTGAGACTTGATGTTGTGTTATACTTCTTATTGATTGTATTTATTTTTGTGGATGAGATTAGTATCATAGACCCTTACTGTTGTTATACAGCTTAAGTACACCTTGATGGGTCTATTAAATTGGGTTTGCTCATCGATGTGTGCTGCTGGCCATTGCCACGTGTCTAGTCCCTCGATATTTTGGGACTGGGGCATGAAAAAAGTCGATGCTCTGATACCAATATGTCACGCCCTGGCCACGCCGGGCCGAACGTTCTCGCATGTGCGTGATGCCGCACGAGCCTAAGTTGTGCCCACAAAAGGCCGGACAAAGAATGGACGGTAAGATAACTACTTCGCAAGGTCGATATAGCGAAAGCATATAACGGATACAAGTATGAATAAAAAACTCTCTTTTTTTCATTCTAAATAATTATTACAAGCGGCGTTAGGCCGAGATTACAAGTTGCTCAAGCTCTCTCTCTCTCGAAACAATAAAGGCATGCCAAGTAGCTTATAACAAAGAATAATGCATAGGCGATGTTCCAACATTATGTCCTATATATGTGCTTCAGCTCCGGATGCAACACTCCAAGGCTCCAGAGTGAATTTCGCACCTTAGTGCGCACGAGGGGACACTCTGCACCGAACGAGGTTCTCCCACACCATGCACATAATTTGGTGGGTTAGTAGTACATTAAATGCACTATTGTAGTACATTAAATGCACTGTTGAGGAGGCTTCTCGCCCGCTCAATAAATCTAACACGCTCAATTAGTTATGTGCACTATAATATTATTGTCTTTCTAGTCTTTCCTTAGCATTAGTTTTATAGCAAAGATATAAAGCCTAACTCGTGTGGCTTTGCACCGTGCGATATAAGAGTAACACGGCGAGACTTACCAACTTACCATTTGTCCTTCCCTGTCCAAGGTAAACCAAGTTAACCAAGAACGAATATATAATAAAATCCAAGAAAAATTGCATAAGCAAACACAAGTGTCACGAACAGGTTCTGATTTCAGGTGCACGAGTTACACGGGTTATTAGACGTGTTGCAGAAGATTGTTCAAGTGTTAAAATATGTACAAGTGTCTAAAACTCATCTCCGTTCAGGGTTCTAGATTACTAGGTGCGATGCAATGACTCGCACACGGATTATCGCTAAGCGAGGATGACTTAGTCTATTTGAACAGTTGTCGCTGGCATAGCCATAAAGGACCACGATGTAGTCATGAGCGATAATGGTATGTGACTCAAAGAACTTGAGGCGTCACATGCCATCCTACCCGAAATACGAGACTACTTAGTCTTAGAGCGAGAATAACGTGCAATAAAATTAACACGAGGCGCTACATGCCATCATGCCCGAAACATGAAGACTAACTCGATATTCCGTCCGGATCGGATCGGCCCCAATACCCCAGAGACCGTCTGCAGGAACATATTGAATATACCTTATGCACAAGTTGTCCGCGACATGCAAGTCTAGGGTCTTAGATTCACGGAATTTACGACACGACATGTTAATTCTTGATTCTTGTTCTGCACGAGTATTGCTCCACGAGCTGTGATTCTTGCTTTACTTGACATGATGCAATCCCTTAGTTCAAAAAATTCCTTGGCGACCTAACGGTCTTGAATACTTTCAGGTTCATACTTGCACAAAACGACTATTTATTAGTCTTCTGGCTAGACTATATGAAGCAAGACATGGATAGTGTTATAGGGTCGAGGCATGCATTTAAGTAACGAGCATAGCGAATATGTAAAGCGGCTAAACATTAGAATAGTATGAATATAACTTTAAGAAAAATATGCGGCATAGCCATACTTGGAAATATACGCGATTACGCTAGCACGGTCTAAGGGATAGTGCAAGGAACTAACATTATACAAGTTTTATTTTTATGTTCTAACACAAGCAATACAATAAGTGATTATTTTCTTAGCTAGGTGTGTTGTATTCTTTTTAGCATGCAAGGGGTTATCTCCTAGCAAGCTAGCATGTATATCCAAATTCTTAGATATGCTGGCCAAGCAAAGACATGTTTATCATAGCCACCCACCTAAACGAGGGCTTGGCTCAGCCAAGCGATACTTCGAGTGAACCGTTGAAACTCCAAGTTTTGATATGTCATTTGAGTCATCTTACAGAATTGAGCAAAGTGGGCTGTAATTTTAATATTACATAATAGTTTTTTTTTGATTTGGGATTTCTCTCTCTTTTGGTAGAGAAGTAATTAATTTTGCTTTAATTTTTTTGAAAAATTATTTTTTAAAATATGGATAGACAAGGTTTAAACCAACCTATTAAAAATTATGATTATTATAATAATATGTTTGAAAATAATTATATTTCTGATTCTGTGCCACCGACACAAATGTCATCTCCTGAAGTTAGCAGTATGGTTACGACTACAAATGATGCCAATATGGAAAAAAATCTATTTTATGAAGTTATTTTACAAAAATATTTGTCACTAATAGTGAGGGTGCACCGGTTTTAGATCCAAAAGATCAAAAACTAATACATAAGGCTACAGAATGTAAGAAATGTAAGCAGGTTTACAAATAAAAAAAAATTGATGGTACGGACGCTTTAAGAAGACCCTACGAAAGTTGCTATGGCAAAGACACACTACAGATAAGATACACTATAGGCTAGACAAACACAACTAAGTACCGGTGCTCAAGGATCTTCTTTAGCTAACTTTACTTATTTTGATGCTCGTAACAAGATTGAGTTAACAAAATATATTATTTGTGATGAATAACTCTTTACATTTGGTGAGAGTGATTTCTATTATGATTATGCAAGTGATACCCTTAATCCTTGTTTTACTAAAGTTTCTAGATCTAGTGCTAGAAGAGGCTTTGAATTTTTTTCAAAAAGATAAGGTTGCTTTGAAAGAAAGTTTTATGCATGTTAGTAAATTAGCTCTAACTTCTGATATATGGACTCCTAAGCAAAATATGCTTATATTTGTATCATGACACATATATAGATTCAAGATGGATGTTGTAAAAATGCATCATTTGTCTAAGGCTTTTAGAATTTTCACATACCGACGCTGTAATCGGTGGCGCTATAATACAATTTGTGCGTGAATATGATATTCACAATAAAATATTTTTGATTTCTTTTGATAATGCTAGTAATAACACTTCTTCTATCAATGTTTTGAAAACACAATTTCTGCCTACATTAGAAGGTAGACTTTTTCATATTAGAGGTGCTTGTTATATTATTAATTTGATTGTACAAAAATGTCTTGAATTATTTTAACTAAATTTAGAAAATGTTAGATTATGTTTACAGAGTTTGAACACTTCTGCAAGTAGACAACTAAATTTTTGCCTACGTTAGAATTATTTTAATCAAATTTTATGTACATAATATGGTGTTACTTTTAGGCGATTTGTTAAGGATGCACCACATAGATAAAATTTTACTTATTTATTGTTGAAATCTTCCATGAAGTTTAATGATGTTGTTACACTTATTGTAATTCTAATCCTAGTTTTGATTATCAAGTAACTGAGAATGATTGGTTAATTGCTACTTTTATTTTTGAATTTTTTGAATTTTTTGAATTATTTTATAATGCTACATATATTCTATCTGGAGTTGAATAATAAATATTGGGGTAATTATTAACATGTCTCATTTACTTTCTAAATATAGAACTGTCACTGGTTTTGATTATGTTGTTTCCAAAATGTAAACCAAATTTCTAAAATATTAGGGTAATTTACCTCTTCTATATTATTTGGCTTCGATTTTTGATCCTAAGATTAAATTAGATGGTGTATATATTTTATTAGACGAATTTCAAGATAATATGAGAGTTGGTAGGTAGCTTGAAAGTAGAAATTAAGGATGTATTAGATAGTTTAATTGCTTTATATGAAGAAAGTGTTGTATCCACCCGACCCGGTACAACCGTTCAAGGTAGTAGCTCTGGCTTTATGTCTAAATTATCATATGCTAAAAGTATACTGAAACGGAAGAAACAAAAATAATCTTCCCAACCCACTCAAGAATTGTCCTTATATCTAAATTCTTATGAAGAAGATGAAGATGACTCTTCATCTTATTTTTTAATTTTAGAATGGTGGAAGAGATACGAAAAAATATATCAAATACTTTCTTCTATAGCACGCGATATTCTAATGGTCCCGGTGTTCACGGTAGCATCATAATCTTATTTTAGTGTAGGTTTAAGGATGCTAAGCAAGAAGAGGAGTCGGTTGCTGCCAGATATTTTGGAAGCTTGTGTCTGCGTTCAAGATTGGACCCGTGCTAAGAAAGAACTCAAAACGCAAGAGATGAAAGTGTCGATATCACAAATATGAACTTTCAATCTCTTACTATGGATGACGCTACTAAAGGAGAAGCTAAGCAATAAACTTCAACGAAAGACCGACAACGATTTTTTTTTAAAAGACTTGTACATTGTTTACAAGCTTTATGCAAATAAAATATTATTTACAAGTTTCTATTTTTTTTTGTTACTTAATGTTATAATACATTTATAATTTTATTACCATTAATAAAAGAAATTTAGCTTTTTCTTACTTAATGTTCTTAGTTGTTTACATTTAACTTCTTTAGATCTATATAAATAACTATATACATAAATTAAAGTTATATATATATATATATATATATATATATATATATATATATATATATATATATATATATATATATATATATATATATATATATATATGTTTAAATTTCAAGTTATAAATTTATATTTAAATTTCAAAAAAAAATTATATAAAGATTTATACTTAAAGTTATATATATATATATATATATATATATATATATATATATATATATATATATATATATAGAAAATATAATTATCTATATAAAGAAAAAAAAAGAAGATTTATACATTTTTTATAAGTTACTCAAAAAAAAAAAAAATCAAAAAAGAATTCAACTTATAAATATTTATATTTTAATTTATACTTAAAGTTATATAATATCGATATAAAGAAATCAAATAAAAATTTCTTACTTAATGTTTATATAGATTTTTACATAAATTATACAAAAAAAATTTAGTAACAAATAACTTATAAATTTCAAATTATACAAAATAATTTAGTAAAAAAAAATATAAATTTAACTTGAGTTTATTAACTTATTATCTATATTATATAACTTATATATAAATAAACATAAAAAATTCTAAAAAATAAACCGGCCCGGCCCTGCCCGACTGTGAACTGGCCCGGCCCTGCCCGACTATGAACCGGCCCGAACCCAGACCGGTTCGGCCCGGTCCACCGCAGACCGGGTTACTGGTCATGGCTGGGTCGGTTTCCAAACTCACCGGTCTAGGCCGGCCCGACCCGCTCTCTCCATCGGGTTGGGCCCAGACCGACTAGAAGCCGATCAAACTCGGTCAACCCGGACCTCGGGTCGGCCCGGCCCATTGTACACCTTGACTCAAAACCCTCCGATTTGAGGTGTTTATAAAGTCATCCAAAATTAAAATACACCGGTTTTGGGGGGTTTTCGAGCCGACCAAACCACTGCCTCATAAAAATTATAAAGCAGAGGTTTTCATAAATGGTCGGTTTAAAAATATTCCAAGACCGATGAAAACACCGTTACCAAGCAGACCCTAATTGAATGTTCTCAATCACTGTCAAAAACAAGAGGTGTTATTCAAGATATGTATCTAGACATCCTTACTATAACTCTGGACATATGGGAGGAGGCAAGGCAGGGGGAATCAATGGAACTCAGTAAGTGGCACTGCTGGTTGTCGATATGGAGGCAACACTAATACTCCTAGTATCTCTCCTCTCTTTAGGATAAATTATCCTAATAGTACCCCAACTATACTATTATGACGTTTTTGGCATCTTAATTTTTCACTACCCGATTTTACATTTCTAATTTAATAAATTGTTCTTTTGAAACACATTTCGTCGGAATCATGTACTACAAAATTGACAATAAGTGTTTCAAAAGAATAATTTATAAAATAAGTACCAAAATCGAACGGTGGAAAGTTAAGGTACCAAAACTATCCTAGTGCTATAGTTGAGGTGTTATTAGGATAATTAGTTTTTTTTTTTTTTTTTTTTTTTGTGTACAATAGAACTCCTATTAACTTTTTTTTGTTATAGGAGTCCTAACCTAAGCATAGATGAAGATATGTGTACTTTTGTTCCTCAATTATTTATAGTAGAACCAATTTGCTAAGCATATAGTTCCTGTTATATTTCGTTAGGCCGAACACTTTTAGAACATCGGCCAAAGCCAGAACTGAGGACACAACTATAGAGATTAGATTGGCACTCACCCCGTTGCAATCTCATAGATAGTAGTTTTGGAACAAAAATATGAAAACTTAGTCAAAAGCTGACAAAGCTCAACTTTGTTACCGCCACAAAGAGACCATAGCACCTCTGAAAGTATGCACTTTCAGCTTCGTACCTGGTCTGATAATTCCCAATACGCTTGCACAGAACCTCGGACTCGTTAGGTAGTTCATTCATTGAAATCTCAAAACAAATCATTCAGATATTACACAAACTATACAGCCATTGAATGACATCCATTTCTAGTTTAAATTACCAGCACCAAAGCATGCTCTGCAGAATCAAACACTAATTTTCGAGTTCAACTATGAACATTTCAGTCTACATGCTAAATTCCATACACCATTAAATACTTGGTTTCAAATTTGAGCTTTGGTGCATAGGATAAAAAAAATGTTGCAGGTCCAACTACGAACATCCTAACATACATGCCGAAGTTACCTATGTTGCAGGTCCAATTTGAGCTTTGATATTATAACTTTTGTTATGAACTTTTGGACTATGAGACTTTGTCGGTATGAAACTTAGGTAATATTTTGTCGTTATGAAACTTATGTAATGTTTTCTGATTCTATGATATTTTGTGATCAAACTTGTTTGGAAACTTATTCTATAATATTTTGGTATGAAACTTCAAAATTATAGTAGAAAAACATATATTGTTGGTGGTTACATAATTGAAACTCTCTGTGGTTGCAATTCTATACCCCTGTCTTTTAGGATTGTCAACAAATTGACAGTCCTACATGCTGCTAGGACTGTCAACAAATTGACAGTCCTACATGCTGCTAGGACTGTCAACAAATTGACAGTCCTATATATTGCTAGGACTGTCAACTACTTGACAGTCCTAATTGAATCTTTCGTATTACCCAGTTTTGATTAGGACGGTCAAGTAGTTAACAGTCCTAGCATCATGTAGGACTGTCAACTAGATAGTCCAAATTAAAACTGAGAAAATACATAAAGTTTTAATTAGGACTGTCAACTAGTTGACAGTCCTACATGATGTTAGGATAGTCCTAATTAAAACTATGTATATAGCACTGACATTTAGGATTATCAACAAGTTGTCAGTCTTACATGATGCTAGGACTGCCAAGTAGTTGACAGTCCTAGCATCATGTAGGACTGTCAACTTGACAATCCAAATTGAAACTGGGGAAATACAAAAAGTTTTAATTAGGACTGTCAAGTAGTTGATAGTCCTACATGATGTTAGGACTGTCAACTTGTTGACAGTCCTAATTGAAACTATGTATATAGCCCTGTCATTTAGGACTGTCAACAAGTTGACATTATTACATGATGCTAGAACTGTCAAGTAGTTGACAGTCCTAGTATCATGTAGGACTGTCAACTTGACAGTCCAAATTAAAACTGGAGAAATATAGAAAGTTTTAATTAGGACTGTCAAGTAGTTGACAGTCCTAATTAAAACCAAGTATATAGCCCTATACTTTAGGACTGTCAACAAGTTGACAATCTTACATGATTTTAGGACTGTCATCATGTAGGAATGTCAACTTAACCGTCCAAATTAAAACTAAGAAAATATAGAAAGTTTTAATTAGGAGTGTCAAATAGTTGACAGTTATACATGATGTTGATAGTCCTAATTGAAACTATATATATAGCCCTGTCTTTAGGATTGTCAATAAGTTGACTGTCTTATATGATACTAGGACTGTCAAGTAGTTGACAGTCGTAAAATCATGTAGGACTGTCAACTTGGCAGTACAAATTAAAACTGGGGAAATACAGAAAGTTTTAATTAGGAATACCAAGTTGTTGACAGTCCTACTTGTTGACAGTCCTAATTGAAACTATGTATATAGCCCTGTCCTTTAGGACTGTCAAGTAGTTGATAGTCCTACATAATATTAGAGCTGTGAACTTGTTGACAATCCTAATTTAAACTATGTATATAGCCCTATCCTTTAGGACTGTTAACTTGACAGTCCAAATTAAAACTGAGGAAAAAGTTTCAATTAGGACTGTCAAGTATTTGACAGTCCTACATGAAGTTAGGACTGTCAACTTGTTGACAGTTCTAATTGAAACTATGTATATAGCCCTGTCCTTTTGGACTGTCAACTTGACAGTCCAAATTAAAACTGGAGAAATACAAAAGTTTCAATTAGGACTGTCAAGTAATTGACAGTCCTAACATTATATAGGACTGTCAACTTGACAGTCCAAAATGAATCTGGGAATAAAATATAAAAATATAGAAAGTTTCATTTAGGACTGTCAACAAGTTGAAGGACAGGGGCATAAAATTATAATGACAAAGAGCTTTAATGATATACTAAATACTATAGATTTTTACTAATACACTGAATACTATGTATTTTTTATTTTATTTTTTTACTATATACAAAAGTGATTCACCATTATACAAAAGTGGTTCAACATTATAAAAAATTATAGTGCTTCCCATTATCTAACAACGCGGTACTCGTATCAGTCAATTTGAATATCGAAGTGGCCAACAGACATGTCTTTGGGCTCCTCCATCTTCAACAACTTCTTATAGAGATTTATTTTATCCGTAAAAGGTGTGGTCTAGGCGATCACTGCGTCCAGTGCATATTTATACCAAAGTGTTGAAGGTGGAGGAATAAGAGAATGACCGATCAACCTTGGTATAAAAAAGTGGTTCCCGATATGTCCTATCGTATATAGGTTAGATATTCTGTTCTTGGCTGGCAGAGAGCACATCGAAAAGAAAGTATTATTAATTTTGTTCGAAATAGGTACAATTGGTATCTTATACCTAGTAGCAAATAAATATGCAACGGCCGGGTTGGACATGTGGTACTTTTCTCCGGTAACGGTATTGGTACAAGAAATGTTTGTCAATAACTCTCCAATATATTCTTCGCTCAACATGCTAGTGTAGAATAAAAGATGACACTCCAACTCTTCGTATAACTCCACCCTAACCTGTCTCCATCATTCTTTGTCCGAATAACCAATATGCCTTGCAAGCACATAAAATCCACAATGGCCATCCTTGGGAACATCATCAATGGACCAAATATAACTGCATATCTCCGGTAGAAAGCCTTCAATATACACAGTATCAAGGCTTGGCATGTCCGTTTTCTATATTTTTTTGTCGAACAGTTAGCTTACTCTTTCATTTCATACCGGTCACAATATTGACAACTGTAGTAGACTGAGCTTGTTCTAAACTTCGTTTAACATTCTCAAAGAATGATAGATCTCTTTTAGTTGACTCCATCCCTTTTTCTGTGAACTACTCAATCTTTTTTGAGGTCTTCCCTTAGGATTGGAAACAACAGATGGCTCGTGCATTCTAGTAGTTACCAAATTAGCAATTTCTTGGAGTTTAAGCTCAATGAACTCCCGCTCCACTCCCAATGAGGCACACCACTTTGCGTGAAGAAGTTTTACTTGGGGCAAAGAAAAGAAATCATTATCATACTTCACCACGGGCATTATCGAAAAATACCTCCAACTTTGATCAACAACATCTATCGGAATAGGTCTAGATTGACAAGGATATTCTTTAATCTCGTGTGCACAAGGGAGGCCCAGCGTATGTTGATGTAAACAGCCACAAACCTCAGGATCAAATCAAATCCCATGATCTTTGACCTATCTATCTCCTCGAATAGTAAGCCCAATGCCTTGTGAGATATTACATGCATTAAAGCATCCAAAAGGGGTTCATTTCTATGTTCATGCTTTGCAATATTCAGGATTATCTTAAATGATGCCTTAATCTCGTTCACCGTCTGATCTTGCATTAAATTGATAGCTTGCCAAACGGAGACAAAATTATCGACCGATGACCTTAGATGTTGTTTTAATTTTGTGTGTGATCCTTCAACCCAGTTGGTGGTCACTGTGCCATAATGCTTCACCTTATTCGTCCATGCTAAGACAAAGTTTTCTTTATCCGGTTCTAGCCATATATCTTTGATATAAGAAATGCATGACGGCTCCCTCGTCTCCTATTTTTCTTTGAATAAGTACTATACCGTGTCATAATTGTCTTTCAAACTGTCTCGCCATACATGATTCCAATCACTGTAGAATTTCTCGAAAAGGTCTTTGTGAATTTTACCTTCCACCTTTTCGAACTTCAACTTACATTATGATTGAATATTGCGATTGATATTCCAAGTACATAGTAATGTATCTGCATGAGGAAAGACAATAACTATAGCATTAATTATGACAAATTCTCTGTCAGTAACAAAAACAAATGGCTCTTTGTGTCCGGTGTAAAGTGCTTTTAGTTTTTCCAACGACCATGTATAGTCCTCAAGTTTCTCACTCTTCATGAAGCAAAAAGCAACTGAAAATATTTTTCCAGTAGAGGTGAAGCCAACAAAGTGAAGGAGAGACATCTTGAACTTATTTGTCTTATATGTAAATTTAAGAGCCAATACGTTAGCGAAGAACCGAGCCAAATGTGTGTAATTGGGATGATCGCAAAACATTAAAAGGACTTCACTACTCTGTGGATGTCTTCTATGGTACTCCACATAAATATTATCGGCAAGCAACTTCAATACTTGTTGCATCGACATTCTTGTTTTCTTACTATTGGCATTTGAGTTCGATATCGTATTGTAGATTGACTTCTTGTTAACTTGTTATTCTTGTCTTCGTGTCGTATGAAAGAATAAATTTGTTTGGGTGCAACTCTTGAACTGGACAAATCTTCAACTATCTTTCGCTCAATATTGTTCAACCGTCCAACGTAGGGATGACCAGTAAGTGTTTTGGCAATAGCATGATTGTAGATTTCATTCTCACTTGGATTATCCACTTCACATATTCTATTTTTATAATATAGATCTTGAACGGACAACCGCATTTCCTCATACCAACGCTTATGTTTGGAACTTTTCTTTGGAGAACAATATCTTTCTTTCCATGGTACCTGAACAAACCACCTCTTTTACATCCAAGATCTATAGTTTTATGTCTTGGACGATTTTAGGCCGATCTTGATATCACAATGACTATATTATTTTTCCGACCAACTCCTCTACACCAATGTAACGCTTGTTCTTCTAATTCAAAGCAAATATCGGTCAAGAATAAATTGCCAACATCAACGACAATTGGAGGAGGTACCACAATATCGAAAGACAATAACCCCTACAATAGAAATTAAAGTTACTAGAACTGTTTAAAATTAAAGTGACTGCAGGAAATTAGAACTGTAGTAAATATTGACAGTCCTCAAAATAACTAGGACTGTAGGAAATATGACAGTCCAATTGTTTGTCAGGACTGTAACTTCACTTATATACCTAAGAAAAGAAAGGACTGTCAGTTGTTTGACAGTACTACTTATTTATATGACTGTCATTTAGTTCCACAGTCTTACTGCCAAAAATCTCAAAAATAAATTGTCAAATTCTTTACCAAGCGTACTTCAGAAGAACCGATGAGTTCTTCGGCCGTAGCGGAATAAGGATTAAGTGTATTAGATGACCCAATTTCTTTGAGATGTATTTCTCAT
>JAYESA010000002.1:67785160-67837660 GCA_036927795.1 Iris macrosiphon
ACGGTAGAAACTGTGCTTATATCAGTATTTCTAGAGCGCTGGTATCCAGATACCAACATTTTCTATCTCCCAACGGGGGAGATGACGATTACTTTGGACGACGTTCATCACATATTGGGCCTAAATGTCCAAGGTCAGGTCATGATGCATAATATATTTGTTGAGAAGCACTTATCGTGGCATGAACACGTCATAGACTTTGTATCAAATTCTCTTGGAGTTGAGGATAGTAGTTTTTGAACACTTTAAGATTTTAAGAAGTCATATGATCTTCCTTTGAAATATTTGGAGAAGATATTCAAAGACAAGGAGGTCGAAAGGGAAACTGTCGATATGGTGGTCCTTGCATACATGCTTTTCGTCTTAGGAGCCGTCGGCATTCCGGACAAGTCTGAAACTTCAATTCATGCCAGATATCTATTGAATATTCTTGACATGGATACCATGGATAAAATTTCTTGTAGAAGCGGTGTACTAGCATATCATTACCGCGAGCTTGGGGTAGCATCTCGCATCAGTATGAGGACAATAGCAAGATGCCAGCCTCTACTCCAGGCATAGAAATAATTTTGCCCAGTTCTATACATAATATAATATTTTATTGTTAAATTATTGACTATTCTAATATATGTACATGCATGAAAATACGAGCACTTTTCGATGCTGAAGCGGGGTGTGGTTAATCAACGCTATAATGAGCAGCTTCCTAGAATGTGCCGATGGAAGCCAACTTTGGCTGATGCCAAACGTACTGAAACATTGGCCACCATACGCAACGCAATTGAAGTTATAGTGGTAGAAGAGGTGAAAAGAGAGAATATTTTTTGTTAGATTCTTTTAGGTGGTACTAATTTACTAAATTTTGTTACAGATAGTATGGCATCTACATCGGGATCTACGATAGAGTGGCCGTCCATTACAACCAATAGCTTTATTTCACGGTATTATAAGTTGCCATGGTATCAAAGAGCCTTATATGTCTGATAGAGTGCTTCGTCAGTTCAGTTTCGTACAAATGGTACCGAGGCGCACATTGTAACTAGTAAGTGCTCCGAGAAGGATGAAACCCTTGAACTATATCCCGGCCCAATTTAATTGGGTCTCGGGCTTCTTCATCGAGTGGCAACGACAGGTTATTGGAGATTCTGAGAGACTACCGGTGGTTGAGATATAGGACTATAGCGACGACTACATATCATACTATGCTAAACATGACCATCCGAAGTAGTTGGACCTTGCCATACCAAGACCCGATGTTGTTGGAGTACTAGCACCTCTTCCTATAAAAAATGTCTTGTATACTGCATTGGTTAATATGATGAGAAAATAATTTATAGATTTGAAAGATTTTTAATTATTTACAAACTAACATATTTTTTGTCGTGTCGTAACATGCAAAAAAGTAAGGCATTTGGGAAAGTGTCGCGTACGTAAGGGCAAAAATTACAGAGAAATCAGTGAAGAGTTAAAAATAATCGACTTCTCTGTTACCGAATTTGACTTCATCCTTGCTAGGGAGCAGCAGACCAAAAGAAAAAATGATAAATACTTTGGTTGTAGTAACTTTTGTTATAAAACTTTTTTTTTGATATTATAACTTTTGTTATGAACTTTTGGACTATGAGACTTTGTCGGTATGAAACTTAGGTAATATTTTGTCGTTATGAAACTTATGTAATGTTTTCTGATTCTATGATATTTTGTGATCAAACTTGTTTGGAAACTTATTCTATAATATTTTGGTATGAAACTTCAAAATTATAGTAGAAAAACATATATTGTTGGTGGTTACATAATTGAAACTCTCTGTGGTTGCAATTCTATACCCCTGTCTTTTAGGATTGTCAACAAATTGACAGTCCTACATGCTGCTAGGACTGTCAACAAATTAACAGTCCTACATGCTGCTAGGACTGTCAACAAATTGACAGTCCTATATATTGCTAGGACTGTCAACTACTTGACAGTCCTAATTGAATCTTTCGTATTACCCAGTTTTGATTAGGACGGTCAAGTAGTTAACAGTCCTAGCATCATGTAGGACTGTCAACTAGATAGTCCAAATTAAAACTGAGAAAATACATAAAGTTTTAATTAGGACTGTCAACTAGTTGACAGTCCTACATGATGTTAGGATAGTCCTAATTAAAACTATGTATATAGCACTGACATTTAGGATTATCAACAAGTTGTCAGTCTTACATGATGCTAGGACTGCCAAGTAGTTGACAGTCCTAGCATCATGTAGGACTGTCAACTTGACAATCCAAATTGAAACTGGGGAAATACAAAAAGTTTTAATTAGGACTGTCAAGTAGTTGATAGTCCTACATGATGTTAGGACTGTTAACTTGTTGACAGTCCTAATTGAAACTATGTATATAGCCCTGTCATTTAGGACTGTCAACAAGTTGACATTATTATATGATGCTAGAACTGTCAAGTAGTTGACAGTCCTAGTATCATGTAGGACTGTCAACTTGACAGTCCAAATTGAAACTGGAGAAATATAGAAAGTTTTAATTAGGACTGTCAAGTAGTTGACAGTCCTAATTAAAACCAAGTATATAGCCCTATACTTTAGGACTGTCAACAAGTTGACAATCTTACATGATTTTAGGACTGTCATCATGTAGGAATGTCAACTTAACCGTCCAAATTAAAACTAAGAAAATACAGAAAGTTTCAATTAGGACTGTCAAGTAGTTGACAGTTATACATGATGTTGATAGTCCTAATTGAAACTATATATATAGCCCTGTCTTTAGGATTGTCAATAAGTTGACTGTCTTACATGATACTAGGACTGTCAAGTAGTTGACAGTCATAAAATCATGTAGGACTGTCAACTTGACAGTACAAATTAAAACTGGGGAAATGCAGAAAGTTTTAATTAGGAATACCAAGTTGTTGACAGTCCTACTTGTTGACAGTCCTAATTGAAACTATGTATATAGCCCTGTCCTTTAGGACTGTCAAGTAGTTGATAGTCCTACATAATATTAGAGCTGTGAACTTGTTGACAATCCTAATTTAAACTATGTATATAGCCCTATCCTTTAGGACTGTTAACTTGACAGTCCAAATTAAAACTGAGGAAAAAGTTTCAATTAGGACTGTCAAGTATTTGACAGTCCTACATGAAGTTAGGACTGTCAACTTGTTGACAGTTCTAATTGAAACTATGTATATAGCCCTGTCCTTTTGGACTGTCAACTTGACAGTCCAAATTAAAACTGGAGAAATACAAAAGTTTCAATTAGGACTGTCAAGTAATTGACAGTCCTAACATTATATAGGACTGTCAACTTGACAGTCCAAAATGAATCTGGGAATAAAATATAAAAATATAGAAAGTTTCATTTAGGACTGTCAACAAGTTGAAGGACAGGGGCATAAAATTATAATGACAAAGAGCTTTAATGATATACTAAATACTATAGATTTTTACTGATACACTGAATACTATGTATTTTTTATTTTATTTTTTTACTATATACAAAAGTGATTCACCATTATACAAAAGTGGTTCAACATTATAAAAAATTATAGTGCTTCCCATCATCTAACAACGCGGTACTCGTATCAGTCAATTTGAATATCGAAGTGGCCAACAGGCATGTCTTTGGGCTCCTCCATCTTCAACAACTTCTTATAGAGATTTATTTTATCCGTAAAAGGTGTGGTCTAGGCGATCACTGCGTCCAGTGCATATTTATACCAAAGTGTTGAAGGTGGAGGAATAAGAGAATGACCGATCAACCTTGGTATAAAAAAGTGGTTCCCGATATGTCCTATCGTATATAGGTTAGATATTCTGTTCTTGGCTGGCAGAGAGCACATCGAAAAGAAAGTATTATTAATTTTGTTCGAAATAGGTACAATTGGTATCTTATACCTAGTAGCAAATAAATATGCAACGGCCGGGTTGGACATGTGGTGCTTTTCTCCGGTAACGGTATTGGTACAAGAAATGTTTGTCAATAACTCTCCAATATATTCTTCGCTCAACATGCTAGTGTAGAATAAAAGATGACACTCCAACTCTTCGTATAACTCCACCCTAACCTGTCTCCATCATTCTTTGTCCGAATAACCAATATGCCTTGCAAGCACATAAAATCCACAATGGCCATCCTTGGGAACATCATCAATGGACCAAATATAACTGCGTATCTCTGGTAGAAAGCCTTCAATATACACAGTATCAAGGCTTGGCATGTCCATTTTCTATATTTTTTCGTCGAACAGTTAGCTTACTCTTTCATTTCATACCGGTCACAATATTGACAACTGTAGTAGACTGAGCTTGTTCTAAACTTCGTTTAATATTTTCAAAGAACGATGGATCTCTTTTAGTTGACTCCATCCCTTTTTCTGTGAACTACTCAATCTTTTTTGAGGTCTTTCCTTAGGATTGGAAACAACAGATGGCTCGTGCATTCTAGTAGTTACCAAATTAGCAATTTCTTGGAGTTTAAGCTCAATGAACTCCCGCTCCACTCCCAATGAGGCACACCACTTTGCGTGAAGAAGTTTTACTTGGGGCAAAGAAAAGAAATCATTATCATACTTCACCACGGGCATTATCGAAAAATACCTCCAACTTTGATCAACAACATCTATCGGAATAGGTCTAGATTGACAAGGATATTCTTTAATCTCGTGTGCACAAGGGAGGCCCAACGTATGTTGATGTAAACAGCCACAAACCTCAGGATCAAATCAAATCCTATGATCTTTGACCTATCTATCTCCTCGAATAGTAAGCCCAATGCCTTGTGAGATATTACATGCATTAAAGCATCCAAGAGGGGTTCATTTCTATGTTCATGCTTTGCAATATTCAGGATTATCTTAAATGATGCCTTAATCTCGTTCACCGTCTGATCTTGCATTAAATTGATAGCTTGCCAAACGGAGACAAAATTATCGACCGATGACCTTAGATGTTGTTTTAATTTTGTGTGTGATCCTTCAACCCAGTTGGTGGTCACTGTGCCATAATGCTTCACCTTATTCGTCCATGCTAAGACAAAGTTTTCTTTATCCGGTTCTAGCCATATATCTTTGATATAAGAAATGCATGACGGCTCCCTCGTCTCCCATTTTTCTTTGAATAAGTACTATACCGTGTCATAATTGTCTTTCGAACTGTCTCGCCATACATGATTCCAATCACTGTAGAATTTCTCGAAAAGGTCTTTGTGAATTTTACCTTCCACCTTTTCGAACTTCAACTTACATTATGATTGAATATTGCGATTGATATTCCAAGTACATAGTAATGTATCTGCATGAGGAAAGACAATAACTATAGCATTAATTATGACAAATTCTCTGTCAGTAATAAAAACAAATGGCTCTTTGTGTCCGGTGTAAAGTGCTTTTAGTTTTTCCAACGACCATGTATAGTCCTCAAGTTTCTCACTCTTCATGAAGCAAAAAGCAACTGAAAATATTTTTCCAGTAGAGGTGAAGCTAACAAAGTGAAGGAGAGACATCTTGAACTTATTTGTCTTATATGTAAATTTAAGAGCCAATACGTTAGCGAAGAACCGAGCCAAATGTGTGCAATTGGGATGATCGCAAAACATTAAAAGGACTTCACTACTCTGTGGATGTCTTCTATGGTACTCCACATAAATATTATCGGCAAGCAACTTCAATACTTGTTGCATCGACATTCTTGTTTTCTTACTATTGGCATTTGAGTTCGATATCGTGTTGTAGATTGACTTCTTGTTAACTTGTTATTCTTGTCTTCGTGTCGTATGAAAGAATAAATTTGTCTGGGTGCAACTCTTGAACTGGACAAATCTTCAACTATCTTTCGCTCAATATTGTTCAACCGTCCAACGTAGGGATGACCAGTAAGTGTTTTGGCAATAGCATGATTGTAGATTTCATTCTCACTTGGATTATCCACTTCACATCTTCTATTTTTATAATATAGATCTTGAACGGACAACCGCATTTCCTCATACCAACGCTTATGTTTGGAACTTTTCTTTGGAGAACAATATCTTTCTTTCCATGGTACCTGAACAAACCACCTCTTTTACATCCAAGATCTATAGTTTTATGTCCTGGACGATTTTAGGCCGATCTTGATATCACAATGACTATATTATTTTTCCGACCAACTCCTCTACACCAATGTAACGCTTGTTCTTCTAATTCAAAGCAAATATCGGTCAAGAATAAATTGCCAACATCAACGACAATTGGAGGAGGTACCACAATATCGAAAGACAATAACCCCTACAATAGAAATTAAAGTTACTAGAACTGTTTAAAATTAAAGTGACTGCAGGAAATTAGAACTGTAGTAAATACTGACAGTCCTCAAAATAACTAGGACTGTAGGAAATATGACAGTCCAATTGTTTGTCAGGACTGTAACTTCACTTATATACCTAAGAAAAGAAAGGACTGTCAGTTGTTTGACAGTACTACTTATTTATATGACTGTCATTTAGTTCCACAGTCTTACTGCCAAAAATCTCAAAAATAAATTGTCAAATTCTTTACCAAGCGTACTTCAGAAGAACCGATGAGTTCTTCGGCCGTAGCGGAATAAGGATTAAGTGTATTAGATGACCCAATTTCTTTGAGATGTATTTCTCATACATTAAACACGTATAATTCAATATTTATATATGGACCTAATGTTTGAAAAACCTAATCGTCATAGTTAATCGATGATATACCAAATAACGGCTGAATGTTGTAACTTTTTTGTGTAGGACTTGGATTTTGATCTCCAATCTTCTCTTTAGTGTCTAGGGTTTTGAGAATTGTTAGAAATTAGGTTTTGGAAGAAGGGAACACAAGGAGAAGAGAGCATGGGCAGAAGGGAGAGGTTGGGATACTTCGCTTTTATATGAACATATAGGATGCCCTCAAGCAAAATATATTAGTGGCAAACTTGTAATTAATTTGAAAAAAAAATTGGACTATCCTAAGTAAACTTTGGAGTGCCTATAGAACATCAATATTAAGAAGGAACAGTTGCATAACCAATGATAAATAATTTCTGACAAAGTCATAATTTTTTTTTCCCATAGTATTTGTTTTGTTATCTCCATCTATCCAAGAAAAGATAGGTCTTCCCCTAGAAAACCATGAATTACTGGAAATATTTTAATCATGAACGATCTAAAGCAGTATGAACTATTCAAACTACCCGTAGCACCACTAATTGTTTCATTACTTCTCAATTAAAGCTAGTGTCATATTAATATCCATTTAACATATTGGTAATGTGTTAATGCTTTGTTACTGTGCTGTTGGGTTACAATATTACCAGCAATTACTCATTGAATTTTCTATCTAGAAAACCCTAAATAAACAAAATGTCCTTCACATTGTTGGAATGACTGATATTTTCTTGCTCACTTATTTATCATTATGTTGGTGATGTATGACATGTCTGATGCAGATTATGCTCAGTAGCCTACTACTTGGCATAGGAATTTTCTTATATATCTTGATGTGTCAAGTGGTTATGGTTATTGGTTAATAGTTTTTACATGCTCAATTATCCTAAATGTAGCTTTTCTGCTACTTTGTAAACTTAGTTTCTGATAACAATATTCTATAAATTTGTTATGGATATCTCGTCTTTGTTTATTACCTA
This sequence comes from Iris macrosiphon, assembly GCA_036927795.1. Classification (NCBI taxonomy): domain Eukaryota; kingdom Viridiplantae; phylum Streptophyta; class Magnoliopsida; order Asparagales; family Iridaceae; genus Iris; species Iris macrosiphon. The sequence goes on from JAYESA010000002.1 coordinate 67,792,803, forward strand.
TCTTGTAATTTTTTCTAAGTTATCATCTGTTTCTGTGGCCTTTTTATTTGTGTCATAATGGGGGATGAGGCTCATGAAAGATCCATTTTAACAGATATGCTGCTGGGCCTTTTGAAAAAGGTTTTTTTGTTCTTTCAAACTTTTAATTTGTAATTATTTAACACCATTGCTATTTCCTGATTTGTTCTATTTTTAAGTTAGTTTTTGCTTCGATATAACATATCCAACTTCACAGACCTGAGTTGCGCCTAATCATTTCATCCGCAACAATTGAGGCAAAGTCCATGGCAAACTTCTTCCAGATTAGGTCTTGTTCTGTCTGACAATAACTGGATAATTACTTTGAAGTCATCTACATTAGTTCATCATGTATGTTTTTATCTATTCTAGTATATGCAAAGGAGCAACTTTTTTGATGCCCTTGCACCAATGAGCATCATGTTTCAGTTTCCACTGCCAACAATTATTTAAATATCTTTTTGTTATGTATATTCAAATCTCTTTTTGATGCATGTTTATTTTTTTAGTATTTATTACTTTTTCAATTCAGTCGGTCATAAAGAAACATTGACACCAACATAGAGGCTTGATTTCAGGTCGATAATCAGCCATATACTAAACTTTGTTAATTCTTTATAGAGTTTTCTAATGCTCAATAGCCAACCCATTCTGATGAGAGAAGACTTGGATGATGTCGATTACCTTTTTTATTCAGTAATTCTCTTGTAGTATTTCTTAATTTGTCAACTTTGAAGACCATTAAGGTGTTACATATCAAACTTGTTGCTAGTTTTTAGAATTGAAAAGAATCAACCTGTATCTATTTATCAAATTATTTTCTTGTTAAATGTCTTGATCAATCCTGTTGTCTTGATTATCAGTTCCCATGGGTTTTTCCTTAGCCCAGTGCTGTTAAGCATGCCGCGTTTGATATGGAGCATCATGTAATAACATAATTTTCATTAAATGGAATTGCTTGATAGCAATACCTGTTATACAACGCCAAATGGTGAACTAGAAAGTAGAGGCTTTTACCAGGCATATACTTGGAGCTTAATTTTATCAAATTACTATACCATTCTCTCAGATAAGATTCATGATAAACTTGTTCTGACATGAATGTAGATATGCGAGACTAATCAGAAGATTTTTGATTTTTGATTTTTGTAAGTTTTCTTCCACTAGAAGTGCCGAGTAACTATATAGAATCAAATATTCATAGTCTTAGATTGAACAAAATAGGATTTGAACATAACTAATTACCTCACTGAAAGTGTTGATGGTTGTAGAAAGTATTTTAATCCATTGAGTACTAATTTCAAGTGCATATCTTGGTGAGTTCATTTGTGTCAGTGTAGAGGTAGAATGTGGTGAGACCTATTTTTTAGAATTTCTAAGTTAAATAATCAAATACTTTTCTTATAGATTCCTTGGTTTTGACTGGAATATATATATATATATATAAATATAAATATATATATATATATATATATATATATATATATATATATATATATATATATATATATAGTGGTAACACCATGGGTATATGGGTGGGTAGGGCAGGGTTCGAGTCCCGCTTTAGGCGGTCCCGAGGGTAGTGTAGGTTAGGGGGATAGGGTTGGGTATATATATATATATATATATATATATATATATATATATATATATATACCCATGGTGTTACCACTATATATATATATATATATATATATATATATATATATATTCCGTCTGTGAAGCTTCGTAACTTTGTTACAAATACAATAAAAAAGTTCTCTCATAGTCCTCCCTCCCAACGTTCCACCACGTCCAATCACTCCTCAGGTACTCCTTATCATATAGCATATTTTTTTGATTTGTGACCGATTTTCTCTTGGACACATGAATTTTCTTGCAGCTGTAACTGCAGGTACAAAATTGACCTCCTTTAAAGAGTCAGTTAAAGATGTAGAGTGACGAGAAGCTATGTAGAAGAAGATATGGGTATCTGGACCATGGAGATGTTCCGGTTGGAAAATATGCTCTATGGAGCCGGTGGGTATACAAGATAAAGTATAACTCTGATGGGAGTGTTGAGCGGCTTAAAGCCTATTTGGTGGTTTTTGAAAATCATTAGGTTGAAGGAATTGATTACACTGATACTTTTCTCCGGTTGTAAAAATGGTTACTGTTCATGCCTTTCTAGCTTTAGCCGTAGAAAAGAATTGGGAACAACATCAGATGGATGTTCACAACACCTTCCTACATGGAGACCTTACCGAAGAAGTGTATATGAAACTACCAACCAAACATCGTGGTCAGGTATGTCGGCTTCAGAAATCTCTTTATGGGCTTAAACAAGCGTCTCGTTGTTGGTTTGCAAAGTTGGCATCTTTTTTGCGGGAGTATGAATTTTGCCAATCGCACTCTAACTATAAGCTTTTACACTTTATAAGGGCGATGTTCAGATAAATGTTCTTGTATATGTCGATGATTTAATTCTCTCAGGCAATAATTCTGCTGCTCTTACTGCCTTTAAGAATTATTTGAGTACATGCTTTCACATGAAGGACCTTGGGGCGTTAAAGTTTATTCTTGGTGTTGAGGTAGCTCAAAGTGCGAAAGGTATTTTTCTGTGTCAACGGAAATATACACTTGACACTATCTCTAAGAAATGATTATTGGGGGCAAAACCCGAAAGCTTTCCTATGGAACAACATCATCAACTAGCACACTCTACAAGTCCACTTTTGTCTAATGGGAAAGCATATCAACGGCTTATGGGACGGCTGATTTATCTTTCGTTTAGTCGGCCAAATTTGACTTATGTTGTTCACATCTTGTCGCAGTTTATGCATAAGTCCGGGCGTGATCATTAGGATGCGACTTTGAAGATTGTTAGATAACTGAAGGGTTGTCCGATCAAGGCATTCTTCTTCGCTCTGACTGTGATTTGCGGCTCCGGGGATGGTGTAATTTTGATTGGACGAGTTGTCCTATCATACGACACTCTTTGTCTGGTTGGTTGGTTTTTCTTGGTGATTCGTCCATCTCTTGGAAGACGAAGAAACAGGTGATAGTGTCCCGTTCTTCGGCCGAAGCAGAGTACCGTGCGATAGCGGCGGTCACGTGTGAGCTTATGTGACTCAAGGGGTTGCTTGGCAGTTTGGGGGTACAATATTCGTGTGCTATGGATTTATTTTGTGATAGTCAATATACTTTATATCTTGCGCAGAACCCAGTTTTTCATAAGCGCACAAAACAGATTGAGGTGGATTGTCATTTTTAGGGGGATGATATTCTTGCTGGAGTTATTCATCCATCTCATGTGCCAACGGATGAGCAACTGGAGGATGTTTTCACCAAAGCTTTGGACAAAAGATAATTTGAGTTTCTTTTGCGCAAGTTGGACATTTGTGACTTGCATGCTCCAACTTGAGGGGGGGGTATTGAGATTAAATTGTATCATAAAATTGCATTTATGGTGATTAGCTATATATGGTGATTGGCTGGCTATATATGGTGATTGGGGTATTGAGATTAAATTATATTTATGGTGATTGGCCATATGATTTAGGCCCCAAGTTAATATGTGGATGTATATATATGTAATATCATGATGAATGAAATACTTAGAATAGTATCTCCTATCACTTCTTCACACACACACACACACATATATATATATATAGCGGCCGAAGGAACTGACAACAATGAGGCAAACACACATAGGCATCCATAAGAGGGGAGCAATCAACAGGAGGGTGAAGCACACATGGAAGAGGATGCCGATGATATGTCAACGACATTGGTACCAGTGGGTGTGCCCGACATAGAGGGGCCAAGTGTCCCGGGCAAGCGACAAATGACAAACATGATGGAAATACATGAGAATAACACGGATGGAAGTACAGTCCTATTCACCAGGAATCAGATGGGACAAAGTAGCAGCCAGGTGGGGACTGAATCACACATGAGGAATGCCTATACTCCAGGTACGACCCTTAACTACATTCGGAAAAAGCGGTCCACGAGACAAAAAAGGTTAGAACAACAAACCTACAGAATTCCAGTTTGTAGGAGTTTGAGTTATGTGTGGAAAATCCTATATGGCGAGTAGTCCTCAGAAAGGACCCGAGTACACAACAAACGGGGAGTGAAGAAGAGCATGGATTATAGACTGAACTCACCAACAACCTTTTGGGCAGTTTGGGAAATAACTAAGGTCAAACCAACCGACCTTAATGTATATATTAACATGGAACACATGAGGTGCAAACTCTCTTGGTCGATGGCAGAATATTCGAGAAGTTACGAGGAAAATGCAAAGTTTAATTACAATACTGCTGGAAACTAAAATTAAATCAGAATAAAAATTGACTAGAAGGATCCGTAACTTCTAGTCAGAAGTACACAACTTGATTCTTTGCGAGATGGCGAGGATTTGACTGGTATGGGATAGGCGGATATGGTTTGTCAATATTATACATATGACTGAAAAACTGATAGCAGGAGAATTCACTAACAAAGGAGGTTTCCAATTCATATTTGGGGCTGTATATGTTCATAATGATAGGAAAAAAGGGAAGGCATCATAGCAGGAAATTATTCGATTTAGCATTATAGCAGATATCCAACTACAACTTCCCCAACTTTTAGTTGGAGATTTTAACGCCATGTTGTCTAGCTAGGAGAAAATTGGCGGCCGACGAGTTCCAGATAATATTTTCCAAGATTTTCAAAGCTGCACTCTACAATCTGGGCTCAACTTCTTAGAAAGAACGGGTGACTTGTGGACCTGGAATAATAGAGCCATACATAACCGGGTCGCATGTGTCACAACCCGCACCCGGTGTAGGGATGCAAGTCGGGAACAACGCCCAACCTACGCTGCAGAATCGGCGGTAGAACGTTGTTTGGGTAAACTATCTATTAATATAATAAGCCACCAACAATGTCAATATACTCAATCACAGATCTAAGATGGAAATGAGCACGAATATGATAACAGAATAGAATAGTCACAATACAACTCATGAGTCAAAATAATAACATCATTTAGTCTGAGAAAAATATTAAATAATAAGCTGGAGACAAAACCAGTACAAGAGAATACTAAGAAGCTACTACTCCCCGGTCATCCGTCTCAGTCGGGATGAGTCCCTCCTGAGCCAGGGTCTCTAGCTCTAAGCCCACAACATCCTGAGGCCCGTAATGAGTAGGGTACCACTCCTCAGTATCATTTGGGAAAAATATATCCAGTCAGGAAAGGAGCAGAGTACATCTCTAACAACAGTTCTAATCAATGATATAAACTATGTAACAGTAAATAGAAGTGAATATACAAGATGCAATAATAGATACAAGAGATATATAATAAAGGAAATACTGGAATAAATAAAATAATGAACAATATAGCAATGAACAAGAATACTAATGACTAAGCGTGTGAGTACTAGCTTTAACATGTGATCGGCTTGGAAACTTGCACAAGAAATTTGCACAAGGATAATGGCTTGACTAGTCATACGTGCGGTGTATGACCAACACTCACAAGGAACAAGGCATGCACAAAGAGGGTATGATCACATATCTACACTAAAATACTCTCCACCCCTGACTGGTATAGGGGATCCAACCATGGTACGCTATGGCACGAGATTCTCTAGGAAGATAGATAGTCTCCCCGAGAATCAGTGTCTGTACATGTACAAGAAACAAGAAAACAAGGCTTGCACAAGACACACCATATATACCAAGGAATAACATCTTATGACGAGATCAAGATATACCAATCCGTGTAACCATCATGTCAAGAAAAAAAGGATATCTATACTAGATACAATGAACATAGAGGATATCATAAATAAAAAACTATCAGAGAATGTACTCGCCTGAAGTCTGATGAATAATATCATAGATGTCGGTACGGTTCCTCGAAGACCAAGATATAAAATATAATATCAATACAAGGTTTCAAAATAAAAATAAGTTAAACTAGTCAACATCTAGGTCAAAGAGCCATTTCTAAGTCAAAACAGTCAAACTAGGTCAACTCTAAGTCAAACTGGTCAAACTTGGTCAAATACCTATTTGTAGGTTGCATGAGTCTATCTCAAGGATATTGGGTCCATACACTAAGAATCTAGGCCAAACAAGCTAAACTAGGATACTAAGAAAACACTAAGATACCGTATCTCAGGATACGCAAACAAGAGATATAGAAATAACATATATGCATATTCAATTAATAATATATATACTAATCTTAATTATAATTACTAAATGGATACCTTGGTTTTGAACCAACTCGGTATCGCAAGCACTAAAGACCCAATTTGATACTCGAACCCAAATACCTTGAATATCCTCAATACCTTAACACTTATCTTGGTATCTCATGGTAATTCGCTCTAGCATATAGTTAACTACCCAATCTAACTATATACTAATAGGTATATATATATCAATCCAATATAAACTACTAGTATGTTAATATCAATTACTAGAATAATTATTAAATACTAACTACTATGCTATACTAACTATCATTACCACTAATACATATACATATATATATATCCATACATATACATATAACTAGAGATACACATAAGTAGTATATATATATATATATATATATATAACTTACTAATTAATCATACGTACATATATCTACTAACTAACTAGATAACTAATTAAATAGGTATCAACTAATTAGCTAACCAACTACTCAACTAAAGCTAAACTCAAACACTACCCAACTCAACTAACCAATACCTTACTAACACCAATACCTTGCTGATACATGTTGTTGGTGCTGCTTCTCGGTTTTTAAGTTGCTGCTGCTAGTGGTTTCAAAATTGCTGCTGCTGCCGTCTCGAAACTGCTGCTGCTGCCAGTTTCTGCACCGACCCCTCCCTTCTTCACACACCACACAACCACACACACAACCATAGATACATATATATGTAGATACACCTATATATATACATAGATATACTTATCAATAGATATAGGTAGCCATATGTAAACATACACAAATACCCAAGTACAAATATAAACATACATATAAACATATAAGTACATATCATAATATCTATATATATACACTTGTATATATACGTATATAACCATCAACATGTTTATATACATACATATAAATACTTTTATGCATATATATACATATGAACATAGCACATCTCCATATACATTATCTCTATGTATATAACATATAACCATCAATACCTATATATCAATCTATGTATACACCTCACACACACACACACACACACACACACACACACACACACACACACACACACACACACATATATATATATATATATATATATATATATATATATATATATATATATATATATATATATATATATATATATATATATAAGTAGATACACATATATATATCTACACACTAAATATATATATCTATATACATTCATACACTCTCTATGAATATCTATACATAGGCATCAACCACACACATAGCTATGTATATAGTATGTATCTATAACTCATACATATATAACATATGAACAACACAAGGGTACATACAACTCAATATATATATATATATATATATATATATATATATATATATATATATATATATATATATATATATATGGATAATTAATGTACTAATAGCTAAGAATAATGGAGATTGGATCTAGAAATGCAACACAACAAACACGTGGAGTGCATCGCACCCGTATTACACTAGATCTATGATACGCTTGCGATACGAGTCCACCACACAATCAAACATATTCCAAAGGACACGAGCAAGTCTAAAATACTATATATAAACAATACGAAGAGTAAAATATACATGTACATGTTCGTGTCAAAATGTGACATGCACAAAGTCCCGTGTCGGAGAGAAAACCCCCAAATCAACACGTATTACCAAATTGTTGGGATATGACCTATCCGTATCCAATTGTGGACACGATACTAGCCACAAACAAGCAAACACATGTTAATTTGGTCTATATGACCAATTGACAAACATGACAAGTGTCAATCTCAGAATTCTCCCAAAATTGACACAAAAAACACCATAATTTTCTCAACAGGCCTCCTATGAACCTAATTCCAATTCCTATGGGTAGCCTATGCATGTGGGGTAGTTTCTTATAGTTAAATCTCAGATTTAGAACCTAATTAAATAGGAAAAACTGAATTATACCTATTGAGAGATGGATTCCCAATGTAACCTCCAAATTTGATGAAATTGGCCTCCAACTTATAGATCCTTGCTAGATCCTTGCTTTCTTCTTCTAGATACTTGCTCTACTAGTCTCTAATGGGAATTTAGAAAGAAAATAAGAAGAAATTTGGTAGAGAAATGATGTGGGAATGAAAGAATTTGGTTGAGGGAAATTTTAGATCTAGATTTGAAATAAAAAGAGGAGAGGGAAACTTTTTCCTCCTCTTTTAATAGGCCAGCCACTTGGCCCCCTCACCAAGCTACTATATAATATCCATTATACCCCTTGGGGCCTCTCATAAAGAAATAATTAAGAAGGGAAGGTTCTAGTCTAATGGTTTAATTAAATTAATCATCCTCCTAATGAATGGGCTTATAATTTAGCTCAATTCTAACTAATAAAAAATGTTGGTCCATGAGTCTGAACTAAACTAGTTAGGTCCACTAACACAAGTCCAAAATAATAATCTAACATCTAACAATAAATAAAGAATATAATAAATAATTATTTAACATGCATAATATTTAATTAATTATAAAATTATCAAAATACTCTTTTCTAGAAAATGTGGTAGTGACAAGTCTACCCTCCTTAAAATTATTTCATCCTCGAAATTCAAAGACAAAAACTGCCCCAGAAAATAACAGAACAGAACAGAAAGAATTGAACATAGCTAGGAAGAACATACTTCAAGGCACAAACAAATATGGATAACGCTCTCGCATTTTATCCTCTCTCTCTCCCAGGTAGACTCCCCCGTAGAGTGATGCCTCCATGCGACGCGTACCAAAGAAATAGTCAGGTTCCTTAGCACATTCTCTCTTTGATCCAGAATCTCAACTGGCTGCTCTGGATAGCTAAGAGTAGGGCCCACATCTATCTCTGAGTGATCCAACACGTGACTAGGATCTGCCACGTATTGTCTCAACTGCGATACGTGAAACATATTGTGCACTCCCTTTAATGCAAGTGATAATTCTAGTCTATTAGCAACTTCACCGACCCTCTCTAGAATAGTGAAAGGTCCGATGAATCGCGGACTAAGCTTCCCGCCTCCATCGAAATAAATCGTGCCTTGTGTCAGAGAAATTCTCAAAAATACCAAACCACCAACCTAGAACAAAACACAACCTTAAGAACTTAATCTATAGCAAACAACCAATAACAAGCACAAAACAAAAATTTAAAATTATACCTCAAACTCCAAAGGTCTTCGGTGGCTATCGGCCCAAAGCCGCTGTCTGTCCTACGCCACTCGAAGTCTATCTCTGATCAGCTTAACCTTCTCTGCTGCATCCACAACTATCTCTGGCCCTAGCAAATCTCTCTCTCCAACATCGTCCCATGACAAGGGAGTACGACATCTCTGACCGTACAGAGCCTCAAATAATGACATCTCTATACTAGCCTGGTAGATGTTGTTGTAAGCAAACTCTACCAAATGGAGATGGTCCTTCTAAGATCCCCCGAAGTTAGTACACAATTATGCAACATATCCTCAAGAGTCTGAATAGACCTCTCTAACTGTCCATATTTTTGGGGATGATATGCAGTACTGAACTTGAGCTGTGTAACCCCCCTGATTTTTCAAGAATTTTTAATTTAGATTTTTCACAATTTTCTGTAAATTAAAACCTAGGTATTTTGAAATTAAATGATTTTTATTTGCTGTTAATTAATATTAAAATATTATGGAAATAATATTTTATGGTGTAAAATAAAAAACTAGACATAGGGTAATTTTCCGAGAATTTATTGGACCCCGGAAGCATTTTAAAGCCCTAAAAACTAAGTAGAAATAAACCTAATTAAACCCTAGAATTAAACCCGGTTCAATTGAACCAAACCAACCCAGACCCGGTTCAACTGAACTGAACCCAAACTTATCGGGTCGGGTCGGATCTAAACCCGACCCGAAACTCGCCTACCCGAACCCATACTTAAACACTAGCGGGTCGGGCCGGATTCATGTTGAACCCGACCCGCGGACCCAAACCCGAATCCCTAACCCTAATTCTATCCGAAAACACTATTCTGACTCGGCGGCGCTTATTAAACCCCCTCGCCTGTCGCCCCGCTCCGCCTTCCCTTTTCTCCTCCGCCCGGACTCGCCCCGCTCCGCCACAGCAGCGGCCTAGCCACCCTCTCCTCCTCCTGTGCACCTCTCTACCCCGTCGCACCACCATCGAACACCCGAGCACAGCCCCATCGATACCCCGCCGCTGCATCGAGACCGGCCACCACCTGTCCGCCTACCTCCTCCCCTCCCTAGTCGACCGGCTACCACCTCTCCGCCTACCTCCTTCCCGCTCCGTCGACGAGCCCCGACCTCGACCCTCTCCCCGCACCATCTTCCTCCGCCTCAGCCATCCTCGATCCTCCCCCGCTCCACTACCAATATTCCCGGCCGACCAGCACCAACACCAACCCCTCTCTACCGTCTCCTCCCCCTTCTCCCTCTTTCTCCGCTTCGAGCACGACCCCGCAGCCCCCATCTCCTTCATCTCCCACCACTGGCACTACCACACGACTCTGCCGCTTCCCCCATCGAACCCCCTCAACCGGACCTCGTCGACCCCAACGACACCCTAGCCCGGCCATCTCTGCCCTCCTCTGGCCAGCCCCGGCGTCCCAGCTTCGAAACCCTAACCGCAACACAGTACAGGACACAGCACAGTACTGGACACAGCAGCCCCGTGTCGGTGTGTCAAGGCGACCCACGGACACGAAGAATCATCGCCCTACGAAGCCCTATTCAGGTAACCCGTTCTCTCTTCTCGTTATTCTATTTTCCGTTCCGTCAGTTGTGACGCGTCGACTCTGTAACCCTTTCGATGCCCATGCAATCCGCTCGGTGTGTTGCATCCTGTGGCGATCGCGAACTGCGATCCAAAAACAGGAAAACTCGCGCCCTGCTTCACCCCGGAACTGAGTGCACCCCGCCAAACGGGACGACTTGGTCGCGTATGGTCTTCACCGAAATATGCGTGCCGTGGATACGGACATGTAGGATTTTGCAAAAGTTGATTTGGATGTGCGTGCACACCGAAATCAACGCGTATCCACCGATAACGCCCCGTATCCGCCTATTGTGGAACTCGTTGTAACTTTGTGTACATACGTCGGATCGAAATAAACTTGCACCATCGGACTCATAGCAATACGCTGGTCCTGTGACCCAAGTTTGGTTCGATTCTGAGAACGTTGATAAAATTGCGTATCGTGGGCCCCGAGGGCTCCACTTGAAGGGCAATTTTGTGATCGGCTCATCGAAATCTAGTTCTGGAAGTTCCGTTGGGTTCGTATCATCGTTTCTGACTTGTTGACACTAAGTTTGACGAATTTGAAGATCTTTGACCCTGACACATTTTTCGGTGCAAAGCGGCCCACATGTGGACCCCGCTTTGACCATAAACTGTCATTTTTGCCCCTGTGTCCAAATTGGACTTAAGGACAGGCGTTTCTAGCTATTTAATATTTTTTGAATCTAATGGTAATATTTATTTCAGCAACCAGAGTAGTACCTACAATTCTCACTGAAGTCAGAGCTACAGTTGGAGCTAGAACCCGAGGCAAGTGTACCTTGCCAAAACTTGCAGTTATTGTTATTTATTTCCTTGGCTTATATATATATATATATATATATATATATATATTGTGGTACATGCTTGACCTAGGACCGTGTGACTTTACTTAGCGTCCGATTAATAGTCGGGTGCCAACACCGTACGCGGCGTTGTGTATCGTCATCTAGACATGGATATCGGGACCCTTCACATTCTCGTACTTGTCTTATCAAGTACATCATAGCCCAGGACACTTGACACCATTCATGAGACAGAGTCTTCCTGAGATATTCATGATTATTCTGTATAGGTTACATGTTACATGACATATCTTTTGCTTAGATATTACATAACTGGTTGCATTAGATATGATCCTGCGTGGCATGGACATGAGACATTGTGGACATGAGACGTATGATTACATTGGGTGGGGAGAGTCACACAGGCTACAGGTTGACTATATTATGCCGGCGTCTTAGTCTCTCTCCGAGCTAGACAACTACATGATATCACTGCTACCGGCTCCCTGACACAGAGCTTGTAGTTGTTTCAGCCTGAGTTCTAGTGCTGCTCTCATCTTGCATTTTACTTAGCTGGTTATTTAGTATTACCCTGTTTATTCATTTATTTTCTGCACTGCATTTATTGTGGCTTGAGTTATTTTGTACCTTGCTATGTCCCCTGAGGACCTGGATCCGGATTTTGTCCCCAGGATTAGCTGACGAGATCTATCCCGAGGTATACGGGACCGGAGCATTAGCATTCGCCGAAGCAGGAACAGGTGCATACATCGGAGCCGTACCAGGACTCGAAGACGAGATTGTGTCAAAGGACTTCTCCTGAGCATTGGCTTTATATACTCAGTTATTTCTGTTTCTAGTTACTTTATTTCCTATCAATTGCATTGATGTATCAGACTCATTATCGGGTTCTTCCCCTAGACACTTTTATTGAGATATATTAGTTTATATTTATTTGCATTTATTCTGGCATTTGATCTGTGATTATCTATTGTGGATGAGATTAGAATAGACTGTGACTTGTATCATTGGACCTACTTATTGTTGTATTACAGCTTAAGTATGCCCCGATGGATCCATTAAATTGGGTTTGTCCATCGGTGTGTGCTGCTGGCCATTGCCACGTGTCTAGTCCCTCGATATTTTGGGACTGGGGCGTGACATAGTTTTTGTAGTGCCCATGCAGGTCAATGACTAAATTGTTCAATTTTAACTTAGAGATCGAACAATCCTGCAATAAGAATAGGATAATTTTTTAGGATCTCATCCACTTGCTTGAAACTTTCTTGATATCTATGTCGGATTCGAATTAATTTCTTGACTTGCATCCCTCCTTGATTCATGTGTGCCTCTAATTGTTTATTTTGGATGCAGAGTTATGGAACCACAAGCAAACGACGAGACTCCTACAAGATCACCACGAGATGCTGTGGTAACCAACGAAGATAAAGTAACACTAGTGGATAGAGGTCAATCAGCACACCAAAGCAGTAAAGCGAATCAGCATGCCTCGAGAATTCAGCAAGATGATCTTCCACCTCCGCCGCAGTTTACTCCACAAATGCCCGTAATTCCACAAGGGTAGGCCATGGACGGACAACAGATGTTTCAAATGATCTATGCAATAATGCAAGCTCAATAAGAGGCTTTGAGTCGCAGCCTAGTAATCGCACTAGAGCAGGCATATTTACCAGCACGACGGCCAACGACGGGCTCTATCACCAATTTTTGCCAGCTGAAGCCCCGTACCTTCTCAGGCAAAGAGGAGCCCATAGAAGTTCAGGAGTGGCTCACCAACACACAACATCAATTAGAAGCAACTGAGCTTCTACGGGAACGTTGGATGACTACCGTCAGAATGCAATTGACGGGCAATACACATCACTGGTGGCTATCTGAGGAGACACGGCTCGGACCAGACCGAGTTTCTTGGGAAAAGTTCTCTAGACTCTTTTAGGAGATGTACATTCCAGCCATCGCTCGATCAGAACTTTGGGACAAGTTCAATCGCCTCACTCAGGACTGTATGACAGTGGAAGAGTATAACGCGGAGTTTATTCATCTGAGTCACTTCGCCCCTACTTTGATCCCGACAGAAGAAGAGAAGGCCGAGAAGTTCTTCGACGGACTAAACTTCAAGCTACAGAGACTGATCGGATCCGTTGCACCTACTTCTTACTCGGACGTCCTTGCAGCAGCCCGGCGCATGGAGCGCGTCATCAGAAGAGAGACCAACCTGAAGCGGCCTTCCACATCCGCACCAACCAGAGCAGCACAAGAGGAGTCTTCAAGGCGTCAACAGATAAATCCACCACCGAGAGCAGCACCAAGAGCCTCATTCCTTCCTACTTGCTACTACTGTGGCAAGATAGGCCATATTGAAAGAGAATGCAGACGCAAGCTGGGAATGTGCTTAATTTGTGGATCCAGACAACACTTAGCCAAAAATTGCACAACACATCAAGAAGAAACACTGATGATTCATTAAGAATCTTTACTAGTACGAAGGCCAGTCTATCCAGCATTGGGAGCACCGCAGACAGGAATTGGAGGAGTCAGACCACCAACTCCAGGAGGATATCAGCAGAGACCACCATTGGCACCACAAGCAGCACTTTTTTAGTAGGCCCAGCAGCAGCAGAGGAATCCACCACAAGGACGTGGACAAGCTTATGCGATGACTTTGGAGGACGCACAGATTCATGGAGTAGCTAATGCGCGTAAGTTTTTATAGTTATCTGCTTCTATATTAGCTTTAGTTTGTGCATATTGGTTCGTGACCTCAGCCTTAACCTAGTAATTTTGAACTTGCTTATAATTGATAACTTCGTATGTTTTTATAAGTAATAACCTAGTTTTCTAAATTATAGTCTTCTAGATTTCCTTCATCCAGGAAATTGCATAACTTTAATGCTTAGGAAAATGATTTTTCCCTATGTGTTATTCTTACACTCTCAACCTTGAATCTCCTTGATCGTGACATACTTCGAACAAAGTTTGCAACCATGTTATCTCTGTTGACCGGTTATTCTTTGATTGCGAGGACGCAATCCTCTTAAGGGGGGAGATAGTAACCCCCCTGATTTTTCAAGAATTTTTAATTTGGATTTTTCACAATTTTCTGTAATTTTTCAGGATTTTTGTAAATTAAAACATAGGTATTTTGAAATTAAATGATTTTTAATTACTGTTAATTAATATTAAAATATTGTAAAAATAATATTTTATGGTGTAAAATAAAAAACTAGACATAGGATAATTTTTCGGGAATTTATTGGAACCCGGAAGCATTTTTAAAGCCCTAAAAACTAAGTAGAAATAAACCTAATTAAACCCTAGAATTAAATCCGGTTCAATTGAACCAAACCAACCCAGACCCGGTTCAAATGAACCGAACCCAACCTTATCGGGTCGGATCTAAACCCGACCCGAAACCCGCCTACCCGAACCCATACTTAAACCCTAGCGGGTCGGGCCGGATTCATGTTGAACCCGACCCGCGGACCCAAACACGAAACCCTAATCCTAATTCTATCCGGAAATACTGTTCCGACCCGGCGGCGCCTATTAAACCCCCCGCCTGAACCCTAATCTCCCCGCTCTGCCTTCCCTTTTCTCCTCCGCCCGGACTCGCCCCGCTCCGCCACAGCAGCGCCCTAGCCACCCTCTCCTCCTCCTGCGCACCTCTCCACCCCGTCGCACCACCATCGAACACCCGAGCACAGCCCCGTCGACACCCCACCGCTGCATCGAGACAGGCCACCACCTCTCCGCCTACCTCCTTCCCGCCCTAGTCGACCGGCCACCACCTCTCCGCCTACCTCCTCCCCGCTCCGTCGACGAGCCCCGACCTCGACCCTCTCCCCGCACCATCTTCCTCCGCCTCAGCCATCCTCGATCCTCCCCCGCTCCACCACAAACATCCTCGGTCGACCAGCACCAACACCAACCCCTCTCTACCGTCTCCTTCCCCATCTCCCTCTTCCTCCACCTCGAGCACGACCCCGCAGCCCCCATCTCCTTCATCTCTCACCACCGTCACCACCACACGACTCAGCCGCTTCCCCGATCGAACCCCCTCAACCGAACCTCGTCGACCCAGTGACACCCTAACCCGGCCGTCTCAGCCCTCCTCCGGCCAGCCCCGGCGTCCCAGCATCGAAACCCTAACCGCAGCACAGTACAGGACACAGCACAGTACCGGACACAGTAGCCCCATATCGGTGTGTCAAGGCGACCCACGGACACGAAGAATCATCGCCCTACGAAGCCCTGTTCAGGTAACCCGTTCTCTCTCCTTGTTATTCCATTTTTTGTTCTGTCAGTTGTGACGCGTAGACTGTGTAACCCTCTCGATGCCCGTGCAACCCGCTCGGTGCGTCGCGTCCTGTGGCGATCGCGAATCGCGATCCAAAAATAGGAAACCCACGTCCTGCTTCACCCCAGAACTGAGTGCGCCCCGCCAAACGGGACGACTTGGTCCCACGCGGTCTTCACCGAAACGTGCGCGTCATGGATACGGACGTGCGAGATTTCGCAGAAGTTGATTTGGATGTGCGTGCATACCGGAATCAACGCATATCCGCTGACAACGCCCCATATCCGCCTATTCTGGAACTCATTGTAACTTTGTGTACACACGTCAGATCAAAACAAAACTTGCTCTATCGGACTCATAGCAATACGCTGGTCCTGTGACCCAAGTTTGGTTCAATTCTGAGAACGTTGACAAAATCGCGTATTGTGGGCCCGCGGCTCCACTTGACGGGCGATTTTGTGATCGGCTCATCGGAATCCAGTTCTGGAAGTTTTGTTGGGTTCGTATCATCGTTCCTGACTTGTTGACACTAAGTTTGACGAATTTGGAGACCTTTGACCCTGACACATTTTTCGGTACAAAGCGGCCCATATGTGGACCCCGCTTTGACCAGAAACTGTCATTTTTGCCCCTGTGTCCAAATTGGACTTAAGGACAGGCGTTTCTAGCTATTTTATATTTTTGGAATCTAATGGTGATGTTTATTTCAGCAACCGGAGTAGTACCTGAAATTCCCACTAAAGTCAGAGCTAAAGTTGGAGCCAGAACCCGAGCCAAGTGTACCTTGCCAAAACTTGCAGTTCTTGTTATTTATTTCCTTGGATTATATATATATATATATATATATATATATATATATATATATATATTATGGTACATGCTTGACCTAGGACCGTGTGACTTTACTTAGCGTCCGACTAATAGTCGGGTGCCAACACCGTACGCGGCGTTGTGTATCGTCATCTAGACATGGATATCGGGACCCTTTAAATTCTCGTACTTGTCTTATCAAGTAAATCATAGCCCAGGACACTTGACACCATTCATGAGACAGAGTCTTCCTGAGATATTCATGGTAATTCTGTATAGGTTACATGTTACATGACATATTCTTTTGCTTAGATATTACATGATTGGTTGCATTAGATATGATCATGCATGGCATGGACATGAGACGTTGTGGACATGAGACGTATGATTACATTGGGTGGGGAGAGTCACACAGGCTACAAGTTGACTATATTATGCCGGCGTCTTAGTCTGTCTCCGAGCTAGACAACTATATGATATCACTGCTACCGGCTCCCCGACATAGAGCTTGTAGTTGTTTCAGCCTGAGTTCTAGTGTTGCTCTCATCTTGTATTTCACTTAGCTGGTTATTTAGTATTACCCTGTTTACTCATTTATTTTTTGTACTGCATTTATTGTGGCTTGAGTTATTTTGTACCTTGTTATGTCCCCTGAGGACCTGGATCCGGATTATGTCCCCAGGATTAGCTGACGAGATCTATCCCGAGGTATACGGGACCGGATCATTAGCATCCGCAGAAGCAGGAACAGGTGCATACATCGGAGCAGTACCAGGACTCGAAGACGAGATTGTGTCAGAGGACTTCTCCTGAGCTTTGGCTTTATATACTCAGTTATTTCTGTTTCTAGTTACTTTATTTTATGTCTATTGCATTGATGTATCAGACTTATTATCGGGTTGTTCCCCGAGACACTTTTATTGAGATATGTTAGTTTATATTTATTTGCATTTATTCTGGCATTTGATCTGTGATTATCTGTTGTGGATGAGATTAGAATAGACTATGACTTGTATTATTGGACCTACTTATTATTGTACTACAGCTTAAGTATGCCCCGATGGATCCATTAAATTAGGTTTGTCCATCGGTGTGTGCTGCTAGCCATTGCCACGTGTCTAGTCCCTCGATATTTTGGGACTGGGGCGTGACAGCTGGGTGCCCAAACTCGCCTGCAAACTCCACCAGAAATGAGAAATAAAATAACTATCCCGATCCGAGACTATGCTGACGGGAAGTCCATGTATCCTGACGATATGCCTCACATACATCTCTGCGAGCTTCTCCGTATACAAGCCCACCTTGAAAGGCAAAAAGTGGGCCGACTTGGTCAACCTGTCAACGATGACCCAAATCGCGTCCTTTCCTCCTGGAGATTATGGAAGTCCGAACACAAAATCCATAGTAATATGCTCCCACTTCCACTCTGGAATAGGTAATTGATGAAGTAAGCCACCTGGCCTCTGTCTCTCGGCTTTCACCTACTGGCACACTAAGCATCTGGATACAAACTGTGCCACTTCCCTCTTCATGCCATACCACCATACACTATCTCGCATATCCCGATACATCTTGTTGGCACCTGGATATATGGAATACTGAGAGCGATGTGCTTCTTGCAATACCTTCTCACGCAGCTCCCTACTAGGCACACACAATCTAACACCATGCCACAAAGAACCATCCTCAGCAATGGTAAAATTGTCCTCCAATACTGCTCTCATCAGAGCTGTGATGCTCCTTAGAGATACATCCTCATACTGTGCTGCCTTGATCCTGTCCATCAACTCTGAATGTATTTGCAATTCCCATATCTGTATAGCAAAACCAGGAATAATCATCTCAATGCCCAAGCTCTCCAAGTCCTCTAACAAATATCGATCCTGCGTCAAGAACATAGCTACCGGATACCTGCTCAAAGCATCGACAACTATATTAGCTTTTCCAGGATGATATTGCAAAGATATGTCAACGTCCTTCATTAGTTCCAACCACCGACGCTGCCTCATATTGAACTCCTTCTTCGTAAAAACGTACTTCAAGTTCTTGTGGTCTGTGAAGATCTCCATACACTCTCCGTACAAATAGTATTTCCACAACTTCAGGGCAAAGATGATTGTTTCCAACTCCAAATTATGGGTAGGATAGTTCTTTTCATGAGGACGCAATTGCCTGGATGCATAGGCAATCATTTTCCCATTCTGCAGAATAACACAACCTAGACCTTTTCCCGATGCATCACTATAAATAGTAAAACCTCCTGACCATGATGACAACGTCAAAATAGGAGCAGATTTCAACCTCTTCTTCAATTCCTCAAAAGCAACCTGGCAATCCTCTATCCAAACAAACTCTATATCTTTCCTAGTGAGTCTGGTCATCGGCTCGACAATCCTCAAAAAATCTTGCATAAACTTCCTATAGTAGCCTGCCAATCCAAGAAACTCCAGATCTCTGCTACTAAACTCGGAGTCTTCCAAGACTCCACTGCTGTGATCTTCTTCGGATCTACTGAAATACCATCATCAGTCACAATATGCCCCAAGAACTCCACCTTGTCCAAGAAGAACTCACACTTGGACAGCTTCCCATACAGCTTCTCCTTCCTCAGCACATCCAATACAATCCGTAAATGCTCCTCGTGCTCCTCCGGTGTCTTCGAGTATATGAGTATGTTATCGATGAATACCACCACAAACTTGTCAATGTACTGGTGGAACACCTTGTTCATCAAATTCATAAATACCACCGGGGCATTAGTCAACCCAAACGGCATCACCATAAACTCATATTGACCAAACGGAGTTCTAAAAGCAGTCTTTGGTATGTCCTCCGGCTTCACTTTCACCTGGTGGTAGTCTGATCACAAGTCTATCTTAGAAAATATGTTGGCACCACTCAACTGATCGAACAAGTCATCAATCCGTGGCAATGGGTACTTATTCTTGATAGTGAGATTATTTAATGCCCTACAATTAATGCACATGCGCACTGATCCATCCTTCTTCGGTACAAACAATACCGGGGCTCCCCATAGTGAAGAACTCGATCTGATAAACCCCTTATCCCGCAATTCATCCACCTGCTTCTTCAGCTCAACCAGCTCGTTGTTGTTAACTCTATAAACATGATGTGAAATTGGTTCTGCACCTGGCACCAAGTCTATAGAGAATTCAACATCTCGATCTGGCAGCAATCCTGGCAATTTCTCAGGAAACACATCCAAGAACTCTGCTATTAACGGATGTAGCAACTCCTTGTCTTTCACTATAGCGCCACAAATAATGTCTTCTCCCTACTCTACATCTCCTCTAGCAAACTCAAACTCTGGCTCTCCTAGCGGAGCATAAAAAACTCTACCACCGCTATAATCTATACTAGCATGGTGCCTACTTAACCAGCCTACTTAACCAATCCATCCCGAGTACAATGTCATAGCTCGAAAGTGGCATTACAAGTAGACACGCACTCAGCTCCTGGCCTCCTATAGTAACTCTCCGATCCTTGGAAATATTATTAACCAGGATAATGCCTCCCCCGGTCATGATCTTGCAAGTCCTAAGCAAAGACTCAGCTACCAAACTATGCTTCAGAGCAAAAAAATAGACATAAAACTATGGAAAGCACCACTATTAAACAATCTAAAGCTGGAATAGAATCAAGAAGAACATAACCTGTGATGACATCTCCAGTGGGCTCATCCTCCTCAACTGTCATAGCAAATGCTCGTCCAAGATGTGCACCACCCTGATGCTGATGCTGGACATAATGCAACTGCTGGGTCGGAAGTGACGATCCCCATGGCTGTACTGCATGTGGTCTCGTCTGTGTCCACGGAGCTGGAGCTGCTTCCTGAACTGCACGATGAGGATTGGAAGGACACTCTCTCAGTTGATGCCCTTCGGTACCACAATGCAAATAAACTCCCAACCTCTTCCTGTAAACTTTACAGATGTGGCCGGGCTTCTTGCAGAAGTGGCAGAAAGCTTGTTGTAACTGTCTTTGCTGCTGCGGTGCCTGCTAAAATGGTGCCCTAGCGGGAGTCTAGTACTGCTACGGCTGCTGAAAAGGTCTGGACTGGAAATGAGAATGCTTGGCAGATACTGTGTTATTGTTAGCCCCCAGAAAAGAATCGCAATCTCTCTTGGGCTTCAAACCCAACTCCTGCTTAACCTTGCATGCCTCCGCAAGTATCCCCGAGTAGGTCTCATAAAAAGATGGAATAAGGATCTTCACTTCCCAGTTTAGACCCTCAAAAAAATGAATTGCTCGAACCTCCGGCGCTCTCACCAAATACTCTGCAAATCGGATTCCTCCACAGACATGCTCCCCTGAATGAGGCTCTCAAACTGCCTCCCCAAGTCTAGCCTGTCTGCCCGAGCGAAGAATTTCTTCTTGAAGAGGTCCTTGAATACCTCCCAAGACTGTCCTACATCAGGAAAAATTGGCTCATTCCTGAACCAAGTACGGACGACGTCGAACAGCTAAAGTCCTACCGCCTCAACCTTTAGATCCTCAGAAAGATAGGAAACCCTCATAAGACGCTCAATGTCCATGAGCCAATCATCAGCATAGACGATGTCCTCCGTCCCCTTGAAGACCCTAGGCTCCAGCTTCGTGAAGTCCTGAATGTTGCCTGGCCGAAGCAGAGCAACCTGAGGAGCAACCTGCTGCTGGACGGAACTCCTCTCTCTACTACGGCACGAGCAAGCTGATGATCACTCCCGATGCCCTGCCGCAAGACATCGGTCTACCTTTGGTGTGCCTCAGACTAAGCCCTCTGCGCCTCTAATATCTTGCAAAATAGTGTGAACATCTATATTGAATGTGCTGGCACGGAAGGTGGTGGTGAAAGTCCCTCAGATACAGCTGGCACAGTCTTTTGAGTAGGATATGGACCTCCGAAAGTAATTGATACTCCAATCATCGGAGAAGTGACTGGTGTAGGCCCTCGGGATGTCGCAAACCTCTTAGAAGCAGCTCTTCCCTGCTGTGATCTAGTCTTAGACGGCATCCGGAGATAAAGCGAAAGAAAGAATCAATATGACACATAATGTAAGACACTCAAGAAATGACAGTTTAAAGATCAAATATTAATATCAAGGAAGAATAGTTGAATGAAACAAAAGAATTTTTCCTAGATGTGATTGAGTATTCTCAGCCTATAGCCTATATCCTATATCCTAAAATAGGCTAGTTTCAGAGCACTACTAGCAATCAATTTTTCCTAGATGTGATTGAGTATTCTCAGCCTATAGCCTATATCCTATATCCTAAAATAGGCTAGTAATAGCAATCAATTCAGAGCACTACTATAAATTGCACTAATTGTGACCTCGAAGAGACCTACTTGGGCCACCACTAAAAACGTGTCACGACCCGCACCCGGTGTAAGGATGTAAGTCGGGAATAACACCCAGCCAACACCATAGAATCGACGGTAGAATGTTGTTTGGGTAATCTGTCAATCAATATAATAAGCCACCAATAATGTCAATATACTAAATCACAAATCTAAGATAGAAATGAGCACGAATATGATAACAAAATAGAATAGTCACAATATAACTTATGAGTCAAAATAATAACATCAATGAGTCTGAGAAAAATATTAAACAATAAGCTGGAGACAAATCTAGTACAAGAGAATACTAAGAAGCTACTAGTCCCGGGTCATCTATCTCAGTCGGGATGAGTCCCTCCTACGCCAGGGTCTCTGGCTCTAAGCCCACAACATCCCAAGGCCTATAATGAGTAGGGTACCACTCCTCAGTGTCATTTGGAAAAAATATATCCAGTCAGAAAAGGAATAAAGTACATCTCTAACAACAGTTCTAATCAATGATATAAACTATGTAACAGTAAATGGATGTGAATATACAAGATGCAATAATAGATACAAGAGATATATAATAAAGAAAATATGGAATAAATACAAGAATGAACAATATAGCAATGAATAAGAATACTAATGACTAAGTGTGTGAGTACTAGGTTTAACATGTGATCAGCTTGGGAACTTGCACAAGGATAAGGGCCTGGCTAGTCGTACGTGCGGTGTATGACCAACACTCACAAGGAACAAGACATGCACAAAAGGGTATGATGACATATCTACACTAAAATTCTCTCCACCCCCAACTGGTATAGGGGATCCAACCATGGTACGCTATGGCACGGGATTCTCTAGGAAGATAGCTAGTCTTCCTGAGAATTAGTGTCTGTACATGTACAAAAAACAAGGCTTGCACAAGATACACCATATATACCAAGGCATAACATCTCATGACGACATCTGGATATACCAAACTGTGTAACCATCCTGTCAAGAAATTAAGGATATCTATACTAGATACAATGAACATAGAGGATATCATAAATGAGAAACTATCAGATATTGTATTCGCCTGAAGTTCGGTGAATAGTATTACAGATGTCTGGTACGGTGCCTCGAAGACCTATATATGGAATATAATATCAATACAAGATTTTAGAATAAAAATAAGTTAAACTAGTCAACATCTAGGTCAAAATATCATTTCTAACTCAAAATAGTCAAACTTAGTCAACTCTAAGTCAAACTGGTCAAACTTGGTCAAATACCCATTTCTAGGTTGCATGAGTCTATCTCAAGGATATTGGGTCCATACACTAAGAATCTAGGCCAAACAGCTAAACTATGATACTAAGAACACACTAAGATACAATATCTCAGGATATGCAAACAAGAAATATAGAAATAACATATATGCATATTCAATCAATAATATATATAATAATCCTAATTATAATTACTAAATAGATACCTTGGTTTTGAACCAACTTGGCATTGCACCACTAAACACCCATTTTGATACTCGAACCCAAATACCTTGAATATCCTCACCACCTTGACACTTACCTTGGTATTTCAAGGTAATTCGCTCTATCATATAGTTAACTACCTAATCTAACTATATATTAATAGGTATATATATCAATCCAATATAAACTACTAGTATGTACTAATATCAATTACTAGAATGAATATTAAATACTAACTACTATGCTATACTAACTATCATTACCACCAATACATATACATATATATATGCATACATACACATATAACTAGAGATACACATAAGTAGTATATATATATATATATATATATATATATATATATATATATAGATCTAACTTACTAATTAATCATACGTACATATATCTACTAACTAACTAGTTAACTAATTAAATAGGTATCAACTAATTAGCTAACCAACTACTCAACTCAAGCTAAACTCCAATACTACCCAACTCAACTAACCAATACCTCACTAACACCAATACCTTGCTGATACATGTTGTTGGTGCTGCTGCTGCTGCCGTCTCCAAACCACTGCTGCTGCCGGTCCAAACTACTGTTGCTGTCATTTTCTGCACCGACTCCCCCCTTCTTCACACACCACACAACCACACACACACAACCATAGATACATATATATAGATACACCTATATATATACATAGATATACTTATTAACAGATATAGGTAGCCATATGTAAACATACAAAAATACCCAAGTACATATATAAAAATACATATAAACATATAAGTAAATATCATTATATCTATATATATACACTTTCATATATACGTATATAACAATCAACTTGCATATATACATACCTATAAACACTTCTATGCATATATATACATATGAACATAGCACATCTCCATATACATTATCTCTATGTATATAACATATAACCATAAATACCTATATATCAATCCATGTATACACCTCACATATATAACACACACACACACACACACACACACACACACACACACACACACACACACACACACACACACACACACACATATATATATATATATACACACACACACTAAATATATATATATATACACTAAATATATATATCTATATATATTCATACACTCTGTATGAATATCTATACATAGGCATCAACCACACACATAGCTATGTATATAGTATGTATCTATAACTCATACATATATAACATATGAACAACACAAGGATACATACAACTCAATATATATATATATATATATATATATATATATATATATATATATTGATAATAATATAGTAATAGCTATGAATAATGGAGATTGGATCTAAAAATACAACACAACAAACACGTGGAGTGCATCGCACCCGTATCATATTAGATCTATGATACGCTTGCGATACGAGTACACAACACAATCAAACATACCCCGAAGGAAACGAACAAGTCTAAAATACTATATATAAACAATACGAAGAGTAAAATATACATGTACGTGTCCGTGTCAAAATATGACATGCACAAAGCCCCGTGTCGGAGGAAAAACTCCCAAATCAACACGTATCACCAAATTATTGGGATACAACCTACACGTATCCAATTGTGGACATGATATTAGTCACAAACAAGCAAACACATGTCAATTTGGTCTATATAACCAATTAACAAATACAACAAGTGTTAATCAGAATTCTCCCAAAATTGACATAAAAAGTACCATAACTTTCTTAATAGGCCTCCTATGAACCTAATTCCAATTCCTATGGGTAGCCTATGCATGTGAGATAGTTTCTTATAGTTAAATCTTAGATTTAGAATCTAATTAAAGAGAAAAAATTGAATTATACTTATTAGGAGATGGATTCCTAATGTAACCTCCAAATTTGATAAAATTGGCCTCCAACATGTAGATCCTTGCTCCTATTTGTAGATCCTTGCTTCCTTCTTCTAGATTCTTGCTCTATAACCCTCCAATAGTGATTTAGGAAGGAGATAGGAAGAAATTTGGTAGTAAAATGATGTAGGAATGAAGGAATTTGGTTGAGAGAAATTCTATATCTAGATTTGAAAGAAAAATAGGAGAGAGAAACTTTTCTCCCCTCTTTTATAGGTCGGCCACTTGGACCCCTCCCCAAGCTACTATATAATATCCATTATACCACTTGGGGCCTCTCATGAAAAAATAATTAAGAAGGGAAGGTTATAGTCTAATGGTTTAATTAAATTAATCCTCCTCCTAATGAATGGGCTTCTAATTGGGCTAAATTCTAACTAATAATAAATGTTGGTCCATGAGTCTAAACTAAACTTGTTAGGTCTACTAACATAAGTCCAAAATAATAATCTAACATCTAATAATAAATAAATAATATAATAAATAATTATTTAACTTGCACAATATTTAATTAATTATAAAATTACCAAAATATCCTTTCCTAGAAAATATGGTAGTGATAGAATGCCAGTTAGACAGGGCTCTTAGAAATAAGCGATGGTTTGATAAACACTCTGAGGTGAAACCAGAAGGTCTTGCCCCATTGACGAGTGGCCATTTGCCTATTTTGGTCTGACTTACGGTGGTTCCTACCAAGCGGGCTCAACCATTTCGATATAACAACTCTTGGCCAATGCAAGTGGGATACAAAGAGGCGGTGGATACAGGTTTGCAGGTATATGTATCCGAAAATGCACAATTTTTCTTTGTACATCGGCTCCGAGAACTGAAGCAAGCACTCAAAAGGTGGAATTGCAACCGACCGTGGCTTGATCTCCTGCAGAGGGAGCATAATCTGCAGTCGGTATAGGACCGGCTACAACATGTCTCATAAAATGCAGACTTAGCTTGTCAGAAAATGAGTCTCCTGGAAGAGGTATAAGCCTTGTCCTTGCAAGAGATGATACAACTAGCACAACGTGCCAAATACAAATGGCTTAAAGAAGGTGATCGTTGTACAAAATTCTTCTATAATATCATCCGAACAAGGTAGCACAGAAATACCATCAACATACTCCTTAATGTTGATGGACGTGAAATCTCTTCTCCGGGGGATATACAGAATGAGGCTATAGAATTTTACAGAAGACTATATAATCAAGATGACTACATACAGCAGTTCCCAGAGATAAAGCAAGAAACTGGTAACATAACATGTAATTCAGATTCTTCAGAACTTGATCACACTGGAAGTAGTGGAGAAGATGATGAAGAAGGCAGACCCTAACAAGACCCCAGAACCTGATGGCTTTAGCAGTAAGTTTTATCAAACTCATTGGGATGAGCTTAAACACTCGATTATATTTATTGTGCATGATTTTTTGATAATGGTCGGCTCCTTCGGAAGCTTAATCATATATTTTTTACTCTTATCCCAAAGAAAGAAGGAGAGACCACTTTGGCTGGCTATCGCATGATCTTATGTTGTAATTTTCTGTACCAGATAATTACGCATATCATGTGCTAGCGTATGGAACATATTATGAAGGGGCTATCTTACTTAATCAAGCATCATTTATTAATTGCAGTTCAATAGCAAAAAATAGCTTACTGGCGCATGAAATAGTTCAAAATTTTAATAAACTTGGTGGGAGAAAGACATGTATGAAACTCGACTCGTGGAAAGCTTATAACATGGTTAATCGGGATTTCATATGCCATATTATGCTCGCGATAGGATTTGAATTAATGTGGGTTGACCGAGTTAGAGAATGCATTACTATGTTGGCATTCTCTATCCTCATTAAAAGTCAACCATATGGTTTCTTTCAAAGTAACTGGGGCTTACGGCAGGAAGATCCTCTTTCTCCGTATATATTCACTATTGTCATGGAATACTTTTTGTGTCTGATAGAAGTAGCTATTCACAGTAGGCTTATTACTCCTTTATACAAATAGGCCAGTCTAGTGGTTTCACATCTGATATATGCAAATGATTTATTGGTATTTATGGTCCCTACTAATAGGGTCCTGGATAATTTGGTGCGAATAAAGGAAGAGTTCGACAGTTTGTCTAAGTTGAAGTTGAATCAGGAGAAAAGTAGGTTGTACTTTAACTCTCATTGCCCAAATCAAAATGAGTTATCGAATACCTTACAAATTGAAAAAGGAGACCTATCAGTAAAGTACCTGGGGTTACTACTTTAGATCAACTATGCACACAAGCAAGAGTACCAAAGCCTTATTGAATATATTCGGAAATGAATAGAGGGTTGGCATGCACATAATCTTTCCTTTGGAGGTAGAGTGGAACTCGTTAGATTGGTTATTATTGTTCTTTCTCTCTATTTTGTCGTCAAACAATTATGCTTCCAATGTCTATAAATTATGTGGAAAATTTATATGGAGAGGGGGTATTCGTACGATTACCAGGACAGAACTTTGTCGGTTGAAGAAAGAAGGCGGGGTGGGTTTATGCTCCTTAACCCTCCTATGAGGAGTAGCAGGGATGAAAATCACATAGAAGTTTATCGAAGCAAACTCACTTTGGGTAAAATGGATACGAAAAAGATATCAAAAGCTGCAAAACTTTTGGGTACAATAGAGTAATAACAATTATTCGGTTGTGTTTAAACAACAACTTCGACACTGACAACAAATTCAGATGGTGCTCACTCGAACATTTGGAAATGGGTCACAAGCACACTTATGGTTTGACTCATGGTTGGATCACCAAAGTTTAGTGGTTGGCGAACATATGCGACAGTAGGACAAAATGAGACAATAAGCAACTTGATCAGAAATGATGAGTGTCACCATCCGATGGGAAGACTCCTGGAGGACGATATCTCCTCAATTAGCATTGAGTCGAGTATTATTGGAGATAAATGGTAATGAGATGGAACAACCTCGGGTAAATTCGTGTTTCATAAAGTATACTAGTTGTTTAAACTGTCTTACCTGCATATATCACACCGGACATTCATTTGGATGAAGGGTCTCGCAAGCAAAATACAATACAATATGTATAAAGCTATGAGAGGAAGACTGCTAACTCTTGACAGATTGTCTAGATTCAAATTACCTATTCATGGGTAAGGATGTGTCCTTTGTAATCGTGAGATAAACATTCCAATACTTATTTTTTAAATGTGACTCTATATGATTTATTTGGATGTCAAAACTTTATCACTTGGACATCTCAGCAGCTGAATGTAGAGATTTTATGGAGCAAATAGAGTTTCTATATAGTCTGCATAGCAGGGGAGGTCGCTGGTTCAAGGAAGCAAGGCTCAGGTTGGCAGCAACGGTTTAGCATGTATGGCAAGAAATAAATAAACGTATTTTTGAAGGATTGAGCATGTCTTAAATTGGGATCTCCACAATATTGAATTTGATGTCAATATCATGTTTTGAGTACATGGATTGTAATATGAGTTAGCTATCAATAAAATTACCTATTTACAAAATAAAATTATATATATATATATATATATATATATATATATATATATATATATATATATATATATATATATATATATAGCCTCGATTCATTAGCAACTGAGGCAAGCGAGAATGAGGAGGAAGAAACAAATTTCTTTGGGAGCTTCATTGCAGAAATCATGCCTAATCATTAATGGAGAAGCTATTGGAACGGTGGAACCTGTGACTGTAAATAATTCTATTAATTTCAAAAACATCAAAAAACTCATAAATCTTTCTTGGCCATGCTTCTAGTGTTCGAACTAGTCATTAATGGTCTGCAACATGGGTACCCTTTTTCAGTATGTATTGTAAACTCTTTTATTTATTTTGAGCATCTTATTTTTATCTTATCTTCTCTTGTCATGACCCACACCTGGAATAAGGGCACGAGTAGTGAACAACGCCCAGCCTACGTCACAGAATCAGTAGTAGAACGTTGTTTGGGTCAGCCATACTATCTAAATATCTCATACAATATATATAAGGTACTTGTCAACGTCATCTCAACTCCAAACAGAAGAATAATATGGTATATAATAATGGTAAATAATTCTCAATCATAATATAAAACTAAAGGAGGATGAAAGCACGATATGGAATAAAAGAGAGGAAAATAAGAGTCACAATACATCCACAAGTCCAAATCCATAAGTCTAGATATAGCCACTCCCAAAATAATATATACATGCCATGAGTCTAGAAATACGACAAATATAATGTCAAAAAATATAGAACTATGCCTCCTCGGTCACTGGCACTAGGTTCTCCTGCTCTAGGGAGTATCCTATAATGGCTCACCATCCTGCGGCCTGTAATAAGTGGGATACTGCTCCACAAGACAATCATCTAAAAAAAATATCCAATCAGGATTACAGCGAAGTACAAAACTCTGAAAGCAGTTTCAAATATATGGTAGAGTATATATGACAAATAATATAAAAGAATACAATATAACTAACAATAGGAAATAGAAATGAACTAGAGTGAAACTGTGAAATATTGGAATAAAAGAACAAGCAATATGAATAACTGCAAGAAATAAAAATAGATAAACTAGCTAATGTGCCATAGAGTACAAGTTTATTATGTAATCGGTTTGGATTGAATACGAATACAATATGGTAACTCGATTACACGTGTGATATGTAATTGACGTGTAAAAGAATACACTTGGGATTGATCACATAACCAACTCCTATTCCCCCGTCACCAACCAATACTCATGTATCCAATCGTGACACGTTATGAACACGAATATAAGCACACTTAAAACGAGTAGTATGTAAACACGAAGTACACGATAATCAATACCCGATACACACTATAAAATACATGTGAAGGAGTATCTGCTAAATATGGTAGGAGATAACATCCCATGATAAGATCCATTTAGTAGCAGTCCATGTGGCCACTGTGTTTGAATCAAGTAAACAGTTCTAAAGCATGTGATATATATACTATCCTGACTGAAAACTTAACAGAGTGATGTACTTGCCTATAGTCTTGAGCAAATGTGTCACTCGGTATCCGATTTGGTGTCACACATACCTATTTAGGAAATATCAAGTCAATTTGTGTAATACAAGAGAAATGGATTAAAATACACTAATGCATGATTCTAGGTCAATTTCTAAGTCTTATTAGGTCCATACTAAGGTTAGTAGTCTATATTGACCACTATCTAGCTAAAACTAGCTATACTAAGTATTACCTTAGAGTATTAGCTATAATAGGTGTTAACACTAATATACTAGCTAGTCTACTCACTAACTTAACTAACTAACTTACTGATATCAAAATACTAACTCCTATACCTCTGTAACTTATTAACTGCTACTAATACCCAAATGCTCTCACTGACCCACACTCACACTATACTCATCTTACATGGCCAATTGCCAGCTGATACTGGCACAAAGAACACTCTCCAACACAAATACATACCCTCATATGATTCTCCACCCTGTTGTTTGCACTCTCTCAGTTACCCTTAAATGATACTTCTCAACATCAGGTACTCCCTTCAACTCTAACACCAACCCATCCTACTGTTGCTTCTAACTGCTTTTATTCCATCTAACTGGCATGTTATAATAACTATATTACTAACTAAACTTTACTAATGCTAAACTGACAACACCATAGCTGACACTAACTGACATCATGCTAGCTTACGAACTGCAGCTCACAGTTAACACTGATACATAACTAATTAACTGGTACTAACTTAGCTTATTTACTAACTTAACTGATACATCTTCCCACTTTTAACACTCTTCCCCAAACCCCCTACTTAATCACTGCTACTTATACACCCTTCTCCCCTACTTGATCTGGTTTGAGCTTCCTTTGTTCTGTACTGTTGTGCATAACACATCTAAGTCTCCCCCCTCACTTAAATACCTGATACCTAGTGATGTGTCCCCTTAACTAACAGTTAGCACCTCGATTTTAGTTGTTGCAGGTGTAAGAGGAAATATTCCTAGGTACTCAAGCCCCCAACCTTCCTCATGTATCAGTTCATCATATTATTGCCAATGACTGCTACTCGAGTTCTCCCTTGCTAAACCTTGTTGTGCATCCATCAAGTTTGAACCACACTTCTCAATACTCTACTAAAACTGATACTCTATGTTGATATTACCAGTTCATATCAGTGAACTGATACAACATGGTGTAGGGACCTGAGGAGTATTTGTACAAAATATCCAAAATAGAGCTCTATATCATGCGGTATTATAAAATATCACGCTACAGCCTATTCGTATCCATTTGTAGACACGTACCTAGTCCTACAATCCTGATCTAAGTCTATTTAGATCTAATTAGTCTCATGACACTTAATTGATGTGTCAATCTCTTAATTTCCCTAAATTGAATATAAAAACCTATGTAAAAATGTTAATTCCTAACTATTAGGCCTAGAACTTTATCCTATAGGTTGTCCTATGCCATTAGGGTATTCCTAAGAGTCAAATGCATGATTTGGGACTCAAATTAGAGATGAATTTAGATCTATAACTATTGGGGGATGGATTCTCAATAAAAAGTACAATGGACACGATCCAGACACAATCTCTCCACCAAAGTTCCTTCTCCTTTAGTTTCTTGCTACTCCAAGGTCCAAAGCTCCTTGAGGGATAAAAATAAGAGAGAATATAAATAAATTAAGAGGGATTTGATGGAGGGATAAAAGTAATTGGGATATATGAATAAGGGATCTAGAAATAAGAGTACAAATAAGGAGAAGAGAGAGAGATGAGAGCCTTAAATATGGCCGGCCCCATCTACCCCTTCTCTAAGTC
The DNA here is from genome assembly GCA_036927795.1 of Iris macrosiphon. NCBI lineage: Eukaryota > Viridiplantae > Streptophyta > Magnoliopsida > Asparagales > Iridaceae > Iris > Iris macrosiphon. Next base: position 67,825,281 of record JAYESA010000002.1, read on the forward strand.
ACAAGCAATGTCCAAATTGCCCCTATCTAAATAATTATGAATATGATTAAGGAAGGGCTAATTTGGAAAGCTTCTAATCTAATACAAATTAGTCTAATCCTCCTAGTTAATTAGTCGAAATGGGTCTATTGGGCATGGTCCATGTTGGGCTCACAAATTTGTCATGACAAATCTATTTGGGTTAACATGTGTCTAGTCTAACTTTTGGCTAGCCTACTAACTATAATTAAATAGCACTATGATTAGGAATAATAGATAATCAAAATGATTAAAATACCCTCATTTGGAAAAGTGGGGGTGACAAACCTACCATCCTTAGAAAAATTTTGTCCCCAAAATTTAAGAAAGAAAATAGCAACAAAAGCAATCATATCAAGCAAGAAAGAATTATACCTCATGGCTCAAACATATAAGGATATCGCTCGCGCATTTCGGCCTCTCTCTCCCAGGTAGACACTCTTAGAGAGTGATACCTCCATGCGATACATACCAAAGGAATCATCTGGTTCTGCAGAATATTCTTTCTGCGATCCAGAATCTCCATAGGCTGCTCTGGGTAGCTGAGAGTAGGACCAACCTTAATCTCTGAGTGATCCAATATATGGCTAGGATCTGCCACATATTATCTCAGATGCGACACATGGAATATGTTGTACACTCCCTCTAGTACAGGCGGCAAGTCTAATCGGTAGTCCACTGCACCGACCCTCTCAAGAACACCAAAGGGTCCAATGTACCATGGACTAAGCTTCCTGTCTCCACCAAAGCGAATCGTGCCCCATGTCGAAGGAATCCTCAAGAATACCAGATCGCCAACCTAGCATAAATGCAGCCTTAGCACTCTGACTAAAACAAGAAATCACAAGCAACACAAAACAAAACCTATACCTCAAACTCCAAAGGTCTCCGTTGGCTATCGGTCCAATGTCATTGTCTGTCCAGTGCCACCTAAAGTCTATCCCTGATAAGATTCACCTTCTCAGCAGCATCCATGACCATCTCCGGTTCCAATAAGGCTCTCTCACGAACATCATCCTAACATAACATAGTATGACATCTCTGTTCATACAACGCTTCAAACGATAACATTTAGATGGTGGCCTTGTAGCTGTTGTTAGTAAACTCTACCAAGTGAAGGTGATCCTCCCAAGAGCCTCTAAAATTCAAAACACAGGTACGTAGATATCCTCGAGAGTCTGAATAGTCCTCTCCGACTACCCGTCTGTCTGAGGGTGATATGTGGTACTAAACTTAAGCTGGTTGCCCAAGCTAGCCTATTAACTCCTTCCGAAGTGGGATATGAAATGACTATCTTGATCTGAGATAATGCTCACAGGAAATCTATGCAATCTGACTATCTACCGCACATACATCTCCATAAGCTACTCCGCAGATGTACCTACTTTGAATGGCAAGAAGTGGGCCAATTTGGTCAACCTGTCTACGATGACCCAAATTGTGTCTTTCCTTCTTGAAGAACGCGAAAGTCCTGAAACAAAATCCATCGCCACAAGCTTCCATTTCCACTATTGGATGGGTAAAGGCTGAAGAAATTCACCAGGCCTCTGCCTTTTCGCCTTTACTTGCTGAAATACTAGACATCTGGATATGAAGTTCGCCACCTCCCACTTCATACAATACAACCAAACATGCTCTCTCATGTCTCTATACATGTTGTTGGCACCTGGATGTATAGAGTACTAAGATCGATGCACCTCCTAAAGAATTTTCTCACGCAATGCTCCATTCGGCACATACAATCTGGTACTGTACTGCAATTATCCATCCTCTATAATACTAAAGTCCTATGTCAATCCCATCCGGACCTACGCTCTGATGCTCCTTAGAGACTCATCCTTGAACTGTGTGGCTCTGATTCGGTCCATCAACTCTGGTTGTACCTGATGTGATGTCCACACATCTGTACTGTGACTCCAGGAACTAATACCTCAATCTCTAAACTATCAAGATTGGCCAATAAATGTCTATCCCTTATCAAGTATATAGCCACTAGATACCTAATAAAGACATCTGCTACTACGTTGGCCTTCCCTGGATGGTACTGTAAAGAAATATCAAAGTACTTCATCAACTCCAACCATCGCCGCTGTCTCATGTTGATCTCTTTCTGTGTAAACACATACTTCAAGCTCTTATGGTCTGTAAATATCTATACGCACTCTCCATACAAGTAGTATTTCCATAATTTTGAAGAAAATATGACTGCTGCCAACTCCAAATCATGTGTAGGATAATTCTTCTCATGAGGCCATAATTACCTGGAAGCATAGGCAATCACCTTCCCTTTCTGCAGGAACACACATCCTAAACCCTTACCCGAAGCATCACTATATATAAAAAATCCTCCTGTACCTGATGTCAACGTCAACACTAGAGCTATAGTCAACCACTTTTTTAGCTCCTCAAAAGCGGCATGACACTCCTCCATCCAGACAAACTCTACTTCCTTTCTAGTCATCGGCTCTATAATCTTGGAGAAATTATGAACCAATCTTCGATAATAGCCTACTAATCTAAGAAAGCTCCTAATCTCTGCCACTAAACTCGTAGTAGACCATGACTCAACTGCTGATATCTTCTTCGGGTCTACCGAGATTTTATCTTATGTAATTACATGCCCAAGGAATTCAACCTTATCGAGGAAGAACTAACACTTCAAAAGCTTGCCATACAGTTTCTCCTTCCTGAGAGTCTCCAAAATTATCCTCAGGTGCTCCTCATGCTACTCCGAGATCTTCAAATATATCAATATATTATCAATAAAGACCACAACAAACTGATCCAGGTACTGATGAAACACCTTATTCATTAGGTTCATGAATACCGCCGGAGCATTAGTCAACCAAAATGACATCACCAAGAACTTGAACTGCCCATACCGTGTCCTAAAAGCTATCTTCGAAATATTTTCCTTCTTCACTTTTACCTGGTGGTACCACGATCTCAAGTCTATCTTTAATAATACCTTTGCTTCCTCCTTCTTTAGCTTTCTCTCCTTATTTCCATAGGCAAGTACACCTTACATAAGAAATAGAGAAACCCTCCATATTATTGTGGCATTATATTTATTATGTATTTCTAAGCACTTTTAGTTCTTGGAGTTTTCCGTTTTGATGGATAGATTAGTGTAGATCAACTTTTCTAAACTTAGGATTTTATGGGTTTCATGATTTTTTTTTTGGTTTTGATCTATATAGCATGACTGTAGTAGTTACCTGTAGATTAGGTAAAAAAAATCAAAAAAAACAAAAAAAAAATCAAAAGATTGCATTATACGTTGTCAAGGTAGGAAAAAGGATGTAAGTGTAAAGGTCTAGGGAGGACTTTAGTACAAAAAGCTTCTAGTTTCTATGGTTATACCTTTATGAGTATATATGTAGAAGCAAATGACATATGAAAGATAATCTTTTATAATTCATAGAATCATATTTGTACACTCGTTTCCTCTAATCTAGACCACTTATATACCTTATTTGATTAGAACCACCCAACAATACTTGTTTTCAATATTCTATGCCTATTTTATGCAATATTTTACTTAGAATCCTCCATCTATACTCATTTTCTTTATTGTACGCTCAATTTAAACCATATTTTGGTTTCAATCACCCATATATTCTTGTTTTCATAATTGTACACTCATTCTAAATATGGTTGTCGAATGACCATACAATGATAAAAACGAGTATAAATGAATGCTTCTAATCGAAATATGGTGTAGAATGAGCATACACTTTATGGATGATTCGAACAGAAATATGGTATAAACCGACCATCGAATGGTAAAAATGAGCACATATGGGTAATTCTAACCAAAATATATTATAAAACAGGTATAGAAGGTAAAAAATAAATATAGATGTATGATTCCAACAAAAATATGGGCATAGAACAAGCTTATGATAGTGAAAACGAGTATAGATAAGTGATTCTAATTAAAATATAATTTAGAATAGAGTGAACAATTATCAAAACGAGTGTAGATGGGTGACCCTATCCAGAATTTGGTAAAATCGGTAGTAGACTGGTAAAAATGAGTATAGTAAGTGATTATAACCGAAATATGGTATAAAACGGTCATAGACTCTTAAAAATAAGTGTAAATGAGTTATTGTAACCGAAATATGGTGTAGAATGAATATACAATGATAAAAACAAGTATAGATAGGTGATTCTAACTGAAATATTATTTAGAATGAGTGTACAATGATGAAATAATATTTTATAAGAATATATGGGTGATTGAAACTGAAATATGGTTTAAATGAGCGTACTATAAAGAAAATGAGTATAGATGGAGGATTCTAACCAAAATATTGCACAAAATAGGCGTAGAATAGTAAAAACAAGTATTGATGTGTAGTTCTAATCAAAATAAGGTATATAAGTGGTCTAGATTAGAGGAAACGAGTGTACAAATGTGATTCTATGAATTATATCCCTTTATGAGAATATCTGTAGAAGCAAATGACATATGAAAGATAATCCCTAGGTCATGTTTAATTGCTACTGTTGCAACCTATGAAAATCCCTACGAGATGGATTTCTGTATAATCACCAAAGACATAAAAGAAACGAAGGTTTTACGATATCACAAGGACCAACAAGAATCCCTATCACAATAAACTATGAAAGGCATCCATTTTATAATACCTAGAGAAATTTGGTACAAGGATTCCATCGGGAGAAGCTACATAGGCTCATTATTGAGGTACCTCCAAAAGGATGCCCATCAAGATCATCCATGGACTTGATGAGCAGATCTTAGTTGTTCAAGACATACAAGGAGCCTTAGTTACAGTTGATATAAATAGTGGAAAAGTATAATTTCTTCTTACACTACTGAACTCTCAATTTCATTTTTTTTACCAGCATGCAAGTTTATTGTCCTTGAGGGCTTTTCTGGTAATTAGATAAAATAGATATTTAGTAGAATACTTTACTTGTTGATTATTGATGTGGAGCTACATATATACATAGGAGAGACTAAACCCTCACTCTACTACTCTACTCCATATGGGACTAAAACTCTTTAATACTCTCAACACTCCCCCTCAAGATGGGCGATAGATATCAATCATCCCCATATTGTCACATACTTTAGAAAGACTCAATGAATTAAGACCCTTAGTAAGATAATCTGTGACTTGCTTTTCTGAGCGAACATGATCGAGCTTTAATATCCCTTTCTCTATCTTCTCTTTGGTGAAGAACTGATCGATCTTGATATGCTTTGTTCTGTCATGCTTAACTGGATTGTTAGCTATACTTAGCCAGTTTGACTGTCACTCAGAATGCACAATAATGTTCCCTGGTCCAGCTTTAACTCTGTCAGCAGTGCTTTTACCCACAACAACTATGACACTCCCAGAGCCATAGCTCTATATTCTGCTTTAACGGTCGATCGTCCTACCACAGACTATTTCTTGCTTCTCTATGAGACTAGGTTACCCCCCACAGAGACATAGTAACCTGAGGTAGACCTTATATCGTCCATGTAGCTTGTCCAACCTGCATCGCAGTAGCCCTCAACACCCATCTGTCCGTTGTTCTTGAACTATAGCACTCTTCCAGGAGCCCCCTTCAGATATCTCAGAATATGGAAAATTGTATCCATATGGCTCTTCCTTAGATCATGTATGTAGTGACTCACTATACTCACAATAAATAAGATTTCAGGGCGAGTGTGGCCTAGATAAATCAATCTAACTACAAGTCTCTGATATCTCTCACGATCAACCGGCTTTCCTACCTCTGCCCCCAACTTATCTTTTTGATCGATTGGAGTGAGGCTGATCGACAACCCAGCATACTAGTTTCTGTGAGCATATCAAGTATTTACTTCCTATGAGATAGGATGATCCCATCTTTTCCTCGAGCCACCTCGATCCCGAGAAAATACCTCATCATTCCCAAGTCCTTTACTTCAAAATTTTTGGCACATTTTGACATCAGCTAGGTAATCTCCTCCTCATCACCTGTGATCACTATATCATCTACATATACTGTAAGTATAGTAACATGGACTCTCGCATGTCAGAAGAAGACCGTGATCTGCATTGGTCTGGTTGTACCCTATACCTGTGATTGCCTTCATGAATCTTTTAAACCATATCCGAGGAGATTGCTTGAGTCCATACAGTGATTTCTTCAGCTTACACACCTTTTCTGTTGACAGCTTCGTGCAAAAATTCAGGGGCGTCTCCATGTATACTTCCTCTTGTAGATCTTCATGAAAAAAGGCATTCTTTACATCTAATTGATGAAGTTACCACCCATGGTTTATTGCAAGAGAAACCAGGGTTCTTACAGTACTCATATTTGCTACTGGAGCAAATATCTCATCATAGTCGATGCCAAAGGACTGAGCGAATCCCTTTGCAATAAATCTTGCCTTGTATCACTCCACATTTTCTTTTAGCGTCTCCTTTACTGTGAAGACCAATCTATATCCAACTTCTCTATTTTCTTTAGGTAAAGGAACAAGTTTCCATGTCCCATTTCTATCAAGTACCTTAAGTTCTTCCAATATTGTAGCTTTCCACCTCGGATCTTTCTTCGTTTTCTGCCAACACTTAGATAAAGATGTGGTGTCTAACGATGCAATGAATGCTCCATAAGTAGGGGATAGATTATAGTAGGATAAAAAATAAGCAATGTCATGTTCATAACCATAACGATTAGAAAATCTTTCTGCATTACTGCGAGAAGATCTCCTTAAGGGAATAGAAGAAGGACAAGGAGGAGAGATTATACCATCCAAATCAGAAGGATCCGGTATGGGAGGTGCATCTTCAGGAGTTAGATAAGGGTAACGGAGGACATAGAACAGTAGGAGCAATAGGCACAGTAGTGGACTGCTACTTTCTCCTTCTATTGACTTGGAGCTCTATAGATTTTTTTTAGTCTGTTCCTCCCTCTGTATTGCAACATTACTTTCTTCTTCCTTATTGTGAGCTTCCTTATCATTTTCCCCCCTCGCTATCTCTCCCTTGTTTTCTTGGACCAACTTCCATCATTGGGCATAGAACTGACCTGACAATCAGGCTTGGGCCCATCTCTCCCTCACTCCTAGAACCTCTTCTGTTAGGTGTGTCACCCAATGTGGAGCCTTTGTCATGACCCGTACCCGGATATTTGGGCACGAGTACGTAGGTACGCCCAGCCTACGCCACTACATTGGCGGTAGAACGCTGTATGGGTGAAGTCTAATTAACTAACATCTCAATAATATATATATATAGTACCTTTCAATCATCTCAATTCCAAACGGAAGAATAATATGGTATCTAATAAATGTATCTATACTCAATCACAATACAAACTAAGGACGATAGAGCATGAATGGAATAACGAAGAAAATAATCAGGATACAATCCACAAGTCTGAAATAATATAAGTGCAATAAATCTCAATAACAGTCTAATACAAGTCCACCAAAATAGACTAAATCTCCTCATGCTCTGAAACTAAGTCCTCTTGGTCAATAGAAGTATCCTCTATTGGTAACCCTCCTGTGGCCCGTAGAATATAGGATACTGATCTATGAGCCAATCATCTGGAAAAATATATCCAGTCAGGATTGGAGCAAAGTACATACCTCTGAAAATAGTTTCAAATATATAATTGAGCATATAAAATAGATAATAGAAAAGACTAGAAGATATCTAAACATCTGAATAAAATAAACTAGAGTGAACATGTAATGTACTGGAATGAAGAACAAGCAATATGAATATCTGTAATATAAATGAATAACTGAAATCTAACTAATATGCCTCAGAATACAAGTTTATTATGTGATCGATTTAGATTGAACATGAATACAATATGGTAACTCGATTACAAGTGTGGTATGTAATCGACATGTACACGAATATACTGGGGCTTTGATCACATAATCAACTCCTACTCCCTTATCCCCAACTAATACCAATGGATCCAATTACGATAAATTACGAACATGAGTATGGGCACACTGAATACTAGCAGTGTATATACACAAATATAAGCACACTGAACACGAGTAGTGTGTGAACACGAAATATAATAAATTAATACCGGATACACATGATAAAATATATGTGAAGGAGTACCCGCTGAATATGGTAAGGGATAACATCTCCTGACAGGATCCATGTAGTACCAGTCCGTGAAACCACTATGTCAGAATAAAGTATACAGTTCTAGAACATGAGATATATACATTATTATAAAATAAAAACTGACAGAGAAATATACTCGCCTGAGGTCCTGAGTAAGGTGTGTCTTTCGATGCCCTAGCTGGTGTCACACAGACCTATATATGGTATATTGCATCAATACAAGGTTTTGGATTAAAAATAAGTTAAACTAGTTCAATTCTAGGTCATAAAGCCATTTCTAAGTCAAAATAGTCAAACTAGGTCAACTCTTGGTCAAACTAGTCAAACTTGGTCAAACTAGCTATTTCTAGGTTGTATGAGTCTAACTCTAGGATATTAGGTCCATACACTATGTAACTAGGCCGCACTAGCTAAGGTAAGATACTAGGATACAAATAAAGCACCGTATCGCAGGATACGCAAGTTTTTAGATATGAAAATACTAATTTATATATATACAAGATAATACATATAGTACTATTAGCTAATTAATGCAAAGTGGATACCTTGGCTTTGAACCAATGCGTATCTCCCTACCTACACACCCATCTTGATACTCAAACCGAATACGTTGAGTATCCACCAATACCTTAACATTACCTTGGTATCACAAGGAAATTCAAATCCTAATAGATAGTTAACTACCAATACACTAAACTATAACTAACATTAACTAAATTACTTTAATACTACTATACTAACTTACTACTAACATATCAATACTTATATACATATATACATACATACATACATACATACATATATACATATAGCTACTAGTCTAACAAGTATATATATATATATATATATATATATATATATATATATATATATATATATATATATATATATTAGATAACAATGTATATATACAAACTACCTAACAATGTAATTAAATACTAAACTATTAATGAAGTACTAACTAAACCTCTACCTTAACAAGCTGTCCCTGCTGTTGTCTTTGCTGTTGCTGCAGGATGATGCCTCTCCTTGTTGTGTTGCACTGGCTACTGCTGCTCATGCTGGTTACTGTTATAATTGCTTGCTTTGTTGTGAAGTGGTTACTGCTGCAACATGCTGCTACAGCTATGCTTGTTGTTGCTGTGCAGCAATATGCTGCTGCATTACTAAGCAGTTGCTGCAAACTGTTGTTGTTTGCTTGCTGCTGAAGGCCCTTTGAATTGCTGCTACGGCTGAATGAAGTTGATGTTACTATAGGTTTGTCACTACCACATTCTAAAATAGGGGTATTTTTGTCTTTTTATTATTTATAAGTATTTTGTATATTTTATTTTATATATTACATGATATATATATATATATATATATATATATATATATATATATATATAGTATTCTTTAATGCATGGGTTAGAGGACTAGACCTAGAAACCCACTAGATGAACCCCTAGCCAAATTATAGGATTATGGATTTTAATTTGTATCATTCAGGATTGATTATTGAGGTTATAATTTATTACTGTGATTTTATCTAATTGTTGTACCTTACCGTTGCTTCGATATTTGGAGCGCTACACTAGCTTTTGCCTTCCAACAAATTTTATACCCTTGTCCTAGACGTGCCAGTCTTCCATTTTGACCTTAGTGTAACTCATAAATACCCTCTCTTATGCTTCATTTTAGTCGCACAATATTCATTACGGACATTTATTTTTAAATCCAAACAAATCCAATCTTGAATCTTTGTCCGTTCTAATCAAAATTGGAGACACAACCTCGACACATTTTGTACAACCCAAATTATGAAAATATTCTATTTTGAGTCTTGTACGTCCATGACATTTGTGTCCCATATAATTTTAATCCTATGCACATCGAATTAATTTAAGAACACCATCTAATTTTAATTAAATTGGTGTAAGGACCCAACCTAACCCAAAACTAGACCCAACACCAACCCAAACCTCCACTCACACCCTCAAGGTTTATACTAAACACCATACACCCTTTTAAACCACTACATAACACCGAACATGTTGTTTTTCCTCGTACAATCCCAAAACCCCACATTTTGTGCAATTTTCCAATTGTTGGAGACTTTTATGCATAAGTGCAGTGAGGTGTCCACCTCCCATTGGACCCAACATATGAAGAAACATACTTTTTCCCTCATTGATCGGTCATGCATGTATTTTTCCTTTATTTTGGAGTGTACAACACTCAAACCTCTCCCGTTAAGCCATCTCCACCCTCCATTCAAACCAACACCATCTCCACCCTCTAATTTCTGTCATATAGCAACATCCCCCATCCCAAGGAGCACATGGCCGGCCCTAATCCCTAGGTAATCATCACCCTCTTTTCTCCCTCATGCATAAACTCATCCCCATTATTTTTATCACCATCATTCATCAATATTCAAACCGAACCCTAAACCAACCCTAGCAGCCATCACCCTCATCCCATCTCCGGCCACCATCCCGCCGGAGTAGCCTCCATCGCCGAGCAACCCCGCCCGGTCAGCCAACACCCTCACTACTATGACCTCCCCCACCGGATCGACTGTAACCACCGCAGTCCCCATTTCCCTCTCATCTTCCCCGACTTTCCCTTACCTCCGGCCATCCACGACGAGCAGTCCCGACCCCGAGCTGCCTGAGCACCACCGCAACAAACACGAACCCCCTAACAGTCGACTGCATCACGCCGGATCCTCCTCACCGATTCGACCACCCTCACGACCCCGACTTCCTTCTTCCCCGGGCTAGTAATCTCCATCTGCCACCATTAACTACATCACCACCGCCATCACAACAGCCTCCCAGACCGACCTGCGCACCGCCTGAGCACCCACGACAGATCCCCCTCACCGGAATATCGCCCCTCCTCATCGTCTCGACTACACCCATCATTATCACCATCATCAACATCATCTTCATCTTCACCATCATCAACATCATCATCATCACCATCATCAACATCATCATCATCATCATCATCACCATCATCACCATCATCATCATCATCATCATCACCATCACGCCGGAACAGCCCCGACCTCGACTTCCTCACGCCGGACCACCACTCCACAGCACCCTCGACCACTCAACCACCATCCCCGGTTACGACAACACCACCATCTTCTGTCAGCGTCACCCTTCCCGGGCAAGTGCACGCCAAGTCCAAGGTTCAAAACTTACCCTTCTTCATGTTGTGTGTGTCTATGTGTGAACAGTAATTAGGGTTAGCATATTACCTCATGGGAGTTTGATTGATATGATTGCAAGATACTGTGTTGGTATACCTAATAACTAGTCTATGTATATGTGCATGTGTGTATGGTATTTAGGTTTATATATATTACATCATAAGAATTTTTTATTTAGTATTAGTTGTGGGTATCCCGTATTTATATATGATTGTATGACCCTGAGTGCTAGTGAACTGTCTGCCTGGTGTACACTAACATACTAGCTTAGACATGTGTTGATGTTACACAGGATTTAGAGTTTTAGACATGTGTTAGGGTTAGTTAACTATCTTGTTATGCACAGTATTCAAGGATATGACACCTGTGCATTTAGACATGCACACTTGACCCTGCTAGTTGACCAGTTACCGCCCTAGCATAGTTTCTGAGTTCATCGTAATTATGTTTGTGTGTGTGCTAGTATAACGACTATTGCTATATTATTATTATATTATGTACATAGGACCGTTGGATTATTCGTGCGAGACTTCAGGAATATGATATTGGTATTGCCAGCTCAAGACCACAGGCGAGTACATTCTCTGACAGTTCTTATTATCTTGATCATCTCTATGATTCTAGTTGTATAGCGTACTTGATTCTGACACTATGGATACACGGGTTAGCATCATCGACACTTGTCACGAGGAGTCATGATTGGGATCCATCATGCTAATTAGGAACGAGAAGATATTAGTAGATTATGTGATCATACCCCACTTTACATGCATCATAGCTCGCCCCACACATAACGTTGGGTGTAGCCTGACCATTTATATGCCTTATAGCCTGTTATATATGATTAGCCTGACTATTACTCGCATCATAGCTAACCAGATGGTTAGTCTGACCTCACATGAATTATAGCCAATCATATATAACAAGCCAGATCATGTCCCAAGATGATCACATGATAGACTGATATTTCAAACACTGAGCTAGATAGTTCTAATTTTGTATTTCCAGTTCATTGTTCTAGCATTCACTTATATTTATGTTCATTG